>JAPPVO010000019.1:115671135-116271135 GCA_030407325.1 Camellia japonica
TTGCAGTCCATCTCTCGCAAGCGTCACATAGTCCTGCTGACAGTCATGTAGATGGACATCCCTGAGAAGTTTATTTTATCTTATCTTCATTTGTTTTGGACAAATGTATTTTGTGTTGGACAGATTTACAATGATGTGGATAGATTTAGACAGTTTTCTTTTATTTTGGACATATTTGGTGTCATGAATGTTGGACAAATTTGGTTGTGCTATTTTGTGTTGCACAGGTTTATAATGTTGTGGACAAATTTTGAATGATATGGAATGATATGGACATCCTATGGATAGTTTGCTTTTATTTTGGACAGATTTGGTGTTTTTGGACAGTTTTTTTTTGGTTTTAAACAGATTTTTTGGACTGGTTTATAATTTTTGGGGTTTTGGACAGATTTGGACAGGTTTATCATGATCTGCAGATTTGGACTGGTTTATAATTTTTATTATTTTGGACAGATTTGGACTGGTTTATCATGATCTGCAGATTTGGACAGGTTTATACTTTTTTTGGTTGTGGACAGATATGGACTGGTTTATCATGATCTGTAAAGATTTTTTGGTTTTGGACTGATTTTTTGGTTTGGACAGATTTGGACTGGTTTAAAATGATCTGGGTTTTGGACAGATTTGGACAGATTTATAATGATCTGCACAGATTTTTTGGTTTTCGACTGATTTTGGACAGTTTTGGTTGTCTTATTTTGTGTTGCACATGTTTATAATGTTTATAATGTTGTGGACAGATTTTGGAATGATCTGGACAGGTTTTTTTTTTTTTTTTTTTTTGGACAGATTTGGTGTTGGACAGTTTTATTTTGTGTTGTCTGCACAGATGTGGATTATGGACAGATTTGGAAACATGTACACTGTTTTGGACAGATTTGGACAGCTTGTGGACAGATTTAGTTTGTATTATGTTGTGGACAGATTTGGACAGCTTGTGAACAATGCACATCTGTGAACAATGCTTGACCTGACCAACAATAAGAATATAAAATAATCAAATCTGTCCACAACATTATAAAATAATGACATCTGTGCAGAACATTATAAAATAATGAAGTCCTCAAGCATAGGTAATTTCAGGTAACGTCATTGACAGAAACAAAAAAGAAGCGCATCACATTCGTCAAACGTAGGTAATTCCATTAAGCTTTACATAGCAACATTCATAGTTTAAGGTGTACAACATTCATAGTTTAAGGTGTACAACATTCAAAACCCAAATACATCCACCAAAAAAAAAAAAAAAACAAAATACCAAAAAAACTAACTAAAAGGTTACATTCACTTCAGTAGTGCTATTAGCATGGTAAAACCAATCAACACTATGACTGTGAACATAAACAGTTTCATAGCTTCTTGGTTTGCTTGAACTCGTTCCAATTTATTTATAATTTGATTGAGTTTGTCAACATCATAATCATAGCCTCTCTCATCTTCATCCTTCATATGACTAGCTTTACTTTTCCTTTCGATATCTGATGCATTCCCAGTCGGAGCCGGTCCCCACCAAAAGAAGTCGCATATCCTATTTGGACACTTGAAATACACCCTCCCTGGATTTTTCACTGATTCTGATATGAACACTGCAGCTTTTTTTCCACAATTGCATCTCTGATTTTGCAAATGTCCAGCATCAATGTTTGAACCCATTGACATTGACATGATCCTAGTAAGAGCATTTTCCACAATTACAATCAGTCCATTAAGACAACATTCAAACAAAGCTGTAAAATAAAACACTAATCAATGATATACATAGTTCATGTTAATGTTCAAACCAGTAAAATAGCAAACTGTTGTTTAGGCTCAACAGACAAACACTCTAGATCTGGAAACAAGTTTTTAGGCATTGTCTGTTTTGAGATAATACATAGTCAATCAATGACTTAGAGTGAGACAAACATACACATCATAGACATACTACTATACTATGTGTTCAAAGAATACTCACTACAGATCTGCCTCTCAATTATATCTCCCTAATTGATATAATCTGAAATTCCATATGTTTACTAGGATATTGCATTCCAATGTTTACTATAATCTGAAATTCCATATGTTTACTATAAACAGCACCAAAATGAGCCTCTCAACACTAATGCTTCTGGTCAGCAGTAAGCTTAGAAACAGGATACCAACCAACAAAATTATTCTCCACTTTTTTCATTTATTCTCAATTATTCTCAGCACCAAAATGAGCCTCTCAACACTAATGCTTCTGATCTGCCTCTCAATTATTCTCCAAAATGAGCCTCTCAACACTAATGCTTCTACTATACTATTTGGCTGTGTTTCATTTGTAGCCTCCTTTGGGAAGCATCCTTTACCTCCTTGAGGTAGGTTGAACATATGGAGTGAAACATCTTCACAGAGACAAGCATAAAAAAAGTCACCCATATCAAATCCCAACAAAAAACTAAGTGGTTGACATTTCATTGACATGCTTTAGTTTAATAATCTTCCTAGCTAGAAGATCTTCATGAATGTAGACATAATATTTGTTTATAGGGCAATCTAATTGCAAATTATAATAATAAATAAAATAAATAAACCGTACACGACAAACCCAAGTAAGGTAATATGAATAATTATCAATATATATTAAACTAAAAAGCATGGACTGATTTGCTTATCAATATATATTAAACTAAAAAGCATGGACTGATTTGCTCAAAGAACTCTTAGTTAGGTCTGTGATTTATCACATAGTATTATATAGGCAGCCAAATATTTTGTAATACCATGTCATCCTAGATTCGAGTCTCACTGTTGAATGATACAACCTCCTCTTTCCCTAATCCCTATTTCCCTCCTACTGATTGTTAAGAAAATAATAATTATTAATTAACAAATACTAAAGCAAAGTGAACATCTCTCAAGTCAGAGTGTCTCCAATCCCTCATCAATCCATGTTCCTTCTTCATTTGATTCAAGTTACCCTTCAATCCATGTTTGATTCAACTTTCTGAAATTCAGTTCAGCAAAAATCCATGATTTCCCATCACCCAGTTCAGTAAAATGGATCAAAACTGATCAAAACAGAGAAGGGAGTTTATTTGGCACAGTCATATTTTCTCATGTCCAAAGAGTTTTTAAGATTTTAATGGAAAAAGTCAATTCACACACTCCCAACACTGCAAGAATATCAGCCATAATAATGAACCCATAATAATGAACCAAGCTACTAGAGTGCCCAAAGCCAAGTTGGGTTTTGAATTTAGGCTGTGAATTTTTCTTTAATCATCTCAGTTCATATCACTTTATCCGATAATTACAAAGATAGGTCATACGAAAATTTAGAAAGAAAGAAATCAAATGGAGGATACACGAACCCAGATTGGAACCCAGATTAAGGAACCCAGATTTGAACAGTTCAATGTTTGCCCAGATTAATTACATCATTGGGAATAATTTCGGAATAACACCAAATCAACAAAAATTTGCAAAAATTTAATAGAAATCACACCAAACTCAACATAAATCAAAATCCATCAAACTCAACATAAATCAAAAAAGTAATAAAAGACGAAGGGAGAAAAAAAAATAAAAGACGAAGGGAGAAAAGATGAAGGAACCTCGACGCTGTCGTTTCGCCGTCATCGCCGTCGTTTCCCGTCGCCTCACCGCTGCCTCTCCTCTCTTCTCCTCTCCTCGTCGTTTCGCCTCTACTCTCAATTCGTATGAGTTCTGAAGCAACACTAGGGTTCTAAAGCAACGAAAAAGAAACGAGGAAAAAAAAAAAAAAAAAATTTAATACAAAACGACGTCGTTTTGTATGCACTGCAGGAATGTATGGCAGGAATGTATGGCAGAAAATCCGGACTCAATATATGTAGGTTAAAAGTATTTCAATTCACAAAATATCTAATATTATCATCTAAAAGTACTTCAATAACAATTTATTATAAAGTGCATACTATATACATGTTGAAGAACTTTCCCTTAACACAATTTAGGTATTATGATAGTATGATTGTATAGTTTGATTAATCGAGACAAAAGTTATTTACGTGATCTCATTTGTGATTTTTCATTAGTTAGAATATTACTAATCTTTTCAAATTTAAATTTAATAAAAATTTGATAAAATATGCTTTAACAATTTGATGAACCAAATGAGTCCTTCAATTCCAAACAGTCATATTTCTGGAAGCGGGGTGCGTACTGTAGAACAAGATGCAGAAACCGTGTTGCCCTTGCAAACAACGTAGGAGTGTTTTGCAAAAATGGTTAGAAGTTGATTTTTTTTTTTTCCTTTTGTCCTTTGTTAAAATCAAAGCTCAAATTTGCAAACACTTTAAATTCCATCCAGACCCTAATATGTTAGTGTTTTTTTCATTTGTTTAAATTATGAGAGATTCTACAATACACATTCAAGAAAAAAGTGTAACTATAACTATGATAATTAGAGTTGTATAAAATATCGCTCAATTCGCTAAAATTAAACCAATCTGTATCAATTCACACCACTCTATCTGTTAACCGTGAATTAAACTTTAAAATTTATAAGCTGCCTTCGAAATTGCTCTGCTCCGCTATAGTTATTACATATATATTTTTTAATCTCTAATGAAATATTAAAATAAAAATGAGTGTGAAAAATATTTAAGATGTGAAATTTGTTACAAATTAGTAGTTATATATTCAACATATTATGTAAAATTAGTTTGTATTATATATATGAAAAATATTATGCAAATTAGTATTATATATTATGCAAATGTTTGATAATTGGTTAGAATATTTTTTCATCTGCCAATCCGCTCAATACCACGCAAACTGCGATTTGACAATCCACCAAATCGCCATTCGATTTATAATTTTACTCTCAAACTGCCAGAACTGTACTGCGTACACCCCTAATGATATTTGTATTGTTCATATCACTTTGTATCATATTTAAATTATTGGGCAAACTTCACTTTACCCCATATGGTTTGGGCCATGTGCGAATTACTCTCCTGACGTTCGAATATCGCCACATAACCCTTCTATGGTTAATGGGGTGATGTACATAGTTAACACCATTAACATCAAAAGTAAAAAGATTATTTTGCCCTTATATATATATATAACTTTTGTTTAACATTTCTCATTCCACAAGTGTGCATTTGAGAAAAGCAAGAGAGAGAAGAATCAATGGTGGGCATCAGAATCCATGGCGAACATATTCATTCAGTTCATACCAAAAAAAATGAGTTCAAGAAAAAAAAAAAAAACTTGCAAATCTAAGAATTTTTTTTTCTTACTCTCTCTCTCTTACTGTTTCTGGTGGATTTGGCTGAGAAATTTATTTTCTAATTTGTGATTTTTAATGATGTTCATTCAGAGAATGGAGTCTTGAAATTTGTGAAAATGGGTTTTTGATTCTCTTTTGATTTGGGTTCTTTAAGAAAAAAATTGTTTTGTTTTGTTTGTTTTTTTTTTTTTTTGAGGTGGGTTTGTGCTCAAATTAGCTTCCAATCACTTGTCTATACCGATCGGTGAACCTTAAGGGATGGAGGTGAGTAGAATATTGAATTGTATTAGGCTAATGATGCTTTTGGTGAGCATCATCATCAACGAAGCACAATAAACATCCAAGACAAAGTCAAAGAAGATTATATATATACACACATATATATATAGCTACGGTATATATGGAGAGAAATCAAAGAAGATTACATATATACATATATATAGCTACAGTATATATACATGTAAAAAAATGATGAAGACTATATATATGCATATATATATAGCTATAGTTTTATTCTTGTACCATATTCCTAACATATATATACATATATAGTTACAAATTATATATACATATATATACATTAATTTTTGATAAAAATTAAGTTGTTTAAATTAATTTAGATTTTTGTTTTGGGTTTTTGGGGAGTTTTGATTTTCAGAAGTACTATAATTTTTATTCATTGTTCTTGGTCTTGAGTTGGAGGAAAAATATGTGAAATTGAGAGAGAGACATGTTATGTTTTGAAAAATGAATATCTGGATATTGATGATAAAGATGAGGGTAGGTTTTGGAAATTGATGATGAAAATGAGGGTATTTTAGTCATTCAATTTGGAGGAAAAATCATATTTTCATGCCCATTTGCATATTAGGCGCGTGTCATGCACAACTTGTTAGAATAGATAGAAAAACTAACTATACACTTCACCCCATTAACTACAGGGGTTGTGTGGTGATATTCGAACGCTAGGGGTGTAATCCGCACATGGCCCAAACCATAGGGGGGTAAACTGAAGTTTGCCCTAAATTATTTTCAATCATAATCAAATGGACCATAATAGATCATAACAAAACATCACTTGAAGTATATTCAAATAGAGTCCAGCTTCTCTCCAGTTTTTCCTCCGGGTGATGGCCCAGATTGGGCCATGTCACTCTACTCAAAATCTACGGCTCAGATTAGCTATAAAAAATTTTTTAAAAAAATCAAATTTCAAAAACAGAGGCCAAAATGTGAAAGAGGAGAGAGACAAGAAACAAAAAAAAAAAAAAAAAGAAGAGAGGGAGATGAGATGCATATTGGAACCATCCAGCCACCATAATCATTCTCCATCGTCCACCATTCTTCACCGGTGACTATCGTCCATCGGCCATTATTGTCCGCCGAAGCGAATAAATCTTTTTGTTTAGATTGTTGGTCTTCATCCATTGTTGTCTCTCACGTAGTAGATTGAACTACGTTCTTCTCCAAACTCTGAAATTTAATTTTAAATCTAGATTATAAAGTTAGGGTTTTAATTGAGAAAGTAAAGTAGATTTGAAATTAAAAAAATCAGGGCTTTGATTTGGGGCTTTAAAAAATTAAGGTTTTCATTGTGCATGATAGTGGTTCTGTATTGAATATATAAATGGTGTTCGTAGTTTCATATTGTTCATTGATATATAATTTCATGTTAGATTTTTATTATTATTTTAGGAGAGTATTTATATTGCTGTTGTTGGCGTATTGTTGATAAATACATTGACTCATCCTTGTTAGTAATCTACTTAATTTGATTTTCTATATGTGAAGTTCAACTCATATTGCATTCAAAAATCTCACCAACCTTGCTTATATGCAAGATCATGCAAGACTATTTTGTAAGTGTCTCCACATTGCTAACATATCTAAGAGAGTGATTATATACATGTTGACTTGTAGAGAGAGAAGAGCAATATATATTATCCATTTCATAGATATAAATTTAGCAAAATCCATAAAGAAAAAAAAAGAAATTGGGAATATTTATTTTTGATCAGAGAATGAAAATTGGTAGGCAACAACACCACCCCTCTTTATTAATCCATTGGATGAAGATAAATTGGAGATTGTGCATGAAAATGGGTAGGCAACAAATTGGAGATTGCTGCATAAATTAGAGATTGTGCATAAATTGGAGTTTGCTGAATGCTCTTTGCTCTCTTAATCCATTGGATAAAGATAAATTGGAGATTGTGGATTTATTAATTGAGGAAAAAAAAGAAGAAGAGAAATAAGAATGAAATTTGTTCACAAACCAAATTAACTCAGTAAGAGGTTACTTTTTGCTCTTTCCTGAATGCTCTTGGCTTCTCTTTGCTCTTTGCTGAATCTTGGAGGTTGGTTGATATTATAAATGATTTTTGCTAGTTGATAGTTTTTGTAGGTCATTGTCAACACCAAATGCAAGTATGGCCAACATTCATGAAATTAGATTCGACAATCGTAATTGTCGATGTAGCAGCAAAGTTATGGTTAAGATTTCTCAGTCAAAGGATAACCCAAATTGCTTATACTTTGTATGCCCCTATTCTGTGAATGGTTGTAAGTTCTTTGAGTGGTGGATCCCTCCACATATACAGCATAATTTGAAGGTAGTCAAGAATGATATTCTTGAAGACGGCATGGATGTCTTGTCTGCTCTTGGATAAGTAATTATTTTGAATAGGGAGTTCAAAGACATGATTATGAAGAGTAGGAAACAATGTAGAGACTTGGTAATGGTGATTGAAAGAGTTGGTGATGAGTTGAATTACGCATTTGCTTTTATTGTTATGTTGTTGGTGGTAGTTGTCATTCTAGTGCATTTGAAATAGTGTATGTAATGTAGGGTAGAATGAGTATGACTTCTATTGTAGGTTGAATATGTATGTAATGTGTGGTGGATCACTACCATTTTGTTGAAGTGATAATGAATGTAATGGGTTTTTTTGTTATATGAAATGGTAATGATTTTTTTTGTTTAAGAGTTGAATGTATGTAATGGTTTGTTTCTTCTTATTCGCTATTGGAGATACTAGTAAATAGTGAGATTTAATCTCAAAGACTTGGACCTTTCTCATTGAATCTAACAAAAGAAAATATATGGAATTTTGATTCTTGCCATATAAAATTAAATTGTGGTCAGTAATTGATGATTTCTCAAATGGAACAAATTTGAGTTTGCCTCAAATAAGAAGAATTGCCTCTTAATAGGCATGCATTGAACTCACAAAATGAAGTACATATTCTTCTTTTATCCTGATTTGTTTAACAAACACATGTCAAATTTTACAAGAATCCAAATGCACTCATCTTGAAATGGTACTAGAAATGGAATTTGTGTTATTCTCATGTTGACTCCAAAAGCCCCAAGTTTTCCAATAAATGGATTAGAACATGAACTTAAAACAAAAATTCAGTAGATTATGAGACACAAACAACAACAGCAAAAAATCACAGCAACAACAACAAATTCAAAAATTGGATGCAAAATTCAGCAGCAAGTTCAAATACAATTCATCTCCTGTGCTTGAAATTTGAAGTGCCTTCCACCTCTTTGTGCCCATCTATACCCTAGGGAAAAAAAAATGATTTCAACACAAAATAACAGCAAAATAGTAGGAAAAACAACAAAACAACATCCATTTCAACACTAAAATAGCAGCAATTTCAACAGCAAAACATCAGCAATTTCAACAACAAAATAACAGCAAGAACAACAACAAAACAACACCAAAACAGTAGCAAATTGAGCAAAAACAACAGCAAAAGTACCTGACTACACATTAAAGTATTTGTTGATCAAGAATCTGTATTTGAGCCTTGAGAATCTTGAAAACCAATGTCATATCCACCTTGAAGTAGTGTCATAAATGTTGGTTGAGCACAATATGGCAAATTGTTTGCCTACAATGAATTGATATTAGCTTCATAACAAGATTACGTAATCATATTATACCCATAAAAAACAAAAAACAAAAATAAAAATAAAATAATTGATAAAATCTCACTTACATTATATGTGGGATTTATTAATAGAGAAAGAATTGAAGTACCACCCATGGCAAAGGAATGAGGAGCAGGAGGATGAGGAGGAACATTTTCACGAATGTAGACATCCCTTCCAACTGATAATGGAGAAGGTGTAACTGTTGGAGCTGCAGTAGGTTTTGAAGAACTCACAGATTTAGCACGGGATTTCTTTTTAAAGCTTGCTTCCAATGCCACCTCACATAGACCTTTTATCCTCCTTTTGCCCTTACTAGTTGGGTACTTTTTCTTAAATCCTGTTGGAATTTGCACAACACGATTGTTTGTCTTCACAAGCCACTTCCAAGCTTTGCAGTTGATCATCAGAACTTACTTCATTTTTAGTACAAAAATGGATACTTAACTTGCTTTCAACATTTGCACATAATGCAGTGACTTGTGACAATGAAAAATTATAAGTTTCCTCAGTTTCAGTAGCCCTACATGCTATTGCCTAAATGCGGTCATCAATGTCTTATACCGTGAGACTTGTTGGAATTTGACATTTACTTGAATCTCATTCCCCAACTTGTCCTTCACAGCTTCAGCTCTTGCTTGTTTGGTCCACCTCTTCATAATGTATTGTAAATGAACCTCTTTCAGTTTCAATATTTCTCTCACAACTTCCAAACAGTAACTGCACAAAATCCATTTCCTTTCAAACTTTGTACAACTACAATTCAAAGAGCCATCCATTTCCATCTTCACTTTCCTTGCACTTTTCCCAATAGAATCAACAATTGTATATACGGTACAAACCTCACCATATTCAATTGCTTGTATGTCTGATTCAACAGAGAAAAAATACTCATCTTGAAACTCATCAAAAATAATTTTAGTGTATACATTACCCATTTGATTAAACATTCTGAATTGCGCTCTCACCCTTGGCAACCTTTGGTACAAAGCATATCCTACTTCTAACTCCTTGTACCGCTTCTCACAAAGTACCCTTTCAAAATGCATGAAGAATTTATTTAAATTAAAACCAGAATGAATGTAATCATTAAAAAATGCATTAAAAGATTCACTGAGTTGTGTTGTACTCATTCCTGCAGCCCATGTTGATCTAACATATAGCCAGCCCAATTTTTTCTTCACCCCTAATGATTATCATGAGCATCATATGCATCAAGCATTTCCCCCCACTTCATTTTTCATTCATTTTCATCCTAAATATTAAACATGAATTTATTTAATACACCTTTCATCTCCTTATCTTAAAAGAGACAATTAACATGCCTTAATGCATTTTGCATCAAATGCCAAGTGCACAAACAGTGACTTGTGTCAGGCATCACAATGGGTATGGCCTTATCCATTGTAGCATCTTGATTGGTAAACAAAGTGTTTGGTGCTTTTTTTGATATAGCCTCTAAAAAAGTTTGAAATAACCATACAAATGTTTCAGCAGTCTCATCATACAACAAAGTTGCACCAAAAACAACTGTTTATCTATGATGGTTAAATCCACAAAAGATGTAAATAGCCTGTGCTCTTTATTTAACTTGTAAGTAGTATCAAATGTAACTACATCGCCAAATTGGGCATAATCCATGATCATTTGTGCATAGCCCAAAACATATTCGTTATTTGCTCCTCATTATCTAACTGGAAAGCATAATATATATATATATATAGATTCTCCAAAGATTTTTGTTGAAAGTCTTGCAACACATTACCTACTTCCCTATACGCGAAAAACTTTTTGTTTTTTGGTTCTTAAGTAGTTTGTTTGATCTAATTTCAAAAACCCAAAGGACTGCCTCCCACCAACTTCCCTACCCATGAGTTCAAAAGACTACCCTAAACGAAGACCAAATTGTGAGGCAATGTCTAATTGAATTGCTTGGGTAGCTGATATCTTTCTTTGTGATGGCAACATATGGGCACAATCAGGAGATACAAGTTCATAGTTGTGTATTTTTTTTTGAAATCAATCATAACAAATTTCCTAATAGTGACATCCAATTTAACAAAAAGTCGGGCCTCACAACCAGTCCTAGTTTCAGCTCTAGGGTTTTTTGTCAATAGGTCTCGCTTGTCAACCTTTTGAAATCCCTCCTTATTGCAAACAAAATTTCTAGAAATAATTTGGTTAGTAAACTTGTTCTTGTTACAGTATTCCTTTCTTATGCTAAACCCCATTCTTCCTCCATATGCATTATAAAAATTATACGCACCTTCTTCCGAATCAAAGGTCATTCATTCTTTTGGCTTCCAACCACAGTCGTTGTCAGGTTCCATATCCATATTATAGACACCCCATTTTTGATGGCCCTTACGACTTGGGTGTCCTCGCATGCACACTTGATGATGAGTCTGTTAGCTTGCCAAGTGCTCGTAGTCCTCAGCGGAACGCCATGACTTTGAGCCTTTCAAACCCTGATAGCCTTTCAAACTCAATTTTGGACCAAGCCTGTGTCCTTCAAGCCTGCAGCTTTTAGTGGCCTGCCGGCCACTTTTTGAGGCTGTCGGCCATCACTTTTGGTCTGCCGGCCATTGATGTGGCTTGCCGGCCACCAATGATGGCCGGCCGGCCACTAGTGTGTTTTGTAAATATTTTATGCCAGCTGTGCCAGCTGTTTGCACAGATGCACCCATCTACCTCACGTGTAGGGCTAGATCTCCTTGAGGAAATTTCATGTTTTCTATATATACAGACCCCCTCTCTCTTGTGGCATGGTTAGAAAATTTTGAACTAAAAAATTTTCCTCTCTCTCTAGCATTTCTCTACACTTTAGCCTCCAATTCCCTAACCTTTGCCTATACACCCTTAACCAAATTTCACTATCTTTGAGCTCAAGTGTTCTTGAGCTTGGTTTAAGCTCTAGAGGGTGTACTTGCTTGGTTTTGTAGCTTGGAATTACTCTTCTCTTCAAGAGGTATAATATTTGCTTTATTAGCTTGCTTTGCATACTTGTTTTTCTATCTTTTACCCACTATTTTGGGCTGTTTTTGGGTTATAAAAACTCTATCTTTGTGGGCTAAAATTTGTGATTTTAGGCCATTTAAAGGTAGGGGGTGGTTCACCCTTCTTTGTACCTTGTTTGTAAGGCCTTTCCACTTGTGTTTCCCACTTTCAAATTATCTTTTTCCAAGATTTTAAACACTGATTTTCAGAGCTATTTCAGTGGCCAAAATCATATTTTGAAGTCCAAAATGGAGGGGGTAGCCTCCATTCCTTGTGTCTTGTTTGCTAGCCTAGATAGCTCTATGTGTTAGCTTATTTTTTTAGCTTGTTTTAGCTTAATTCCAGCATGTTTTAGCCTCTGATTTGGACTGTTTTAACTCTATTTTGGGTTGGTTAAGTCATTTGAGTCTTGTTTTGCATGCTTCTAGTGTAATAGTCCTCACAAGCTTGGTGTTTTAGGCCTTTAGACACCACTTGTTTGAGTTGATTGCATTGTTTTAGTGTCTTTCTCACTTAATTTCAGCAAGCATAAGCTCTGTAACTTCCCTCCTTTCTTGGCTTTTAATTTTTCTTTGAAAGTGGTTTCAAGTCACTTGCTTGCCCAAGTATGAAATTGAGGTTTCATACTTAATGGTTTAATCCGTTAGGGGGTTCATTACCAACGGTATGATGCTTCTTTCATACCCAAAGCAACTTGTGTTTTGAGCTCTCTTTCTATTAGAGGACTTTAATTCACCCAATGGACTTAATTGGTTAAAGAATGGTTAGTAAATTAAAATGGAGTAACTAAAACTTGGGACTGAAAGTGAACAAGATAATAAGTTGGTTGTGTTCAATCAGACGTTAATTGAACACATGGAACTTAGACCATTTCATACTTGTTAGTGATGAAATGATCCAAGTCTCCAAGGTTACCTTCTTCCCTTTATCTTTCATGAAAGGGAGAAGGCTTGTGTCTTGTTTTGCATTTATTGAGCTTGCACATCTTGAGTAACAAGCCATCATGCAATGAAATTGCTTGAGTTGGTGGTTTGTGGCTTAGGTTCACAACTCCTTGGATTTGTTCATGAAAAGGAGAGGTGAATTATGTAGACAATCCTTGAAAATATCCTGTCTATGCTCTGTTTGTCCTCTAGTATAGCAAGATGAACCTGTGTATCAATGGCCGACAAGCCACTTTTCATGGTCGGTAGGTGGTCGGCAGGCCACTTTCATGGCTGGCAGGTAGCTGGCAAGCTTTACCAGCGGCCGGCTGGCCACTAATGCAAAATGCAGCAGAGTGTTGGTAAGATGGAGCAAAGTGGTTATGAAAATGTTCAATTGTACAAACAGAGGCATTCGAGAGCAAAACGGTGGTCTTTTCGGCTGATATTCAAACATGCTAATGCACATCCTTCGTTTCCCGAGGCAAAGTAGTTAGATGCTTAGTTTAATTGCTTATTTCAACTATGCTTGTGTGTTATAATTATTTAAATAGTTAGCTTACTAGTTAGTTAATTCAAGTGTTGTAATAATTAGTTAATTAGTTTAGCTAGTTAATCATTTGAATTTGTCATAATTAGCTTAGCTTAATTAGTTGCTAGTTAGCTTAGTTTATTCATTCGGACTCTCATTCGCGAGAGCATAATGTAATAATATGTATGTCTTCCAATCCCACGTCTTTCTCCCTTTCATTTATCCGCTTTTGATGGTTAGATTAGAAGCATCATGTTTCAATTAGCATACGTCATGCTTGCATCCATTCATCTTGTATTGCATGCACCGAGGCTCGGCGCATCATTCTAACTGCATTGTTAGTTCAATACCTCTTTGAATACATGCTTAGATCGCATGTTATTAAATTGATTCATATGCCATATTAGTAGCCGAGCCTATTAGTTGCATATCGCATGCGTTGCATTAGTCATCTCGCATAGTTAGGAACCATGCATTTTTCTAACTAGTTTCTTTTCTTGGCTTGGAGTATTAAGTGAGTTTTTAGTGCTTTAGCATACTTGCATGTGTGTGAGTGATTGCCATGACTAGCATGCTTGCCATGACGCTAAGTGCTTAATTGTTAAATTGTTTGAGTGCCTATGGATGAGGACTTTTTGCTTGAATTGAAATGATTCAATGAATGTACGTTTTAGGCCCACTTTGTCAAGTGGCAAATTCGTAAACTTTAAGCCCACTTTGTTAAGTAGCAAATTCAAACTCTTTTTGAAAAACAAATATGAAATTGAATTGTTCCAATTCGGGCAAACTAGTCTATATCTTGTGTGTGTGTGTGCATCACATAGTAAATGCTAGCCTAATAAACCGGAACAAGAGCATATAATGTACATAAAAATCATATCATGTTTAGTAGAAGCCAATCTTTGATCGGGCGAGCGAGGGTGCTCAATTCATAACCGTCCCCTCTCGTACCTAAGTTCCCGAGCTAAGGCAACTTTCGTGATAACGGACACGTGGCTTTTGGCACAAGTCATGGGTTTCCTAAATTTCTCCAAAATAAAATATTTAGGTGGCGACTATGTATTTGGTAAAGCAGTCCATTTTTGGCAATTTAATTCAAAATCGATTTTTCAAAAGATTTGTCGGATTTAGACTCTTTGGTGTTTATCAATTTCACATTGCACTTGTGAAATTAGATTCAGAATCGTGAGAGTCCGAACTATAGGGCTTTCTTTCAAACCTCCGAAAGGGGGCTCAAAAAAGTCAAGCTACAGTTTTTAGCGACTCTGCTAGGGACTTAGAGAACTTGACTTGAACTCATGATATGAAATTTTATCTACACTTATATGTTTCTTTGCATTGCATTTGCATTGGTGCGCCTAAGTGTAGACACCCCATTTTGACCGGTCCTAAGACTTGGGTGCTTTCTTTTGATTACCCAATGATGACAATTAGAATGTATTTCTCACAGAATTCTCAATAAGAGAGATGAAATTTGAACTTTAATCCCAACCTTCACCGTTTTGGCCAGATTGTTTTAAACTACTAAATATTTCATTAATTTAGTATTTTGTAATTTTTTATAATTTTATGTGTTTCTTCATATTTTTGGTGTTTTTATATATATTGGTATAAATTATATATTTTAGATATGATATTATATATATTATAAAAGAAAAATAATAAAAAATCATATTGATGTCGGCATACCGACATCAATTCACTCAACTGAACACACACATATATATATATATATATTATATGATATTTATATATAATATTTATATTATTATAATTATATTATATATATTATGGAATATGTGGAGTAGTACTCAGTCTAGGTTTATCCACCAGGTTTACGTCACCCACTTTCATCCCTTGTCCAGAGTAAGTCCTTGGGGTAAGGCAGTGTAGGACAATCCGAATAGGGTCTGTACTCAAACCTCTTTGGTCTGTGATAACCTGACCAAAATAGGGTCTGTATTAAGATATCTGTAAAACTGATTAATTCACCAGAACAATGAGTCGATTATTTCGAAATAACTCATCAGTCAGTTCTAGGTCAACTACGTTGCCCTCCATTCCAAATCAAGGCTTAGTAATAAATGAAGAAGATGTTGAAATACAAAATGATCAAATTAATACAGGATGGAATATACCAAAATTACAAATTAAAGAAATTTATAAAACTACTTTTTTACAGAATATTTTTAAAGTTGCATTACATGTTAAAACAATTGAACAAGTATATACTTTAGAAAAACCTCGAGAAACTTGCCAATTATTTGACGCTAAATTAATTAAAAGGCATTTAAATAATGGTTATAATTTTATGCATATTGGTTTAATTCAAGTTGGTGTTAATCCATTAACAATTGTTGGTAAAAATACTTATGTTTTATTATGTTTACGAGATGCTCGTTTTCTTGATTACAATGATAGTTTAATGGGTATGATGGAAACTGGTCTTCATGAAGGTCCAGTACATTTTAATTGTTTTCTTGACTTTACGCTTAGTTTAAGAGATCCTCATATATTAGATGCTTTAACACTAAACATTCAATTACATGGTTCATTCACTAACATGAAAGAAAAAGTTCATAATATTGCCTTAATATATCGTGTTCATTATAAATGCATGCAGACTAATTTAAATGTTCATGCTTTACATAAAAGTCCCAAAGATAAAACTCTTTTAATCCAAAGTAGTAGTTCCACTGAATCACATATTAATATACCACAAATGATTGAATGGAAAAATGTTGATTTACCTGATCAATGGATAACTGTTAATGAAAATTACAAACATAATCAACAACAATCCTCCGAACAAGATATCCAAGATATCCACCAATTCAAAGATGGTTATGTTCACATTAAATTTAATCGTAGTCAATCCTCTAGACATAGTACATCTAGTGTCCCTACTGAAATTGAAACTGAAGATGAAATATTTAATACTCCTTTATTTAGGAAAAATAGTCGATTACATCTTGGACCAACTACTGGTCCTTCAACTCAAAATAAATTAAAAGGAATTGATAATTCTACAACCTCTCAAATTAGTAAACCTGTATATTCTACACACACACATTTCCCTGAAGAAGAAGTTGCTTCTAATAATTCTCCAACTCAAACTGATTTTGACAAATTTACACCACCTGTCAACCCTCAATTAATGACAATTAAAAGAGACTTTACTCCTAATCCTGAAAAATTACTTATTGAGTCTAAATCAACACCCAATAGAGCTCACCGACATGCTTACTATGCTAAATATAATTCTGCTCAAATGTCTCAAATTTCTCGACAATGGTATGATTTTATGATTACATATGGTTTTGAATTACCTTTATTAGAATATGTTGACAAATATTACAAACAGCTTAATACAATCACAAAATATAAATGGAAAACTTCTGCTGCTACTTCTATTAGTTCTAGTCATCCACCTCTTGAGAAAATAATTATTAATCAACAAGGTTCTGACATTCCTGCTTCTCCTTTTAAATTACCTGGCACTGAAGCTGAAATTAAAAAGGTCATTGAACAAAATAATTATACTAATCAATGTTTAAGCACAATTGGTAAATAATTAGACAAAATAGAAACTAATTTAGAAACTGTCCAGTCCTCCAAACAACCTTTAGATTCACCTTTACTTAACCTACCCACTAATCGTTCTAAAAGAACTAGTTTAGTAACTAATGATCATTCTACTGTCCAAGCTATTGAAAAATTATTCACTAAACTATCTACAACTGATAATGCTTCACCTTCTAAAGATAAAGGTCTTACTGTTCTAAATCAACAATTTGATATGGATCCCACTTCTACTCAATCTGACACTAATAATGACATAAATAAATTAGCTCAACAATTCCAATCTACTCATCTTACAAAAATTCATTATCCCAAAGTTAATCCCCAAACTACTAAAAATTGGTATACCAAACCTACACCTCCCGATCTTCAATTCGAAGAAACTAATCTCAATAATCAATTTTCTGTCTCTGCTAAACGACTATACGAATGGAATATTGACGGTCTTAGTGAAGATCAAATTCTTCACAAATTAAATCATTTATCTATGGTTTCTAATAGTTATCTCTCCAATTATCCCCAATATTCTCAATCTGAAATTGTTACTCTAATTACCTCTGGATTCACTAGTATGCTCAAATGTTGGTGGGAAAAATATTTAACTGACGAACAAAGAGAATCCATAATATATGCTAATCAAACCGATGATAATGGTTTACCTATTTTTGATGAAAATATTGGATGTTGCCACCCTGATGGTATTAATGCCTTAATCTATACTATTGTTAGACATTTCATAGGTACACCACTAATATTTATTCTCGCATACATGATCAACTTAGTAACCTTACTTGTCCAACCTTAAGTGATTTTCGCTGGTATAAAGATGTATTTACCTCTCGAGTAATGTTAAGAGAAGACTGTACTAAATCATTTTGGAAAAAAAATTTATTAATGGATTACCTAGTCTATTTGCTCATAAAATTCGCGATGTTCTTAGTCAACCTACTGGTGTTATAGAATATGATAATTTAACATATGGTGATATAATTAGTACTATTCAAAAAGAAGGATTAAAGATGTGTATTGATCTTAAACTTAGTCAAAAAGCTACTAAAGATAAACATAAAGCTAAATATGAATTAGGAAATTTCTGTGAACAATATGGATTACCTCCTGTTGCACCCTCTCGTAGGAAATCACATAAATACTCTAAACATAAAAATAAATCCAAATATTATAATAAATACAAAAAGCCTTATTCACCTTCCAAATCCAATGATAAATTTTATACCAAACCCAAGAAGAAACATCATAAATCTAAATCACATCCGAAATCTAATAAAGATATTACCTGCTATAATTGTGGTCAAAAAGGTCATTATGCTAATAAATGTAAAGAAAAACAAAAACTAAAAGATAGAGTTAACCAACTCCAAATTAATGAAGAATCCAAAATTCAGTTATTTGAAATCTTTCAATTAAATCAATCTGATAATGATTCCTCTTCTGTTCCTCCATCTACATCTAATTCCCCTTCTAATAGTGATAATTCTGATTCTGATAATCAAATTACCTTAGGATGTAATGATGTTTGTTGTAAACCAGTTAAACAAATTTCTGTTCTTACCAAACATACTCAAGAAGAATCTGCTTTAATTGACTTAATTAGTAAATTAGATGATCCTAATTTAAAACAACAATATATTGATAAATTAAAAGCTTTACTACTTCAATCGGATACTAAACCTAAGTTTAATAAACCCATTATTAGTTTATCTAAGACCTTAGAAAAATTTAAAAATAAAACTAAAGAAGTTACCCTTCAAGATTTACAATCTGAAATCAATCAAATTAAACAAACTATCCGAGATCTCCAATCTAAAGATAACAAATTAGAAAATGAAATCATTAATCTCAAACTTAATCAAAATTTAAATAATTTCCAACCTAATCCAAAATCACCTCATGAATCTGAACATAATTCTGATCCTGATTCTGATCATACTAATCCAGCTAAACTCATATTTGATAATCGACCTCAATCTACTAACCTTGAAGATAAACGATTAAATTTACTCAATAAAATCTATATGCAAAAATGGTACTCAAGAATTAAAATCATAGTTGAAGATTTTGAATTAGAATTAGTTGCTTTAATTGATACTGGTGCTGATTTAAATTGCATTCAAGAAGGATTACTTCCCACTAAATATTATGAAAAATGTCAAGAGAAATTAACCTCTGCTAATGGTAGTAAAATGCATATTAAATACAAGTTACCTAAAGTGCATGTTTGTCAAAATAATGTTTGTTTTAAAACCACATTTGTTTTAATTAAAAATATGACTGATAGAATTATTTTAGGCACACCATTCATATCTTTGTTATATCCTTTTACCACTTCCAGTGAAGGAATAACTACTCATGTTTTAGGACAACCTGTCACATTTAAATTCTTATTTCCACCTGAAATGTTAGAATTAAATCAATTACAAGATTGTTCTATTTCTCATACTATTAATAGATTAACCCGACACATTAATTAATTATAAAAGAATTGATCAACAGTTAACTGACCCAGTTCTAATTTCTCAAATTAGTGATTTTAAATTAAAACTTGAATCAACTGTTTGTTCATCTTTACCTACTGCATTTTGGCATAGGAAAAAGTATGTAGTTACTTTACCATATATTAAGAATTTTAATGAACGACAAATACCTACTAAATCTCGACCTATTCAAATGAATCATGAATTATTAGAAATGTGTAAAAAAAAATTAATGAATTATTAAAAAATAGAATTATTAGTCCTAGTAAATCCCCATGGTCTTGTCCTGCTTTTTATGTCAATAAAAATACTGAATTAGAACGAGGTGTTCCTCGCCTAGTTATTAATTACAAACCATTAAATGCTGTTCTAGAATGGATTAGATATCCTATTCCCAATAAAAAAGATTTAATTAAACGACTTAGTCAAGCTCTTATTTTTAGTAAATTTGATTTAAAAAGTGGTTTCTGGCAAATTCAAATTCATCCTAAAGATAGATACAAAACTGCTTTTAATACACCTTTTGGTCAATATGAATGGAATGTCATGCCATTTGGTTTAAAAAATGCTCCTAGTGAATTTCAAAACATAATGAATGACATATTTAACCCATTTAGCCATTTTTCAATTGTTTACATTGATGATATATTAATTTTTTCAAAATCAATTAGTGAACATTGGAAACACTTAACTGCATTCTTTTATACAATTAAAAGTCATGGTTTAGTCATCTCTGCTCCTAAAATTAAATTGTTTCAAACTAAAGTTAGGTTTTTAGGTTACGACATTCACCATAATACTATTCTTCCAATTAGTCGCTCTATTGAGTTTGCTTCCAAGTTTCCTGATGAAATTCTTGATAAAACTCAATTACAAAGGTTCTTAGGTTCTCTCAATTACATTGCTGAATTCTATAAAGATCTTCGGAAAATCTGTCAACCTCTGTTTGATAGGTTAAAGGATAATCCTCCTCCTTGGTCTTCTACTCATACTGCTGTAGTTCAACAAGTCAAACAATATGTTAAGTCTCTTCCTTGTCTTGGTATTCCTACTGAGAACTCATTCAAAATTATTCAAACCGATGCTTCTGATATTGGTTATGGTGGCATCCTACTTCAGAAAGTCACTCCTCAATCACCTGAACAAATTGTTCGTTATCATTCTGGTGTCTGGAATAAAGCACAATTAAATTATAGTACTATTAAAAAAGAGATTTTGTCTACTGTTTTATGTATTCAAAAATTTCAAGATGATATTTTAAACCAAAAATTTTTACTTCGTGTTGATTGCAAATCTGCTAAATATGTTTTGGAAAAGGATGTTCTAGTAAACAGATTTTTGCCCGTTGGCAATCTATTTTAAGTATTTTTGATTTTGATATTACCTATATACCTGGTTGTCAAAATTCCCTGCCTGATTTTCTCACCCGGGAATTTTTACAGGGGGGTAAGGGATGAGTGCTACTCCACATATTCCATATTTAAAAACCCAAATTACCTATTACCAAACCCTGATCCACCACGTTAACCACCGTATTAACCGTCTCAAATCAGCCCGACCAACTACTAAAAGAGCCCAATACATCAATTACCATCAGATTAAAGCCCGTCGTACTCTGCGACATGATTATTACAATCATTTACATTATTACCAGAATTATTTAGATCTTCTTTCTGGTTGTTAATCTCTGCTACTAATCATTGTTTCTTGCTTCAACAGATGTCTCGCCTAAGGCCTCCTTCTAAGGCTTTGGTTCCTTCTAGTCAACCTTTTATTCCTCCTCCTTTGGAGTTAGTAGGACAATATCCTCAACCCATTCAAATGATCAACCGTTACCAAATCCTTGGTAATATCCCCAGGCCTAATTACTCCACTGCTTTGGCTACTGATCCTTTTGCTCCAAGCCAATCAGTCTCAGTTACTCCATTCCCTGCTAACCCAGTCAGGTCATCTCGATCTGATTATACCAACTCACATACTATTAATCTGTTCTATATAGAACCCAGTCACCCTAAAGTTAAAGGCCAAGTCATCCATGAAATTGCTAAATGTCATTTTGGCTCTGGATGCCATTTCATCCTCTCACATCCAGAAAAAACACTCACCTATTACAAAGATATTTTGATCCATCATCAATCAGTCTTGATCAAACCAATTTATGATCGAACCTATGCTAGCAAGGTTCTGTATCATTCCATTTACATTCACAGTATTGTTTCCCAAGCTGAATGGGGTCCTCCTTATCAGCTTCGAGATTTACCTGGTCACTCTATTCAGTACAATTACCATGATTATGTTGATGCTTGGTTCAAGATCTTCTTGTACCAAAATGAAACTTTTAGTCACTCTTGGTTCATCTCCTTTGATCAGAAATTCAAATTTGAATTACCTACCTGGTTTTTGAGATGGTGGACTCATTATGGTGCCATTTCAGACATCCTTCCTGGTGATCTCATTGAACTAGTTAACTATTTCTCCTCTGTTTACCCATTCACCACTCATCAAAGACAATTTCCATCTTTGTTAATTTTTATATCCAAATATAAACTCCCATGGATATTTAAATGGCATTATGGAATTGATGGCAACATAATCACCCGTCAACATTCAGTCAAATGGTGGCCTAAGTACAATGTGCCCCGAATTTTTGAAATTGTTCAAGAAGAATTCCCCATTGATCAATGTGCTCCAACTCCTTCTATGATTAAGGCCCAGTAAAACCCAACTGCTGCAATCAGCCAAGGAAGCCAGCCCAGTCTTCCTCCAATCAATCTTGGAAGCCCCTCATCTAGTGGTTCCAAGCCCAAATAATCCAAGTCAAAGTCCAAGGCAAAAGCTCCTGTCGTACCAGTCAAAGTCCAAATCAAAATCCAAATCTCAGGCCCAGTCAAAGCCTATTTCACCTCCTGTTCAGCCCAAGGCTAAATCCAAAGTCAAGCCCAAGATGACTAAAGAAGAAATGCTTCAGTTAGCCCGCCAAATAACCGAGCAAGCTGAAGCCCAGTCAAACAGTCCAGAGAATTCAGAAGATGGTTCAGATCAATCACAATCTTCTGAAGAATCAACTACTCAACTCATCTCATATGGCCAATCTGAGTTCCAAGATGCTCAGGATCCTTATGCCTGATCAACATAGGATTCCCTATGAATACAAAATAGCTTCAATCAATACTCTTTTGAGAAAAGCTGCTATTTAGTATCTATATTGATTTCTATATTTACATGATCCACCGAAAGTAATGAATAGTAAAAGCTACTGTTCACTCAATCAAATGAATGTCACTCAATCAACTTTTGTTAAAGCTGCAATTTGTGCATTCACTCCACCGAAAGCGACCGACAGCTTTGCCCAGTCTCCAATGCTGCCAGCTGCCTTCATCAATCAACCAAGTCACATGTTGCATAGTTAGTTTTATTTTCTATAAATTGTAATCTATTGTAATCACTCGGCACTTCTCTTTTCTTCAACCCTTCAGTCTGTAAGAAAAACTAGAGAGCTCTGAGTGAGAATCATCATCTCCCGTCTTGTAACCCAATTAAGATCCTTGCAGTTGCTACAATTGTAATTGTAAGTTATTTTCTATATTTATGTATTTAAGTTCAAATTGTTTAATGTAATTGTAAATTTGGTGTTTAAAGTGCTTTCCAATTCTGTTAATTTGAGTCATCTTTGATTTCGTAATCCATGTTCTTCATCTTTCCTGTTTTGGTATCACCAGAATGATAGCGAACAATTTGTTCAGGTGATTGAGGAGTGACTTTCTGAAGTAGGATGCCACTATAACCAATATCAGAAGCATCGGTTTGAATAATTTTGAATGAGTTCTCAGCAGGAATACCAAGACAAGGAAGAGACTTAATATATTGTTTGACTTGTTGAACTACAGCAGTATGAGTAGAAGACCAAGGAGGAGGATTATCCTTTAACCTATCAAACAGAGGTTGACAGATTTTCCGAAGATCTTTATAGAATTCAGCAATGTAATTGAGAGAGCCTAAGAACCTTTGTAATTGAGTTTTATCAAGAATTTCATCAGGAAACTTGGAAGCAAACTCAATAGAGCGACTAATTGGAAGAATAGTATTATGGTGAATGTTGTAACCTAAAACCTAACTTTAGTTTGAAACAATTTAATTTTAGGAGCAGAGATGACTAAACCATGACTTTTAATTGTATAAAAGAATGCAGTTAAGTGTTTCCAATGTTCACTAATTGATTTTGAAAAAATTAATATATCATCAATGTAAACAATTGAAAAATGGCTAAATGGGTTAAATATGTCATTCATTATGTTTTGAAATTCACTAGGAGCATTTTTTAAACCAAATGACATGACATTCCATTCATATTGACCAAAAGGTGTATTAAAAGCAGTTTTGTATCTATCTTTAGGATGAATTTGAATTTGCCAGAAACCACTTTTTAAATCAAATTTACTAAAAATAAGAGCTTGACTAAGTCGTTTAATTAAATCTTTTTTATTGGGAATAGGATATCTAATCCATTCTAGAACAGCATTTAATGGTTTGTAATTAATAACTAGGCGAGGAACACCTCGTTCTAATTCAGCATTTTTATTGACATAAAAAGCAGGACAAGACCATGGGGATTTACTAGGACTGATAATTCTATTTTTTAATAATTCATTAATTTCTTTTTTACACATTTCTAATAGTTCATGATTCATTTGAATAGGTCGAGATTTAGTAGGTATTTGTCGTTCATTAAAATTCTTAATATATGGTAAAGTAACTACATGCTTTTTTCTATGCCAAAATGCAGTAGGTAAAGATGAACAAACAGTTGATTCAAGTTTTAATTTAAAATCACTAATTTGAGAAATTAGAACTGGGTCAGTTAACTGTTGATCAATTCTTTTATAATTAATTTCTTCTTTAAGAAAATTAATGTGTCGGGTTAATCTATTAATAGTGTGAGAAATAGAACAATCTTGTAATTGATTTAATTCTAACATTTCAGGTGGAAATAAGAATTTAAATGTGACAGGTTGTCCTAAAACATGAGTAGTTATTCCTTCACTAGAAGTGGTAAAAGGATATAACAAAGATATGAATGGTGTGCCTAAAATAATTCTATCAGTCATATTTTTAATTAAAACAAATGTGGTTTTAAAACAAACATTATTTTGACAAACATGCACTTTAGGTAACTTGTATTTAATATGCATTTTACTACCATTAGCAGAGGTTAATTTCTCTTGACATTTTTCATAATATTTAGTGGGAAGTAATCCTTCTTGAATGCAATTTAAATCAGCACCAGTATCAATTAAAGCAACTAATTCTAATTTAAAATCGTCAACTATGATTTTAATTCTTGAGTACCATTTTTGCATATAGATTTTATTGAGTAAATTTAATCGTTTATCTTCAAGGTTAGTAGGTTGAGGTCGATTATCAAATATGAGTTTAGCTGGATTAGTATGATCAGAATCAGGATCAGAATTATGTTCAGATTCATGAGGTGATTTTGGATTAGGTTGGAAATTATTTAAATTTTGATTAAGTTTGAGATTAATGATTTCATTTTCTAATTTGTTATCTTTAGATTGGAGATCTCGGATAGTTTGTTTAATTTGATTGATTTCAGATTGTAAATCTTGAAGGGTAACTTCTTTAGTTTTATTTTTAAATTTTTCTAAGGTCTTAGATAAACTAATAATGGGTTTATTAAACTTAGGTTTAGTATCTGATTGAAGTAGTAAAGCTTTTAATTTATCAATATATTGTTGTTTTAAATTAGGATCATCTAATTTACTAATTAAATCAATTAAAGCAGATTCTTCTTGAGTATGTTTGGTAAGAACAGAAATTTGTTTAACTGGTTTACAACAAACATCATTACATCCTAAGGTAATTTGATTATCAGAATCAGAATTATCACTATTAGAAGGGGAATTAGATGTAGATGGAGGAACAGAAGAGGAATCATTATCAGATTGATTTAATTGAAAGATTTCAAATAACTGAATTTTGGATTCTTCATTAATTTGGAGTTGGTTAACTCTATCTTTTAGTTTTTGTTTTTCTTTACATTTATTAACATAATGACCTTTTTGACCACAATTATAGTCAACCTAGACTGAGTGCTACTCCAAATATTATATTTATATATAATATTTATATTATTATAAATATATATATATATATTATAAAAGAAAAATAATAAAAGATTATATTGATGTCGGCATGTCGACATCAATTCACTCAGCTGAACATATATATATTATATATTATATATTATATAATATGCATATAGATGATATTTATATAATATTTATATTATTATATTTTGGTTTGTTGCTTATATAAAGCAACCAATTGGATGATTTGAAGGGGGTCGGAAAAAAAAAAATTGATTCAAGAAGCAAAAACATTTGAGTTAGAGAGCAAAGAGAAAAAATATTTCAATCTTGAGCCAACACTTCCATAAACTCCATAATTTCGAATTGAGGATTTGAGAACACATTTTTTACACTTGAGGGTGATCAAGAGGGAGTTTGTAAACTAAGGAGTTCATCATTTCCAGAAATTTGAGGGTGTTGGAATCAAGTTTGTTAATTAAGAGCTTACCTCCCTTTCAAAGATACAATTTTGCATCTTTTTCCTTACTTCTCTCTTACTCTTTTCCTCTCTTTTTCTTGTTTTATACACTATTTTGGGGTTGTTTTTGGACTATTCTTGGACTATTTTCAGAGGCTAAAATACGGTTTAGAAGTCCCAAAAGTGGAAGGGTTAGCCACCCTTCCTTAAACTTGTTTACTAGCTTTAATCTATTTATAGTTGTTCACCTTTGTTAGCTTAATTTCAGTACTATTTTATGCTATGTAGGGGGTTGTTTAATTTATTTCAATAAGTTTGTTTAACATATTATGTTTGTGTTATATTAACCAATCAATCAACTTCGCATAATCATCTCTGCAACCTCCCTACATTCTTTGCTTATTTCGATTAAAAAGTTGTGAAAAATTAAGATTGTGGTTCAAGTATAAGAAAGGAACTCTTCCATGCTTAATGGTTTAATCTCTTCGGAGGTTCATTACCAAAGGTATAAAACGCTCTATGCTTAATGGTTTAATCTCTTTGGAGATTCACTACCAAAGGCATAAAACGTTTTATGCTTAGGAGGTTCATTACCAAAAGTATACAACGTTCTATGCTTACTGATTTAATCTCTTAGGAGATTTACTACCAAAGGCATAAAACGCTTTATACTTAATGGTTTAAATTCTTTGGAGGTTCACTATCCCAAGTGTATACATGTTGTTATACTAAAGCACAATCTTTTATTTTTCATTTCTCTTTATTCATCAGTGTGTTTACTTTTAAGGAACTAATTCACCCTTGGAAATCACCAAGGAAAGTGTCATTATCACTTATTATCAAGTTTGGATTTCAAGTCATTATCACTCAAGTTTGGGTTTTTCTAAGTCATTATCACTCTTTTGAGTTTGACTAGTCCTTGTTGCGCATCTTGAGTTTGACTTGGAATCCCTTATCGCTTGTAAATAAGTTTGACTCTTCCTTTGTAATTTTCCCCGAAGAAAATAAGATTTGTTTCTCGGGTTAAGTTGATGCTTGTTTCTCTTTATTGCGTTTTGGACTTAATGGACGTAAATATCACTTTTGCACAAACAGGAGAAAAGATAAAGAAATGGAAAGGTAATAAAAAAGGCTAAAAAAATTAGTTAAAATTGGATTACAACCGACATCAAGAATTAATATGATTAATTGGACTCGGTCGGATGTTATACCGAGTCAATTGTGTCAAGACTTGTCTTACATCAATTCATGATATTTTGATGAACCTTGAAGCGTCTCTACTTCCCTTCTTGAATTCACTTCATGATAGGAGGGAGGGGTGGTTGTTTATTCATTGCATTTATTGATCAATGTCCAAAATTGTATCCGAGATCATCAAGCAATCAACTTGCTAATTGATGGTTTTGGAGATGATTCCAACCCTCTCTTGAGTATTTTTATGATAGAGAAGGGTAAAAAAAGAAAGGACAAACATGGCTAGGAATACCCTGTCTACACTGTTTCACCTCAGGTACAAAAAACAGATTTCCACAAGAAAACAAAGTATTGGATTTATTTGGGGCTCGACTGAGTCGCGTTTCGGGGTTGGCAAGGCTCCAATAAATTGCAAAACAATACACTTTTCGAAAGCAGTAACTAGGGGTGAAACAGAACAAATCCCAGCAAGGCAAACAGAATAATTCCTGAGTAGTATCGAGCAATCATTGCATATTATTATTGTAATAAATTAGACAGCCCTTTTTCATTTATTAGTCATTCGGCTTTGTAATAATTATTTATTCGGACATTTGGACATTCGGACCCTCCTTTGCGAGGACAAATATGTAATAAATTGTATGTCTTCCAACCCCTATTCTTTCTCCTTTTTATTTCACTGCTTATGATGGTTAGATTAGGGACATCATGTTTAATTAGCATTTTCCATGATTTGCATCCATTCGTTTACATGCATAAAAGTTCGGCTCATCATATTATTCAAATGTCAAATTCAAACTCCTTACTCGCGTACATGCGCTATCACATGCCTTGAATTGACTCACATGCCATACTAGTAGCCGAACCTTAATTGCACGTTGCATGTGTTGCATTAGTCATTAAATTAGGATCACGCATTTTTTTCTAACTATTTGCTTTCTTTTTGGACTCGCCTTCGGACATTAAGGTAAGCATTTTTGCTTTAGCATATTGCATAAGTGTGAATGCTGTCATTTCAAACATCCTACCATGAGGCTAACTGCTTATTTGATATACCTGTTTGAATGCCTGTGGATGAAGGCTAATCACTTGAATTGGGATACTTTGATTTATGTATATATGAGATCACCATTTTCAGTGATACATATTCAAAACATTTTTTTCAAAACAAACATGAAATCAAACGTTCCAACTTTTCGTGAAATTAGTCTATATTTGTATGTTACATATAGAACAAGAGCATATACTATACATAAAAACCACATCATGATTAGTAGAGGCCGATCTTTGATCGGGTGAGTGTGGTGTTCAATTATTGACCTTCCCCTCTCATACCTAAGTTCCCGAACCAAGACACTTTGGTAACGACGGACTAATGGCCTTTGGCATGAGTCATGGATTTCTTAAATTTCCCAAAAATAAATATTTAGGTGGCGACTCTGAAATCTAGCAAAGCAATTCATTTTTGGCATTTGATTCAAACATCGATTTTCCAAAAGAAATTGCCGGATTTGGACTCTTTTTGTGTTTCCACTATTTCACATTGCACTTGTGAAATCAGAATCAGAACCAACACAAGTGGAGTCCGAACTGTAAGGGCTATTCATTCTTCCGAAAGGGAGCGCGAAAAGTCGAGCTACACTAAGTCACTATGTTTGCCATCTGCTATTCCTAGACGGTTTGTCGGAGGCTTGCCTAAAAGCTTGCTAAAAGGCTGACCGGTCGCGGGCTCTGCCATGATGGGAACACAACCCTTGGATCTGGACTATCGCTGTACCTTTTGATCCTCCTTTCAATTCTCGGTGTTAGGTGTGAGAGGTATATTAGGTAGTCTTGCTGAGGTACCATGTTTGACCATTTGGCCTTGTTGCATATCGAAAGTCATAGAGACTGTTCCAAACTAAGACAAGATGCTCACCCTTGTATAGGATTGCGTGAAGCAACATTATTTGAATAGTGAACCCTAGCTCCTGACGAAACTAGGACAGGGTAACCCTATCTCTTCATATGGGTGTTTTGGCTCTCACTTAACTGGTATGTGCTTCTAGAGTGAAACTCTACAGAAATGTGCGCATTAGTTGCAAGTTTGGGTATCAGATTTAGGGGTAGAAGTCAGGGTTGAGTGTAGTTCTACAGCTTTTGATTATAATTGTGTGTTGTTCACATCCGAGCTGAGGTGCTGTGTGGTTTTTGATTTTTGCTTTCCTTTTGCTTTATTTCTTTTTGCTAGGTAGTTTATCATAATTGCTTCGGACAGTTCGGTTACCCCCCAAGCACTCTGGACCCGTGTTAGGAGGCTTTACAGATCCGGGGATCTTGTTAGGGGACAGCCTATGTTTGCTTCGCTCCCACCGATTACTAGACGGAGAAGAGTTAGGCATAATTCACCAGTCCAGCAGATACCCTTTGCATCACCTGCATCTAATCAGGGACAGTCTTCTACATCTAGGCCAGCCAGAGATTACTCGCCTATTCAAATGACTCAGTACCCTGCAGCCAGTATGGAGGACTTGATTCGTCATCTCCAACAAACCGTTGAAACCATACAGCAAGATGCTACCTGCCAAACTGAAGTGATAAACAGGCTGCAGTAACAGCAGCCACAGTCGGCAGCGGCTTCTGCTTCCCATGCACCTCTAGTGGGTATCCCAGCACCCGGAATTACTACTAATGCCCAAGCTGAGAATCAGGGCAACCCAATAGACCCCATCCCACCGCAAGCCTCCAAGGCACCAATGTACCAAACTGAGGTGCCGTTTGAATTTGAAGTTGACCCGACTGTACTGAAGGTCAACAAGCTAGAGAAACTTCTCAAGCGAGCACAAGGTGTGAACTCTATCCCTGACATCGAAGATGGATATACTGACTCCGCGGTAACTTTGCCAGATCAGTTCAAAACGCCACACATAGATCAATTCGATGGCTCTGGGGATCCCATGGTTCATTTGCGGTTATTCTTAGACACCCTGCGACCGATGGGCCTCACTAGACTTCAAAAGCTGTCGCTTTTCGACCGAACCCTGTCGAGTATAGCAGCTATCTGGTATGCAAAGCTAGAGGACTCTGTGAAGTGGAGTTGGGAGGAAATGACTGAGGCCTTCATCGCACAGTACTCATACAATACGCAGATCAAGGTCACAACTCGTGATCTTGAGGCAACCCGTCAGGAGCCAAAAAAGGGCTTCTCAGACTTTGTAACAAGGTGGTGGGCCAAGGCTTCGATGATGACTACTAGGCTGTTAGAGAAGGATCAAATCAGGATGATGGTCCGTAATCTGCAACGAAAAATATTGCAGAAGATGATCATCTTACCGTTGTTCACATTCACTGAGCTCCATGAAATAGGGGTTCAGATTGAAGATGCAATGAAACAGGGGTTGATAACTGATGAGAATGAGCAACCTAAGAGGCCTTTTGCACGCAATTCCAATGTAACCACTAGTGGAAGCATAACTACGCGGCCATCTGATGTGAATGTCATCACCACTACAGCCAAGACAGCAAACCCTTTTGCCAGTACAACCCTGTAAACCTCAAACAGCCAGGCCCGATCTCAAAGGGTCTTTACCTCACTCTATATGCCTTTATCCCAAGCCCTGAGGATGCTGATCAAAAAGGGGTACCTCAAGCCGTTAGAGCAACGCCCACTATCCGATCCTCTCCCACCTAAACATAAACCAGCCAAATACTATGCTTTTCACCAGCAGCACGGTCACGACACCGACCACTGCTACAGGCTGCATCATGAGATTTAAGATTTCATCGACAACAAGTTGATAGCACCACCCTAAAAGCCAAATATAACCACCAATCCTCTCCCAGCCCACAACCAAGTTCCCCCACTTCGGAACTTAAACCTAATACATACACTGGCCATCCCATACGACCTAAGCGTATATATTACCCCTTTCTACCTACCCAAACTGGCTATGTTCATCCTTGAAAGCACGGACTTGTGCATGATGGACATATCTACACTTCAACCTAAACCCGTGGTGGTGAAAACGACAGAAGGATGGAAGTTGGCCTTAGAGGAAAATGTCAGTCCATTGCTTAAGAGCTCTGCAGACCTATCCGAGGGGGTGTATAACCCGTGCCAATACATTATGCCAGTTGATCAAGCCAAGCCCGAAGTGGTATTGCCAATAGCAGTGAAGGTCAATGTGGTTAGAGAGGATGGCCCAAGTCAGGGACTGGATGATCTAGCGGAGCTGGAAGAGGACTTAGAAAATCTGCAGTTCTATGACGAACAAGATCAGGGGGATGTGCAGATTGACTGGTTTGATCTGAATGGGTCGATAGACAACTCTAGGTGGCTTAATGATGAACCTGACCGGGAGGAAGAAACTAAACCAAAACCTGAAGAAAAGGAAGCGAGAATAACTATAGTGGCAGGAATGGCCGAGGAAAAGGGGACACTGCCGGAGAGCACCGACATTAAGAATTTAGCTCTGGAATTGGGCGTCGTGAGTACCGCAGATACAGAACAGGAAGCCGCTTTGAAGCGGTTTGTGGAAGAAAGGGATCAAGGCAAATAGGAAGCTAGAACAGCTCAACTCCTTGTAGGGGATACTTGTGATGTGGAAATGATCAGAACGGAGCCAGACAACTGTTTGTTGGTTACCGGAGATGCATGGTGGGAGGATGATGATCTGCTTTTGGCTCACACCGATGAAGATTGGGGTGAAGACCTGCCAGACAACACATGGTACGTTGAAGAGATTGACTATATGACGAGGAGTGGGCGATATTTCAAGCCACCGCACTTGGACCAAGCTGAAGCCTCTGGAAAAGATAAAGAGGTTGAGAAGTAGAAAGAAAAACAGTTGGAAGAAGATGTGGCATTGAAACAGCTAAAGAAAATTCAGGCCGATATTTCAATCTGAGGTTTGCTTATGGCTTCTCGAGTGCATCGACAGGTTGTGCTATCAGCGATGGACAGGGCCAAATTGTCCATTGATACGACTCCTGAATAACTTGTGGGGTTGGTCTTCCCAGGAGGCGCTAAGCCAACTTTAACCTTCTCAGACAAGGAACTGCCGCCAGAACGTTCAACACACAACAAACCTCTGTACATATCAATGGAGTGCAGAGAAAAGTGGATGCCAGTGGTATTGATCGACATTGGGTCGGCTATCAATGTCTGACATTCTTATACAGCTTATGCCATCGATTTGAAACCAGCAGATTTCCTGTCTACAGCCCAGGTAATTTGGGCGTATGACAATACAAGCAAGGAGGTTATGGGTACGGTACAGATCAGAGTTCAAGTGGGCCTAGCTCAACAGGATATTGAGTTCCATGTCCTAGATATGCCAGCCACTTTCAATCTACTTCTAACGAGGCCTTGGTTACACCAGGTGAAAGTTGTCTCCTCTACCCTCCACCAAATGCTAAAATAACCTCATGGGAAGGGGGTGGCTATTGTATTCAAAAATTGCTCCATACATCCTCCGCCAAAGCTAACTACGCATGTGTTGGAAATTGTTCATGGCGAGGAGGATGTTTTTCTTTCAGGGTTCACTCTAGCTGAGGCCCGAGCAGTGCAAACCATCTTGGCAGCAGAAGAGGGCTTGTATGTCAATGCCCAATCAATCTATTTCATGAACAAGCTCTGACATGTGCCAGGAATGGGGTTGGAAAGAAGTGGTCGAAAAGGCATCACAACACTAGCCGATGTGCCGTATAATCCGCATGCCTTTGGTCTTGGCTATACGCCCACCAAAGAGGATTGGGTTAGGAAAGGAAAAGAGATGGCAAACAGAGCCAAAGCTAAGCAGACCGGGAAACGCTATGAGCTGGTTCACAAGCCGATCTGGGGAACACTAAACGGCCATTTTGTTTGAGAGAGAGAAGACTTCCCATTTTGTAGTTTTCCCAAGCCCTAGTTGAATTCTAAGAAGCAGTGTGTTCCTGGCTTTGAAATCTTCTTTAACTTGCAATTGCAAGACAGTGATACAGAGGAAAAGGCTGAACCGACTACTGAAGTCGGACAGAGCATGGATAGCGACTCGGACAACAACGAACTTGGAGTAGGAGCAGCACTGGCCTGTCTCCTTTCAGATCTTCCGACCGACTTAGAGAGCTTGGGGGATAAGCTGACCATCTCTATGATCAGGGACCAACCGGGTATGAACCCTTCTAGCAGCATTTTGGATGCATCTGAAGCACTATCTCTCGTTTGGCAGTTGGAGGAGGGCTACCTTTATAGTTCTGAGTCAGGTAGTGAGCCAGAATCTAATTCCACAGAGTCTGTGGAGTTGGAATCAGATTCTGGTTCTTCTAAGTCTGAGTCTGGTATTCCTGGGAGTGATAACCTGGATGCCAAGGTCTTGTCCAGGTCGTCCTTTTCTTTTGCTTTTGAGTCGGTTGTAACCGAAGAGCTGGATGAGTTGGACCTTATGAATGAGAATGTCACTGCAGATTCTGAGTATTTCTCTGTGCCGCTTGTTTATTGCATTGATTAGGATTTTCAAAGTTTTAATGAAAATGAAGAGGAAGGAATTCCTCTGGTTTTGAAAAATTTGATTAATCGAGAGGAGGAGAGGTTTGCAAAACCTCTTACTGATGAAATCATTGCTTTTAATGCGGGTACTGAGAAGGATCCGCGTCTGGTCCAGATAAGGTCCACGTTGTCTTCGAAAGAGCGCGAGCGCTTAGTCACTTTATTAAAAGATGTCAAAGATCTTTTCGTGTGGTTTTACGAAGACATGCTTAGAATCGATCTTGAGATTGTACAGCATCGAATCCCTCTCGACCCTGAGGCCCAACCCGTCAAACAGAAGTTGCGGAGAATATGCCCGAATTGGGATTTGAAGATTAAGGAGGAGGTCACCAAGCAGATCGAGGCAGGGTTCTTGCTAGTATCTGAGTATCCAACGTGGTTGGCTAACATCGTTCCAGTGCCGAAGAAAGATGGCAGAATTCAGATGTGTGTGGACTTCAGAGATCTGAATAAGGCCAGTTCGAAGAATGATTTTCCCCTGCCACACATTGATAAATTATGGACTTCACCGCAGGCCATGCTTTGTTTTCCTTCATGGACGGGTTTTCCGGATATAACCAGATTCTGATGGCGCCCGAGGATAGAGAGAAAACTGCCTTCACTGCGCCGTGGGGAACCTACTGCTATCAGGTGATGCCGTTTGGGCTAAAGAATACCGGGGCTACCTATCAAAGGGTTACAACCACAATTCTGCATGATATGATCCATAAAGAGGTCGAGGTGTACGTGGATGACATGATTGTCAAGTCCAAAGAAAAAGAGGGCCACTACACCGCCTTGAAGAAATTCTTTCAACAGATCAAGGAATACAGACTGAGGTTGAATCCACAGAAGTGTATTTTTGGCGTAACAGTAGGGAAAATGATGGGCTTCTTGATCACACAGAGAGGCATCAAGGTAGGTCCTTCCAAAATCAAGGCCATCCCAGAAATGCCACCATCAAGGACTGAAAAGGAGGTGCGAGGCTTTCTGGGTAAAGTGCAATTCATAAGATGGTTTATTTCTAAATTAACCTTGACTTGTGAACCAATATTTGGTCTCCTGAAGAAAGGAAAGAAATTCTGATGGGATGATCGATGTCAATTCACTTTTGAGCATATCAAATTGTATCTTCAGAATTCACCTGTGTTGTCGCCGCCAGAGCCGGGGAAGCCTTTGATTTTGTATTTGTCAGTAACGGACACAACAATGGGATGCATGCTTGCTCAGGAATCTGAGGATAGGGTGGAGAAAGCTATCTACTATTTGAGCAAGAAAATGCTAGATTATGAGACCCATTACACCTCGCTGGAGAAAGCTTGCTTAGCCTTGGTATGGGCTACCAAAAAGTTAAGGCACTACTTGTTAGCTCACTTTGTAATTCTGGTCTCGAGATTAGATCCCATCAAATATCTCTTTGAGAAACCAATGCTTACGGGTAGGCTAGCTCGTTGGCTACTTCTTCTCTCCGAATTTGATCTGAAGTTTGTAACTTGCAAGTCAATAGAGGGGAGAGCAGTAACGGAGTTCCTGGCAGATCACCCAGTAGAAGGGGATGAAGCGGTAAAATACCTATTCCCAGATGAAGCCATTCTGCAAGTCGATGAAGAGATTTGGATAATGTATTTTGATAGAGCTTCTAATCAGTACGGTTATGGGATAGGTGTGTTGCTGATAGCACCCAACAATTCCCATATACCTTTAGCCTTCAAACTCCGGTTCAAGGTATCCAATAACGAAGCAGGATACGAGGCATGTATTGCTGGTTTGGAAGCCGCCCTGGAACTAGGAGCAAAAAAGTTGGATGTCATTGGGACTTGAACCTAGTTGTTTCTCAAGCAAAAGGAGACTGGAAAGTCAAAGAAGAAAAGATGAAGACGTATCACCAGACCCTGGACATTTTGATTCCTAGGTTTGAAAAGCTGACTTTCACGCATCTATTGAGAGAGAACAACAGGTTCGCTAACGCCTTATCAACTCTATCTTCTATAATAGACATCCCGCTTGGAGTCCGGATGCGTCTGATCATCATTGAGCAGAGATATACGCCAGCCTACAAGACTATCGTTGTAATAGATGAAGCACAAGATCAAAACCCTTGGTACTATGATATTTGGAACTTCTTGGAAAATGAGGTTTATCCACTAGGGGCAAATACCAAAGACAAGAGGGCAATAAGGCAGATGGCCATTCAATTTATCATCGGCGGAGGTAAACTGTACGAGAGAGGTCATTTGGGAATGCACAAGTTGTGTGTCGAAGCAGAGGAATCAAAGCGCCTGATGAAGGCCATCCATGGAGGAGAGTGCGGAGCGCATATGAATAGAGTAATGTTAGCCTAGAAGATTCTCAGGCAAGGTTACTACTGGTCTACTATGGAGAAGGATTGTATCAGTTTTGTTCGGTGATGCCACAAATGCCAAATTCATGCTAATCGCATGAATATCTGTAGACACCCCATTTTTGACCGTCCTCAAGACTTGGACGTCACCGTTGGAACACTCGGTGATTATCCATGTTTGTGTTCGTTTGGAGTTCCCGGAGTTCTCGGCTGCGCGCGCCGTGCCTCAGGACCTCCGGACCCGACCGTTTGTGTTTGGTTTTGCACCAAACACTTGTGTTTTGCCTTGGAAGGGGAGGGAATGCTTTGTGAGGCATCCCTACACACCACCGGCTGGGGCTAGAGGCCACCGGCTGGCTAGTTTGTCTATCGGCACTATATTGTGCCGGTCGGCACTATTTTGTGCCGGTCGGCACTATTTTGGGCGAAATGACCATTTTGCCCTGCCGACCACTGTGCACTTGCTTTCTGAGATATTTTCAGACAGCTGTGTGCAATTGGTTTCCCCTCCATACACGTGTATGGAGGGATGAGCTTGCTTAGGGACTAAGCTTGTAAGCTTTTTGCCTATAAGAGGGAAAGCTCTTCCCTTTGCTCAAGGGTTGGCTTCTTGAGAGACTTAACCATTGTTAGAGAGAGCCAAGGTCTGGTTTTAGGTTAGAATAGTTGTATCTATCCTATCTCTCTCTTTCCCTTTGTGTTCTAGGTGCACAAGTTCACACTTTTGCACATAAACACCTACTCTTACACTTTTTCTTGGTGTGCTCAAAGATCAGAGCTTATTCTTGAAGTTTTTGACTGGTTTGGAGCTCAAGGGACCAAGCACAACAACCTTTGTGAAGGTAGTCAACAAGGGTAAGAACTTCACTTTATTTACCCCATTCTTGCAACTTGTTTTTACTTAGTTTAAAACAGTTTTTGAGCTTGGTGTTTGGCACATAAAAGTTCTGATTTTTGACCCTCTTTATTGTGTATTAAGAGTGTTTGGAGGTTTGGGGAAGTTTGACCCCCCTTTAGGTCTTGAAGAGGCCCTTTTTTGTGCTATTTTGTGGAGATCCGGGACTGTCATGCTTGGGCCTCTTCACCACTGAAATCTTGAGGGATTTCAGTGGTGGAGATGGTGCCTTAAAGTCCTAGGAAGGAGAGGGCCATCCCCTCTCCTTGTTGTCCTTGAAAAGGGCATGTTTTGCCTCTTGAGAGAGCACCATGTTTGTTTGTTTCTTGAGCATGTCTTAGTTGCATTTTATGTTCATTATGCCCTAACATGACATTGCTATAGGTTGGTTTTGGTCTCCTATGCATGCTTAGCATAGTTGCCTTGTAATGCCTCTTTATGCCTTAACATGTCTAGGTGGTATGCCTTAGCTTTTAACATGTTTTAGGCTTAGATTTGTGAAGCTTGTAGGCTTACTTTGTCATGCTTTAGCTCTGTCCATAACTATTTTGGCCAATCTTAGCATGTATTTTGTAGCCCCCTTTGTATTTGGCTTGTTGGCCTCAAGAGTATGAATGTGTAGTGTACCATGCTTGCTTCATTTTTGATGGTTGGAACCATCTAGCATGCCATTTCAGTCCTTCATACATGCTTATTTGATTGCCTTGCATGCCTCTTTAATGCTTCAAGAGTGTGTGTTAAGTGCTCCATGTTTTGGCTTCAATGTATGCCTTTGGTTTAATGACTCTTAGATGCCATCTAAGTAGCTCTTTGGCCTTGCTTTAACATGCTAAGAACCTGTTTTGGTTGTTAAGTGCATGCCATATGTGTTTGTGCTAAGTGTGGTTTAATGCCCTATTGACTTGCCTTAAGCCTAGGTCACTTGCATGCTTTGTTTGGCATGCTTCATTGCATGATTTGGCATCATGTTTGACATGAATTTGAGAGCTTTTAATGCATGCTACTAGTCCATGTTTGGCTTCTTTAAGCATGCTTGAATGTTGTCTTGTTTGTGCCTTAGGTTTGGATCATTACATGTGTATGTGTGTGTGTGTTTTGGTCTCATTCCCTAGGCACTTTGGCCACTGATTTTAGGCCTTTTAGAGTTGCCTAATTCATGTCTAAGTCCATTTTTCCATTGGATTGCATGCTTGTATTATATGCTTGTTTGTATGCTTGCATAAATGCATTATATTGTCCATCTTGCATCCTAGATAACATGCTTAGGATTGCACCACATTGACATGCATACCAAGCCTCTTGAAGTGAGTTTGATAGAGGTTTGGTCCTCCTTTTGTGCCTATGTGTTTTGCATGCATTTGAAATCAAAATTGCCCTCTTGGTTCTTTGGGCCATCATGCATGGAAATGCGTAATTGGTGGTCCGAGAACCGAGGCACAACCTCCTTTGAGTCCAAAACATGATAAGGATTGTGTTTGGTGCATACATGCTTTGAATTACATTACCATGCAAGTTGTTGCCCTCTGCTGCTGTGTGTTGCAGGTTCTGCAGGAATTTTGTGCCGACCGGCACTCTTTAGTGCCGACCGGCAGTCATTTGGTAGCCGATAACTTCATTCAAGGCCGGTGGACTCACCCTTCAGCCGATGGTGTCTTACCCCAGCCGGTGATGATCCCCATTACCCTGAGAGGTACTCCTGGGACTTTGGCAATTTTCTGAGGAGGATGGCAGGGAAAACAGAGGCACACTTGCATGACAGTGCGATTCCGAGCGAGTCCCGGGCGCGAGACGCATTTGAGCCCTCATCCCGAGGCATTTACTGCTTTGATTAGATTAATTATTTGCTTAATTAATTTGATTGGATTGTAATAATTAATTAGCTTGCGTAGTTAATTATTTGTATATTATTTTGGTCCCTCCGTGCGAGGGCGAATTGTAATAAGTGTGTGTGAGTGGGTGTATGTCTTCCAACCCCCATTTCTTTCTATCCCTTTTATTTACCCGCTTTCGATGGTAGATTAGGGCATACTTATTTTTAGCATACCTTATGCAATGCATGCGTGCATTCATGCATTTGTTTACATGCATCGGGCTCGGCACATCATGCAAACTGCATTGTATTTCAATTCCAAATTGAATACGTGATAGTTGTTGCATCTCATGTGCCATGCTTAGGGTAGCCGAGCCTGTCTAGATTACATCCCTGTATGCGATGCATTAGCCACTTAACATGAACTAGGTCATGCATGTTTGCTAACCGGGTCATTGTTTTTTTGGCACGGAGTACGATGTAAGTCTTTACGCTTTAGCATATCGCATGCGTGTGAATGCTAACATGACAGTATGCTTGCCATGCGGCTAAGTGCTTATGTGATAAACTGCTTGAATGCCTGTGGGTGGAGATTGGATTACTTGAGTTGGGAATACTCATTGAAATCCGTGTTTTAGCCTACTCGCGAGTAGCAATTTCAAACTGTTTTCCAAACAAGACGGATATGCAATGCTTACTTCCAAATTAGGCGATCTAGTCTATACTTGGTTGCTGTGCGCACAACATAGTAATTCTAGGCTAATAACCGGAATAAGAACGCATAAAGTTTTCAAAATTGGATATCACGGTTAGTAGAGGCCGGTCTTCGGACCGGGCGAAAGGGGGTGCTCATAGCTGACCTTCCCCGATCGTACCCAAGCTCCCGAGCCAAGATCACTTTGGTGATGACGGACACGTGGCCTTCGGCACCGAGTCAGGGTTTCCTAAATTTCCCATTTAAAAAAATATTTAGGTGGCGACTCTGTAATCTGGCAAAGCAGTCCATGTTTGGCACTACTTTTTCAAAAATCTGTTTTTCTTCAAAACGATTTGCCGGATTTGGACTCTTTGGTTCAGATTTAGAACCGCAACACAAAATCGAGTCCGAACTGTAGCATTCGAGGTCCCCCGCGGACGTGCTACAATATCCTGTCGTCAAAGCTGTACAACATGACTTCACTATGGCCTTTCTTAGTCTGGGGAATCGACGTCATCGGCGCGGTCACACCAAAAGGGTCAAATGGGCATGAGTACATTCTGGTGGCAATTGATTATTTTACAGAGTGGGTAAAAGCTCAGTCTTATGCAGTGTTGAAAGCAGCGCATGTGCCTAAGTTCATTCAAAACAACATCATTTGCCGTTATGGAGTCCCAAACGAGATCATTTCAGATAATGGCTCTCATTTCAAGAAAGAAGTGATAGACTTGTTGGAGGAATACAATGTGGCTTTTCATAAGTCATCTACATATAGGCCGCAAACCAACGGAGCTATTGAGGCTGCCAACAAGAACATTAAGCATATTTTGCAGAAAATGGTTGAGACCTATAGGGACTGGCCAAACAAATTGCCATTTTCACTTTGGGGCTACAAAACTTCAATCCGAACGTCTACAGGAGCAACTCCTTACTCTCTTGTCTATGAGATGGAAACTGTTCTACCAATCGAAATAAAAGTCTTGTCACTGTGAGTTATGGCTGAGCCGGTTTGAAGAACTGATGTTGTTTGATGAGAAAAAGATGAAAGCATTGTACCATGTTCAGGGTTATCAACGCAAGATTGCTAGGGCTTTTAACAAGAAGGTTAAGTCCCGGAATCTCAAAGAGAGGGATTTGGTGCTGAAAGACAACCGAGCTCCTATCCATGACCCTAGGGGCAAGTTCAGACTCAATTAGACCGGTCCTTACATCATCAAAACTATCTGGTCGGGTGGAGTTGTTATTCTTATGGACCTGGATGGCCTAGAATTTTCTCAACCAATCAACATGGACAAGTTGAAGAAATACTATCCCTGAGAGGCTCGCTAGGCCGAAAATTCGGAAGAGCGACCTAGGCAAAAGTTAGAGCACAAAAAATTGGAAATAAAGAAAAACTAAGCTCGCAAGGTTGAAAACCCTAAAGGGTGGCATTGGCAAAAGTTAGAGCGCAAAAGGAGAGAATTAATACTCGAGTGAGCTCGAACCGAACTATGTAAGGCCTGATTTCCATCTTCGGGATACGTAGGCAACTTCATCTTGAAGTCCGGCCGTAAACACCTCTAACTCAACTGTCCTGTCCATGTGTCTGATCAGGTCATTTTTGTCTATTCTTTACCTAAAAGTTCGGTTATGATTTCTACTCTGAGAGAAAAGCTGGTTACAATGCTGAGCAGTGTTATTCAGTCAAAGGGCAATTTGTGATCTTTGGATTTGGGGTTGTACATCTCGAGGATTGATTCCGTGTGTGTTAAGTGATGATCCTTTTCGAAAATGGTTTTGAAAAGTTTTGATAAAAGTTGACTTTGTTCAAATTTTACCTTTTACAACTTAGACTATTTTTGGACTAAAAGGAAAACTTTCAGTGCTCACAACTTTAATTTCATTGATTTCAATACAAAGTTCCCCAACTCTCGATACAAATCAAAGTTGCTTTTATTACATTCAAAAAACTTGAAAAGAAAGATCAAAGTAATAAACTAGGGGCATAGATGAGTCAGGTGCTCCTACGTCCCCCGCTCGTACTTGTAGAAGCTTCTGATGCTAAAGTGGGCCCGATTTGTGCCTCATCCTCGAGCCAAGCTAGGCACTTGCCAGAAAGGGCACAATTGAAACTAGGGGCAAGGGCCAGAAGCTCTTTCGTCCTCCAAGCAGTGAGGTACCTAGCCAAATGTGAACCACAGATGGGGAATGAAACATGGTACTCTACCCCATCCTTTGGGCGAGTCTGATCATGTCCAAACTGATGTCTGAATCGAAAAGGGAAGTAGAATACACAGTGTGTAAGGCCGATCAGCTGTATGCCAGGTTGCCGAGTCATGCTGTGGTTCATTTTGGTCAGGTTAAGCCTGGGGCAATGCCAAGCAATGTCAGCAGCAGACCTATTGCACATCCAGTGGCACCACCACCCCTCGTTGGGGAAATCCACTAGCTGTTGGAGGAAGAAGTATGCTCGAGTTGAGTATGCAGGGCAAGAGTCCACAACCTTCAGTTTATCTATAAGCCACACCTGGGGAGGGATGAAAGAAAAGAGAGATTAAATAATAAAGAAAAAATGAGAAAAGGGCTTTGAGAGAAAAACAGAGCATGAGTGCCGAGTGATATGAGAAACACATATGAGAAATGGTGGGAAATAATACTTGTAGAAGTAGTGGACTTCCTCCAAACTTGCTAGTCTCTCGCCGATGGAAGGCGTTTAAACCCATCAAAGTCTCAGCCAGTACCAAGCCAATGCAACTCTTGCCCTCTTTCAAACCTTGGGCCACTTTAATTAGCCAAATGCTACACCCTCCGAAACTAGGGGCAAGAAGGAAATGAGCCAGCATACATAAGCAAAAGGCGTGTTGCCGAAAACCCCGCCAAAAAAGGTTGCCTCGGTCATCAGCGACAGAAAATCGGTGAATCAGGTTGGGAATATCCAGCTCTCCGTTGTGAACCAAAGATCAAGCCTCATGAAAAGTGAGCCCACACATCTGTCCCACAGCTTGGATGTGACCAAAACAGGGCTGAGGTATGATTTCCTTATCGCGCCGGGATTCCATTAGCACTTGAAATTCTTCGATTGTCAGGCATATCTCTTCTCCCCCGAAACTAAAGACATGTGTAATTGGGTTCCAGCATCTAGCCGCAGCATGAAGGACCGGAAAACGAAGCAGAGAACGGCTCAGCGGGAAAAGCGCATTTATGCCGAAACCACAAAACTTTACCTTTTCTGAGCCGTCTAAAGTCACAATCCAATCCGAGAGTTTTTCAGCAAAAAATGGCTCCATTTGTGAAGAATTTGTAGCTGAAATGAAGAAACCACGAACCTCAACCTTTTGTCGAAGATAAAGCAGTGAGTGGAAGCCAAGTGTCAACAATTTGGAGGTCCTTCACATTGATGGCTGGCAGGTAGCCGGCAAGGGACATTGGTGGCCGGCAGGCCACTTCTCATGGCCGGCATGTGGCTAGCAACCCTTATTTGTGGCCGACAGTCTCTCACTCTGACCTGTTGTCCACCTGTGTGTTGGGCAATGCTAGAAAGCATATGTTTTGTTTTGATTTTCGAGTGTTTTAAGGTCTTATTTTGAGTCTTTTCGGTTTTAATAAGTTTGTTATTTGTATTTAAGTTGTTATTGCATTGTTTTTGCTTTATCGAGTTGCATGTTGTTTTGTTTATCGAGTTGTATATTGCTTTTTGTATTTTAGTTGTTGGTCGGTTCATTACCCGATTAAGATTTTGTTTCAATCAAGAGTGTTATCTTTGCCAATTCAATTCCATGTCCATTCCATGCTATGTGGTGCTCCTGATGCAAAATACAACACTTTTTCATAAAAACTACTTTTTTATTCCGATCATGATTTTTACAAAAGAGGAGTACAAGTTTTAATGAAAAATAAAACCTGTCTGAAGCTATACAATGTGATAATACTATAAACAAAAAGAAACTAAGCAAAAATACAAAAACTCGGCGTCGGTCGCCTCAAGATCGAGAGGCCCTCTTCGCCCTCTTCCTCGGAGGAGAAGACTCTGGGGCACTATCTCCATCAGCGCCACTGTCTGAATCTAAACCAAAGCCTAAGCTGGTGTCATCTCCGCTCTCTGCTCTGGAGCTCGCCTCGGCGTTACCTCCACTCTCGGAACCCGAGCCAACGTCGTCCTTACTCTCAGATGACTCCAAATGCTAACTCGCTACTTCCTCAGAGTCGCTCGTCTCAGCATCATTATCACTCAGAATGGGTTTTGAAGGTCCACTATCGTCTCGGATGCCCCTAGCTCTGCCTCAGCCGCGTACTGGAGCCTCTCTCTTCCCTCCCTGTTATTGGAGGGGGTACTGCTGGTGCAGGTGCTACAGCTGTCGCTGGTGCCATCGGTATGGGTAGGATCTGAAAAGATAGTTGTCACATATCAGTTACAATATGTGTATCAGATGCAAGCATAGTATATAGAATGAGTGTATATAGAAATCAAATACAGTGTGTGAGTGCAGTGTGTCAAATGCAGTGTATCAATGCAGTTTGGAAAGTTTTCAGTTGAAATGTCAGTGTCAGTGTGTCAGTGGCAATTTAATGCTTGAAGTGCAAGCTGAAGAACTTACTAGGATACCATGGAGACCGAGTAGTGTCTTCCTCTTCTGTACCATCCCCATCAACAAGGCTATCAGCTCGAGAGCACCTCCTGTGTACTCGATGGATGCCTGCAAATGTATTTGAATGATCCGTGTTCGCAGTAAACATATCTAAAATGAAATGTGGAGTATAAGTGCTAAAGTGTGGTCCATACCGGAGTCGAGCCTCAAACCCCAACAAGCTTGTGCCCAGCCACTACAGGCTCAATCGGGACCTGGTAAGCCTCCCCGATATGCCGCCAGCATGTCAACACGACAGGAAACTCTGGCCAACCGGTCCTCTACCTCACCCGGGAAGCTCCTCTACCATGGGCCCTGGTCATTCTAGGCACCTCTCGCGCAGTAGGAGCTCTCGCCTCCTCACCTCCACGAGCACCGGTCAAGGGTGGCATTAGATGTGTTTGGATGAAGGCTGCATAGTCACCCTTTACTCAGAAGTAGTCGGCATCTAGGCCTACCATAAACTGCATGGACTCTAGCGGAGCCATTGGAATGATCGGGTCAGACAGGCCCACAATCTAGCACACGAACCGCTCGCCGAAGAACCAAGCCCGGCAAACTGGGTCCTCGAGTAGAATGCAGTAGCAGGAAGTAGCCCAGGCCCTGGCATGCTGGTCTCAAGTCCTCTCTGGCATCATGGCCTATGGCTGCCACATGATCTACAAATAGAAGTTATACAAATCATTAGTTGTTATCAGTTGCTAAATGTGAATCAGAACAGTTTTAAAGCAAAAATGACTGTGTTTTGGGTTACCTCATGGGCAGCTACCGTGTCGAAGTAATGCCTGAAGAATGTGAAGGGCTCACGGGTCTTACATTGGAGCCGACCGTCATATCTCCGTGAGTAGGGGACTGCCAATGGAAGCTCCTCTACAGGCTCTGGTGCCAAATTAGCTTCCAATCACTTATCTATACCAATCGGTGAACCTTAAGGGATGGGGGTGAGTAAAATGTTGAATTGTATTAGGCTGATGATGCTTTTGGTAAGCATCATCATCAACGAAGCACAATAAACGTCCAAGACAAAGTCAAAGAAGATTATATATATACATATATATATATATATATATACACATATATATAGCTACAGTATATATGGAGAGAAATGAAAGAAGATTATATATATACATACATATAGCTACACTATATATACACTAAAAAAATGATGAAGATTATATATATGCATATATATATATATAGCTACAGATTATATATACATATACATTAATTTTTGATAAAAATTAAGTTGTTTAAATTAATTTAGTTTTTTTTTTTTTTTTGGTTTTTGGGGAGTTTTGATTTTCAGAAGTATTATAATTTTTATTCATTGTTCTTGGCCTTGAGTTGGAGGAAGAAGATGTGAAATTGAGAGAGAGATATGTTTTGTTTTGAAAAATGAATATCTAGATATTGATGATAAAGATGAGGGTAGGTTTTGGAAATTGATGATAAAGATGAGGGCATTTTAGTCATTCAATTTGGAGGAAAAATCATATTTTCATGCCCATTTGCATATTAGGCACGTGTCATGCACGGCTTGTTAGAATAGATGGAAAAGCTAACTGTACACATCACCCCATTAACCACAGGGGGTTATGGGGTGATATTCAAACGTCAATGAGGTAATCCGCACATGGCCCAAACCATAGAGGGTAAACTGAAGTTTGGCCTAAATTATTTTCAATCATAACCAAATGGACTATAATAGATCATAACTAAACATCACTTGAGGTATGTTCAAATAGAGTCCAGATCCTCTCCAGTTTTTCCTCCGATTCATGGCCCAGATTTGGCCATGTCACCCCATTAAAAATCTACGGCTTAGATTAGCTATAAAAAAAAAAAATCAAAAAAAATCAAATTTCAAAAACAGAGGCCAAAATGTGAAAGAGGAGAGAGACACAAAAAAAAAAAAAAAAGAGAGGGAGATTAGATGCATATTGGAACCATCCAGCCACCATAATTGTTCTTCATCGGCAACCATCGTCCACTATTCTTCATCGGTGACCACCGTCCATTGGCCATTATTGTTTGCCGAAGCAAAGAAATCTTTTTGTTTAGATCGTCGATCTTCATCCATTGTTGTCTCTCACGTAGTAGATTGAACCAGGTTCTTCTCCAAACTCTGAAATTTAATTTTAAATTTAGATTATAAAGTTAGGGTTTTGATTGAGAAAGTAAAGTAGATTTGAAATTTTAAAAAATCAAGGCTTTGATTTGGAGCTTTAAAAAATTAAGGTTTTCATTGTGCATGGTAGTGGTTCTGTATTGAATATATAAATGGTGTTCATAGTCTCATATTGTTCATTGATATATAATTTCATGTTAGATTTTTATTATTGTTTTAGGAGAGTATTTATATTATTGTTGTTGGTGTATTGTTGATGAATACATTGACTCATCCTTGTTAGTAATCAACTTAATTTGATTTTCTGTATGTGAAGTTCAACTCATATTACATTCAAAAATCTCACCAACCTTGCTTATATGCAAGATTATGCAAGACTATTTTGTAAGTGTCTCCACATTGCTAATATATCTAAGAGAGTGATTATATACATATTGACTTGTAGAGAGAGAAGAGCAATATATATTCTCCATTGCATAGATATAAATTTAGCAAAATCCATAAAGAAAATAACAGAAAGTGGGAATATTTATTTTTGATCAGAGAATGAAAATTGGTAGGCAACAACACCACCCCTCTTTGTTAATCCATTAGATGAAGATAAATGGGAGATTGTGCATGAAAATGGGTAGGCAACAAATTGGAGATTGCTGCATAAATTAGAGATTGTGCATAAATTGGAGTTTACTGAATGCTCTTTGCTCTCTTAATCCATTGGATGAAGATAAATTGGAGATTGTGGATTTATTAATTGAGAAAAAAAAAAAGAGAGAGAAAAATAAGAATGAAATTTGTTCACAAACCAAATAAAGTCAGTAAGAGGTTACTCTTTGCTCTTTGCTGAATGCTCTTGGCTTCTCTTTGCTCTTTACTCTTTGCTGAATCTTGGAGGTTGGTTGATATTATAAATGATTTTTGCTAGTTGATATTTTTTTGTAGGTCAACGTCAACGTCAAATGCAAGTATGGCTAACATTCATGAAATTAGATTCGACAACCGTAATTGTCGATGTGGCAGCAAAGTTATGGTTAAGATTTCTCAATCAAAGGATAACCCAAATTGCTTATATTTTGTACGCCCCTATTCTATGAATGGCTGTAAGTTCTTTGAGTGGTGGATCCCTCCACATATACATCATAATTTGAAGGTAGTCAAGAATGATATTCTTGAAGACGGCATGGATGTCTTATCTGCTCTTAGAGAAGTAATTATTTTGAATAGGGAGTTCAAAGACATGATTGTGAAGAGTAGGAAACAATGTAGAGACTTGGCAATGGTGATTGAAAGAGTTGGTGATGAGTTGAATTACGCCTTTGCTTTTATTATTGTGTTGTTAGTGGTAGTTGTCATTCTTGTGCATTTGAAATAGTGTATGTAATGTAGGGTAGAATGAGTATGACTTCTATTCTAGGTTGAATGTCTATGTAATGTATGGTGGATCACTACCATTTTGTTGAAGTGATAATGAATGTAATGGGTTTTTTTGTTATATGAAATGGTAATGTTTTTTTTTGTTTAAGAGTTGAATGTATGTAATGGTTTGTTTCTTCTTATTCGCTATTGGAGATACTAGTAAATGGTGAGATTTAATCTCAAAAACTTGAACCTTTCTCACTGAATCTAACAAAAGAAAATATATGGAATTTTGATTCTTCCCATATAAAATTAGACTGTGGTCAGTAATTGATGATTTCTCAAATGGAACAAATTTGAGTTTGTCTCAAATAAGAAGAATTTCCTCTTAATAGGCATGCATTGCACACACAAAATGAAGTACATATTCTTCTTTTATCCTGATTTGTTTAACAAACACATGTCAAATTTTACAAGAACCCATATGCACTCATCTTGAAATGGTACTAGAAACAAAATGGAATTTGTGTTATTCTCATGTTGACTCCAAAAGCCCCAAGTTTTACAATAAATGGATTAGAACATGAACTTAAAAAAAAAAAATCAGTAGATTGTGAGACACAAACAGCAACAGCAACAGCAAAAGCAAAAAATCACAGCAGGAACAACAAATTCAGCAATTAGATGCAAAATTCAGTAGCAAGTTCAAATACAATTCATCTCCTATGCTTGAAATTTGAAGTGGCTTCCACCTCTTTGTGCCCATCTATACCCTAGAGAAAAAAAAAAAAAAAAGGGACGATTTCAACACAAAATAACAGCAAAATAGTGGAAAAAACAACAAAACAACATCAATTTCAACACTAAAACAGCAGTGTAGACACCCTATTTTTGATCGTCCTCAAGACTTGGATGTTCTTGCAGTTACATCCGGTGGCAAGTTCGATTGCTCGTCCAGTACTCGAATTTCGCGGTGGAACGTCACAGGTTTGAGCTTTCCAAACCCTGTATTCTTTCTGCCCCCTTTTTTGGACCATGTGTTGGTCCTTTCAGCATGCTTCTTGTGAGGCACTGCCGGCCACCACTGATGGCCGGCAAGACACCTTGTTTCAGCTGATTTTATGCTAGATCTTTTGAGCCAGCTGGTTTTCACTGAGCCATCCTCCATACACGTGTATGGAGGGATGGAGACCATTTCAAGCTTGTTTAACAAGCTTTGCATTGCATTGCTCTATATAAGGGGAGGCTCCTCTCCCCTTACAGAGGTTCAGCAATTTTAGGGCTAAACATATCCCTCTCTCTCTATATTGTTGTGCCTTATAGTGCTTAGAATTGCATTTTCTTCACACTTTTGCACTAAAGCACCCAGTGAAACACCTTCGCTCTTAAGCTGAGGTTCTTGGAGGTTGTATTTGAGTGGTTTTAGCTTGGTTTTGCCTCAGAAACTTGCTGTTATTGCTGTGCTTTAAGGGTGAGTCTCATATCCTCTTTAAAGCTTTATTTTCATTGCTTATTTGGCCATCCTTGCATATTGTTTTAGGCCTTGCTTTCAACTACAAAAAGCTTTGTTTTCAAGTGTTTAAGATGGTTGTTTGAGGCCTCTTTGGTGCTGGGGGTGTTTCACCCCCTTGTGTGCCTTATTTGTTAAGCTTTTGAGCCATCCTTTGAAGCTTTTGTATTAGTCTTTGTTTGGCCTTTTAGCCACTGAAATCCAGTGGATTTTTAGTGGTAGAAATGTGATTTTGAGGTCCAAAATGGGAGGGGGTGGTCCCCTCTCCTCTTGTCTTGCATGCATGTGTTGATGGCTCACCAAATGAGCATGTGTTTATACTCCTTTGTGGCTTTAGTCAAGCTTGTTTTTGTGACTTTTTGGACCTGCCATAACTCTGTTTTTGGCTGGTTTGGTCATTGTTTGCTTGCGTCTCATACTTGTAGTGCAATCCTCTTAGTTAGCCTAACATGCTCTATGCTTTGGACCACCATTTTAGCATGTTTTTGGCTCTGCTCCAGCAAGCTTTTACTCATGTTTTGCCATGCTTAAGCTCTGTTTTAAGTGTTTTTGGTCATGCATGCCTTGCTTTGTATAGCCATAGTGCAATCTTGCTCACTAGCTTTGAGTTTTAAAGTGTCCAGCATGCTTTACTTGAGTTGTTTGCATGTTTTGGCCTCATTTCTAACATGATTTCAGTGTGTGTAGTATAGTCATACTCCCTCATGTTTCACATTGTAGACACCCCATTTTTGACCGACCTTAAGACTCAGACGTCACCGATTGAGCGCTCGGTGATGTTGCATATTGTGCTCGTTCAGAAGTCTCAGAGTCGCGGCCGTGCGCCCTGCCTCCGGACTTCTGAACTCTCTTCTGTGCCTTGCCTCGGTTTGCGAACCAGACTCGGTTTTCTCTATTTCCTTTCCTGAGGGGAGGGAGAGGTCCCGTAGACCGTCTCTCAGTGGCCGTGGGCTACATTTCGTGGCCGTAGGCCATTTTGTCCATTTCGGAGCCCGATTCCCGGTTTTCGGAGCCGTCAGGCCGTGTGCATCGGTTCGGGACCACCCAACCATCTCCGATTCCTCTGGTTCTTGGCATGCATCTCATTTACTCCCTAAAGAGGGACACTGGGGTCTTAGATACCCACTTCGTGGCCAAACACCACTTTCGGTGCTTAACGGCCGGTTTTCGGGACCTCGAACTGCGTGTTTTGGCCCCCGAGCATTCGTTTTGCATCGGTTTTTGTTCATTTTTTGTAGGTACCTCTGTTTTATCATAACGAGGGACACTGGGGTCTTAGATACCCACTTCGTGGCCAAACACCACTTTCGGTGCTTAACGGTCGGTTTTCGGGACCTCGAACTGCGTGTTTTGGCCCCCGAGCATTCGTTTTGCATCGGTTTTTGTTCATTTTGGCAGGTACCTCTGTTTTATCCCCAGGAAGATCACTGGAGGGTGGGAGGCCAGCAATTGTCTCAGCAACCAGTTATGCTCCTCCGGCGCCCCTCGGCGCCCGTTTTTCTCACTTCCTGGCTAATGTTGAACACCCTAGGGCCATTTTCTTCGAGCCAAAACCACATATTTGTGTTGTACACACATGGGAGGACCCTAAAAACACATGGCCGGCCATTAATTCTTCTTTTCATTTTTGAACCTCTTTGAAAGTGGATCCGGGAAGGAGAAAAGTCTGCGCGGCTTCACCGAAATGGGCGTAACTCTTTGCACAAGAGGAATTAAAATATGAGGCCACCACCATTGGAAAGCTTACTTCCGGGGCTTCATTTTGCACTCAAGAATCTCCTAAGTCCAAGTTCGGGGGGAGGAGATATGGTTGGTTGAAGTCCGGTTGGACTGAATCTGCGCGGCTTTACAGAAACTGGCATAACTTTTTCTACAGGAGGAATTTTAATGCAAGGTTTGCGGCATTGGAAAGCTAACTTCTGGGGCTTCATCCTAGGGGGTGGCCGGCCATTTTTCTCCTATTGACTGGCCGGCCGGCCACCTTTTCCAGCCGGCCGGCCACTTACCAAAAAAGTGACTTTTTCTTTTCTAGCCGGCCATTTTCCTCTCCCTCAGTGTATTCCAGCTGTGCTAGCTGATTTCCAATTGGACCATCCTCCATACACGTGTATGGAGGATTAGAGAGGTCTTGGAGATATTTTTGATGCCTCTCCTCTATAAAGGAGAGGCTTGGCTTCTTGGATGGAGGTTGGACATTGTTAGACACATTTTGGGAGAGTTCCATACCTTCCACCTTCCATTTTCTCTCCATTTCCAAGCTCCAAAGCCATTTTCTTGCACCATTTCTACATCAACCCCTAGCACAAGACCCCCACACTCCATTCCAACACTTGGAGCTGATTTCCAGCAGCTAAGAGACAGCAAATTTGGTCCAAGAAGGCAGCCAAGTATTGGTCTACAAGGGTAAGTCCATTTCCCCTCTTTTTGGTCTCATTTTTGCAACATTTCTTAGCCCTCTTTGCTTGCTGTTTTGAGCTCCGACCAAAACTAAAAGTAGTGTTTTTTTGAGCTCTTCTTCACCTTTCATTAAGGGCTCAACCCTGTTTGAGCCCTCTATTTTGTACTTGCTTCAATACCCCTTGGTATGTCTTAATCTTGCATGATTTCTTTGGCCTAGGAGTGATCTGTTTTCGAGCATAATGTAAACTGTAAGTGGGCCTATTTTGAGCCCCTATTCAACATTAAAGAAGGGCTCAACCCTGTTTGGCCTCTCTATCATGCACTTGCTTCACAATTCCTCCAATTTACCGTAAATTTGCATGATTTGTTTGGCCTATATTTAGTCTGTTTTGGAGCATGTCATGAACTGTGAGTAAGATTATTTTGTGTCCCTCTACAACATTGTAGAAGGGATAAACCTTGTTGGGGGTCTCCATGTTATACTTGTCCTTATACCCCTCTTTGGCCCCCATTCTTGCATGCTTTTTTAAGCTTATCTAGCTTCTGTTTTCGGCCATCATCAGAACTGGAAAGAGTCATATTTTGATCTTCTTGACATATTTCATTAAGGGTCTTTGCTGGTTTGATGAATTTTTGGGGTACCTCATGTTATAGCCTTATGTATCCTCAATCTTGCATGGCATTTTTAGCATGTTTTCATACTGAGTTGGGGGATGTCATCTACTGTAAATGTTCATATTTTTATTCCCTCATCAGTGTTGTAGAAGGGTACTTTTCCATTTGGGGATCGCATGTATCACTTGCTTCAATACCCCTCTCTTGGCCCGTATTTTCGCATGCTATTGTTGCCCTGTCTATGCTTGCACTTTGGCCTTGTTCTAGACTGAAAAATGCTATTTTGGGGCTGCCTTGCTACTGTTTTTCATATCATGTACCAATTACGCATGTTTAGTATGGCTGTAGGCCATTTCGGGTGCTTAATATTGCATTTCGGGATCATTCCATGTTTCGGATGCACTTTGGCCATGTTTCGGGGTTGTTTTCCCCCACATTTCAGTGCTAGAATTCCACTTGCATGTTTGCATATCATTTCCATGTCATTTCATGCCTTACGGCCATTGCCTCGGTTTGCGTGCCCGTGTGCACACATTTCAAGGCACCTCATTTTTATCCGACGGCCTCTTATGTGAGTGTGGCTGAGGCTCACTCATGTTAGTGTAAGTCCATTTTGCATTCTGTATGTCATTTTAGTCTCATCGCATTGCGTATGCCATTGCCTCAGTTTGCGTGCCCGTGTGCACGCATTTCGAGGCACCTCATTTTCATCCATCGGCCTCCCGTGTGAGTGTAGCTGAGGCTCTCTCATGTTGGTGTAAGCCCATATTGCATCACATATCTCATTTTAGTCCTGTTGCATTCCGTATGCCATTTTCCTCGGTTTGCGTGCTCATGGGCACGCATTTCGAGACATCTCATTTTAGTCTCATTGTTGTCATATTTCATGCCATTTCATGCCTTAGGATCATCGCCTCGGTTTGCGTACCCGCGTGCACGCATTTCGAGGCATCTTATTTTCATAGCATTGTGCATGCTAGGATTGTATTTTAGTTGCATTCATGCATATCATGCATATTGCATCGTGTTCGGGATAAGAGTTAGCCCGGGCACGGGAAACGAGGCACGTTTCGTACTCCGAGTGACGGAACGGGTCTCAATTCCCAAGTCACCGACACTCCGGATTATCCATGATGGAGTTAGGTTTTGTTGTAGCATTCATCTGCATTCATCCTATATTGAGTTGTGCAATCCGACTCCTCGGCCATCATACATCGAGATGCGTGATTGGTGGCGCGAGGATCGGGGCATGCATATATCTGTGAAATACATTGCTATGCCCCTTTCCTGCTCTCTGTTGCAGCATATCAAGAATCAGCAGTCTTCCGAGGCTTGGCACGCATTTCGAGGAACATTGCAAACAGAGGCTAATTGGGGCATCCCAGTGGATTTCCGAAAAGGCAGCCCAGCATACATCATTCAGCGGAAGTGAGGCAGCCCTTGGCTTGCATGCCAGTTTACAGCTTTCTTAGTTTAATTTGTTAATTAATTAGAAATTTGTATATTATTCGGACTGTATATTTCGGACTGTATTATTCTTTCATTTCGGACTGTATTATTTATTCGGACCCTCTGCGCGAGGGCAAAATTGTAATAAGTGTGGGTGAGTGTGTTGTATGTCTTCCAACCCCACGTCTTTCTTCCCTTTTATTTACCCGCTTATGATGGTTAGATATAGGGCACGTTTCGATTAGCATACAGTATGACAGCATGTTTGCATCATTCATCTGTTTTGCACGCACCGGGCTCGGCGCATCATACTAACTGCATTTGTATTTCAATTCCAAATTGAGTACATGTTAGTTGTAGCATTCCATATGCCATGTTTAGAATAGCCGAGCCTGCTATAATTGCATTATTGCATGTGTTGCATTAGGTATTTCTGTATAATTAGGATCATGCATGATTTCTAATGAGCTTTTGTTTTGGCTTGGAACACTCGGTGAGTTTTATGCTTTAGCATCCTTGCATGCGTGTGAGTGCTGCCATGAATAGCATGCTTACCATGAGGCTATATGCTTATGTGATATAACTGCCTTGAATGCCTGTGGGTGGAGGCTGAGTTACTTGGATTGGACAATTCATCAAATGTTTGTTTTAAGCCCACTAGATAGTGGCAAAATCATGTTTTCTAAGCCCACCTGAGGGTGGCAAATCCACGTCTTAGCCTACCTGCGGGTAGCACCATCAAACCATTTGCAAACAAACAAACATGAAATGTCTTGTTCCACTTCAGGCGACTCAGTCTATACTTGTTTGCTGCGAGCATCACATAGTAACCTAGGCTAATAACCGGAATAAGAACATACAATGTTTTCAAAAATAGATATCATGGTTAGTAGAGGCCGGTCTTTGACCGGGCGAGCGGGGGTGCTCACGAAGTGACCTTCCCCAATCGTACCCAAGTTCCCGAGCCGAGGCAACTTTGGTGATGACGGACACGTGGCCTTTGGCACCGAGTCAGGGTTTCCTAAATTTCCCAAAAATAAAATATTTAGGTGGCGACTCTGTATCTGGCAAAGCAGTCCATGTTTGACACTTCTTTCAAAAAATCTGTTTTCCAAAACGATTTGCCGGATTTGGACTCTTTGGTTCAAGATTAAGAACCGTGACACAAATCGAGTCCGAGCTGTAGCGAGGTCCCCCGCGGGCTTGTTACACACACATTCAATGCTTGTGGAGAGTTATGCTTTATGCCTCAATCATGAGCCAATTGGCATGCATGCTTGCCTAAGCTTTTTGGGCTACCATCTCAGTGTGTTTTTGGTGTTATTTTACCATGTTACAACTCTAATTTTTGTTGGTAAAGTCACCTCATGCTTGGTTTTAGTAGGTGTAGTGTAATCATGCTCATTGGCCTTGCATGCGTCATGCTTTATGCCTCCCATTCTAGCATATGTTGGCTATGTTCAAGCATGTTTCTAGCATTGTTTTGACCTACCTTGGGACTATTTTGAGTCATCTTGGCCCTTTGGGGCTTGCTTGATATGGCTATGGTGTAAGCACCTTAGCTAGTCTTGAGTTTTGAGCCCTCTTTGATGCCTTATTTGTGATGTTTGGATGATTTGGCATCATCTAACACTTCATTTCAGAGCATATAACATTGTCATATTCTCATGCATATCACTCTTTGCTTGTGTGTGAAAGTTGAGCATTGTGCCTTGTTTGTGGCCCAACATGTTGGCATGCTTGTCTAGTCCTTTGAGCTTTAATTCCAACATGTCTAGGCCTTTGTTTTGGCATGCATGAGGTCTGTTTGGAGCTGGTTTAGTCCATCGAGCATTGCTTTTCATGATTCTAGTGTTGTGTCCTTCACTAACTTTTAATGCTTAAGTGTCCTTAGTATTGGTAGATAAGCATGTTGCTTGCTTTGCATTATGTTAAATCGGATGTCGTATTGAACACGAGGAAGATTGGTTCATTTCATACTTGAAGTGCTGAAATGAGCCAATCTCCCTTTGGTCTCCATTGCCTTTGATCTCTCATGATAAGGAAATGGTCTAAGTGTCTTGTTTGTCATGCATTTATTGAGTTTGTACAAATTGGATCTTTGGCCATCACGCATTGTGATGCTTGATTGACGGTCTTGGATCCAATTATGCCTCTCCCTTAATGTTTCGAGATGATTTGGAGGGGCATAGTGCATACATGTTCTGGGGAGACCCTCCATTTTCTCTATTTTGTGCTCTGCTGCAGCTTGGTGTCACAGCACACCAGTGGCCGGCAGCCTCTTCATTGTTGGCCGGCACCCTCTCATATGTGGCCGGCTGTGTGCCTCTTTGGCCGGCAGGAGGGTCGACAGCAGCTCCTCATGGCCGGCAGGCCACTAGTGCACTCCTCAACACTGTTTTGGTGAGATCCAGCAGCTAGTTCTCAAGGACACCCTGCAGACAGAACCTCTAAAGAGCATTTGGAGAGCTTTTTCAGGACGGGAATCGAGCATGCATCTTCAACTTCTTCAAGGCAGAGCTAAGGCAACCTAGTTCACATACTTTAATGCTTAGCATGAAGTTATAATTTAATTAATTCATTTGTTAATTAATTAAAGTTTTGTAATAATTAGCTTAGTGTTTGCTAGTTATTCAATTTGATTGTGTAATAATTAGTCTAATTAGTTTTATTAGATTAGTTAAGTAGCTTAGCTTAGCGTAGCTAACTTGTATTATTTATTCGGACCCTCCGTCAAGAGGGCAAATGTTGTAATACGTGTGCGTGTGTGTGATGCATGTCTTCCAACCCCATTTCTTTCTCCTTTTTACTAATCAGCTTTCGATGGTTAGTTTAGGGCATATTTCAATTAGCATACTTATGCTTTGCATGCGTGCATTATTCATTCGTCTTGCATGCACTGGGCTCGGCGCATCATACAAACTGCATTGTATTTCAATTCCTATTTGAATACATGTATCAAATTGTTACATTCATATGCCATCTTAGATAGCCGAGCCAATTTAGTTGCATTTTTGCATGTGTTGCATTAGGCATCTTAACATAGCTAGGATCATGCATGATTTCTAACTAGCTTCTGTTTTGGCTTGGAGTACACTGTGAGTGTTTATGCTTTAGCATCCTTGCATGCGTATAAGTGACTGCCATGTTTTGCATGCTTGCCACGAGGCTAACTGCTTAAGTGATTAACTGCATGAATGCCTGTGGATGAAGGCTTCATTACTTGAATTGGAACAATTCATCAAATGCGCGTTTTAAGCCCACTTTGCGGAGTGGCAAAATCATGTTGTTTTCTAAGCCCACTTGAGGGTGGCAAATCCGCACTTTAGCCTACTTGAGGGTAGCAACTTCAAACCATTTTCGAAAAACAAACATGAGATGTTTTGTTCCAAATTGAGTAATTTAGTCTATACTTGTATGCTGCGCGCATCACGTAGTAATGTTAGCTAATAACCGGAATAAGAACACATGTGTTTTCAAAACAACATATCATGTTAGTAGAGGCCGATCTTTGATCGGGCGAGCGGGGGTGCTCATTTCAGGACCTTCCCCTCTTATATCCAAGTTCCCGAGCCGAGGAAACTTTGGTGATGACGGACACGTGGCCTTAGGCACGAGTCAAGGTTTCCTAAATTTCCCAAAATAAAATATTTAGGTAGCGACTCTGAAATCTGGCAAAGCAATCCATGTTTGGCGCTTTTTTATTAAAATCGATTTTCTAAAACAATTTGCCGGATTTGGACTCTTTGGTGATTTATCAGTCTTACATTGCACTTTGTGAAATTAGATTCAGAACCGTGACAGGAGTCCGAACTATAGTAGCTAGAACTACAATTCGCGCCCTCTCCGAAAGGGGGGTGTGCGGAGCGAGTTCGGGCGGTCTACAAGCAGCAATTTCAACAACAAAATAGCAGCAAGAATAACAACAAAACAACACCAAAATAGTGGCAAATTGAGCAAAAACAACAGCAAAAGTACCTAACTGCACATTAAAGTATTTGTTGGTCAAGAATCTGTATTTGAGCCTTGAGAATCTTGAAAACCAATGTCATACCCACCTTAAAGTAGTGTCATAAATGTTGGTTGAGCACAATACGGCAAATTGTTTGCCTACAATGAATTGATATTAGCTTCATAAGAAGATTACGTAATCATATTATACCCATAAAAAATAAAAAACAAAAATAAAAATAAAATAATTGATAAAATCTCACTTATATTATGTGTGGGATTTATTAATGGAGAAAAAACTGAAGTACCACCCATGGCAAAGGAATGAGAAGGAGGAGGAGAAGAAAGAGGAGGAACATTTTCATGAATGTAGACATCCCCTCCAACTGATAATGACGAAGGTGTAACTGTTGGAGCTGTAATAGGTTTTGAAGAACTCACAGATTTAGCACGGGATTTCTTTTTAAAGCTTGCTTCCAATGCCACCTCACATGGACCTTTTATCCTCCTTTTGCCCTTACTAGTTGGGTGTTTTTTCTTAAATCCTGTTGGAATTTGCACCATATGATTGTTGTCTTCACAAGCCACTTCCAAGCTTTGCAGTTGATCATCAGAACTTATTTCCTTTTTAGTACAAAAATGGATACTTAACTTGCTTTCAACATTTGCACATAATGCAATGACTTGTAAAAATGAAAAATTATAAGTTTCCTCAGTTTCAGTAGCCCTACATGCTATTGCCTAAATGCGGTCATCAATGTCTTATACCATGAGACTTGTTGGAACTTGACATTTACTTGAATCTCATTCCCTAACTTGTCCTTCATAGCTTCTGCTCTTGCTTGTTTGGTACATCTCTTCATAATGTATTGTAAATGAACCTCTTTCAGTTTCAATATTTCTCTCACAACCTTCAAACAGTAACTGCACAAAATCCATTTCCTTTCAAACTTTGTACAACTACAATTCAAAGAGCCATCCATTTCCATCTTCACTTTCCTTGCATTTTTCCCAATAGCATCAACAATTGTATATACAGTACAACCCTCACCATATTCAATTGCTTGTATGTTTGATTCAACAGAGAGAAAATGCTCATCTTGAAACTCATCAAAAATAATTCTATTGTGCACATTACCCATTTGATTAAACATTCTGAATGGCGCTCTCACCCTTGGCAACCTTTGGTACAAAGCATATCATGCTTCTAACTCCTTGCACCGCTTCTCACAAAGTACTCTTTAAAAATGCATGAAGAATTCATTTAAATTAAAATCAGAACGAATGTAATCATTCAAAAATGCATTAAAAGCTTCATTGAGTTGTGTTGTACTTATTCCTGCAGCCCATGTTGATCTAACATATGGCTAGCCCCATTTTTTCTTCACCCATAATGATTATCATGAGCATCATATGCATCAAGCATTTCCTCCCACTTCATTTTCCATTCATTTTCATCCTCAATATTAAACATGAATTTATTTAATACACCTTTCACCTCCTTATCTTCAAAGAGACAATTAACATGCCTTAATGCATTTTGTATCAAATGCCAAGTGCACAAACAGTGACTTGTGTCAGGCATCACAATGGGTATGGCCTTAACCATTGTAGCATCTTGATCGGTAAACAAAGTTTTTGGTGCCTTCTTTTATATAGCCTCTAAAAAAGTTTGAAATAACCATACAGATGTTTCGGCAGTCTCATCATACAACAAAGCTGCACCAAAAACAACTGTTTCTCTATGATGGTTAAATCCATAAAAGATATAAATGGCCTATGCTCTTTATTTAACTTGTAGGTAGTATCAAATGTAACTACATTGCCAAATTGGGCATAATCCACGATCATTTGTGCACAGCCCTGTAGACACCCCATTTTTGACCGTCCTCAAGACCTGGACGTCACCGCTTGAACCCTCGGTGATTATCCATGTTTGCGTTCGTTTGGAGTTCCCGGAGTTCTCGGCTCGCGCGCCTTGCCTCAGGACTTCCGAACTCGACCGTTTTGTGTTTGGTTTTGCACCAAACACTTGTGTTTGGTTTTGCACCAAACACTTGTGTTTTGCCTTGGAAGGGCAGGGAATGCTTTGTGAGGCATCCCCACACACCACCGGCACTGGCTAGAGGCCACCGGCTGGCTGGTGTTTCCATCGGCACTTTATTGTGCCGACCGGCACTCTTTTGTGCCGACCGGCACTAAGTTTTGTCAAAATGACACTCTTTGCCGGCTGGACACTATGCAGTTGCTTTTTGAGATATTTTCAGACAGCTGTATAGTTTTGGTTCCCCTCCATACACATGTATGGAGGGATGACCCTCTTAGTTAGCTTAGCTTGTAAGCTTTGCAAGCTTTGCTTGCCTATAAGAGGACCACTCCTCTTCTTGGCTTAGGGTTACAAAATTTTAGACATTTTAGACAGACCAAGCTCTGGTTTTTAGGGTTAGGATAGATACACCTCCTATCTCTCTTCTTCCCTCTTGTTTTGTACACTAGGTGTTTGTGTCATACTTTTGTTCACCAACACCTAGTGTTTCACCTTCCTTGGGTTCTTGAAGGTCCAGAGGTTTGTTTTGGAGCTTTGGAGCTGGTTTGGTGCTCAAGGAAACCAACACATCAACCTTTGTGAAGGTGGTCATCAAGGGTAAGAAACTAGCTCTTTTTACCCCATTCTTGCACTCCATTTTTGCCTAGCTTTGAACTATTTTTGTGCTTAGTCTTTAACACATAAAAGTTCTGTTTTTTAGCCCTCTTTATAGTTTATTAAGAGTGCTTGGTGGTTTGGGCAAGTTTGACCACCCTTAGGCCTTGAAAAGGCCCTTTTTGTACTATTTTGTGAGAGATCCGAGACTTTGGTGCTTGGGCCTCTCCACCACTGAAATCTTGAGGGATTTCAGTGGTGGAGATGGTGCCTTGAAGTCTCCAAAATGGGAGGGTCACCCCCTCTCCTTGATGTCCTTGGAAAGGGCAAGTTTTGGCCTCCAAAGGAGCACCATGTTTGGTTGTTTGTTGAGCATGTCTTGGCTGCATTTTATGTTTATTATGCCCTAATATGACATTGTTATAAGTTGGTTTAGGTCCCTTATGCATGCTTAGCATAGTTGCCTTGTAATGCCTTTTGATCCTCTAACATGCCTAGGTTGTATGCCTTAGCTTCTAGCATGTTTTAGGCTTGCATTTGTGAAGTTTTTGTGCTCATATTTCCATGTTTTAGGTCTGTCTCATGTTGTTTGAGCCAACCATAGCATGTTTAATATAGCCTCTTTGCATTGGGCTTGTTGGCCTTAAGAGCATGAGTGTGTAGCATGCCTTGCTTGCTTCATTTTTGACGGTTTGGAACCATTTTGCATGCTATTTCAGTCCTTCATACATGTTTGTTTGATTGCTTAGCATGCCTCTTTAATGCTTTAAGAGTATGTGTTAAATGCTCCATGTTTTGGCTTTAATGCATGCCTTTGGATTCATGTCATCTAGATGCCATCTAGGTGGTCCTTTAGGCTTAGTTTTATGTGTTAAAACTCTGTTTTTAAGTGTTTAAGTATTGCCATGTGTGGTTGTGCTAAGTGTGGTTCAAAGCCTCATTGATTTGCTTTGAACCTTAGACCATTTGCATGCTTTGTTCGGCTTGTTTTGTTGCATGATTTGGCATCATGTTTTGCATGATTTTCAGAGCTTTACAATGTGTGTTTATTGTCCTTGTTTGGTATCTCCAAGTGTGCTTGGGGGTCGCCATGTTTATGCCTTGGGTTTGGACCATAACACTTGCATGTGTGTGTGTGTGTTTAGTCTCCATTTCTAGGCACTTTGGCCACTGATTTTAGGCCAATTAGGAGTAGTCTAATTCATGTTTTAGTCCACTCCATTGCTTGGTTTATATGCCTCTTTGCTTAGGTTGTATGCCTAACATGTTTAGCTTGCTCGCATTGTTCATGTTGCATGCTAGATAACACGCTTAGAGTTGCATTGCATAAGCATGCATGCTTGGCCTCTTGAGATGAAAATGATAGAGGTTTGGCACCCTTTCATGTTTACTTGGTTTGCATGCATTTGAAAGTGAAGTTGCATCCTTGGTTCCTTGGGCCATCATGCATGGAAATGCGCGATTGGTGGTCCGAGAATTGAGGCACATGCCCCTTGGAGTCACTAACATGATAAGGGATGTGTTTGGTGCATAAATGGCTTGAATTATATTGCCATGCATGTTGTTGTCCTTTGCTGCTGTGAGTTGCAGGTTTTGCAGGCATTTTGTGCCGACCGGCACTGTTTAGTGCCGACCGGCAGTCAATTGGCTGCCGATGGATGAATTTTGTGCCGGTGGCCTCCTCCTTCAGCCGGTGGTGCTCTACCCCAGCCGGTGGTACTCCCCAGTGCCCTGAGAGGTACTTCTGGGACTTTGGCAATTTTCTGGGGAGGAGAGCAGAGGAAACAGAGGCAATTCGTGCATGGCAGTGCGGTTCCGGGCCAGTCCCGAGCGCGTGTTGCATCCGGACCTCATCCCGAGGCGGTTTACTGCTTTAATTAGATTAATTAATTTATTTGATTAATTTAGTGAAATTTGTAATATTTTAATTAGCTTGCGTAACTAATTAATTTGTATATTCTTTTGGTCCCTCCGAGTGAGGGCAAAGTTGTAATAAGTGTGTGTGAGTGGGTGTATGTCTTCCAATCCCCATTTCTTTCTTCCCTTTTATTTACCCGCTTATGTTGGTAGATTAGGGCACGCTTATTTTAGCATACCTTATGCAATGCATGCGTGCATTCATGCATTTGTTTACATGCACCGGGCTCGGCACATCATACAAACTGCATAAGCCATTCAATTCCAAATTGAGTATATGCTATTTGATCTCACATGCCATTTATAGATTAGCCGAGCCTATTCTGGGTTGCATTCTGTATGCGTTGCATTAGCCACTTAACATGAACTAGGCCATGCATGTTTGCTAACCGGGTTATTGTTTTTGGCACGGAGTACGATGTAAGTCTTTATGCTTTAGCATCTCGCATGCGTATGAATGCTAACATGATAGTATGCTTACCATGCGGCTAAGTGCTTATATGAGATAAATTGTTTGAATGCCTGTGGGTGAAGGTTGGATTGCCTAAGTTGGAACAACTCGTTGAAATTCGTATTTTAGCCTACTTGCGAGTAGCAAAAACCAATACGTTTTTCGAGACAAAACGGATATGCAATGTTTATTTCCAAGTTAGGTAATCTAGTCTATACTTTTGTATTGTGCGCATCACATAGTAATTCTAGGTTAATAACCGGAATAAGAACGCATAAAGTTTTCAAAAACGGATATCATGGTTAGTAGAGGCCGGTCTTCGGACCGGGCGAAAGGGGGTGCTCATAGCTGACCTTCCCCGATCGTACCCAAGCTCCCGAGCCAAGTCATTTTGGTGATGACGGACATGTGGCCTTCGGCGCCGAGTCAGGGTTTCCTAAATTCCCCATTTTAAAAATATTTAGGTGGCGACTCTGTATCTGGCAAAGCAGTCCATGTTTGGCACTACTTTTTCAAAAATCTGTTTTTCTCAAAACGATTTGCCAGAGGTGGACTCTTTGGTTCAGATTACGAACCGCAATCCAAACAAAAACGGAGGAGTCCGAACTGTAGCGAGGTCCCCCCGCGGGCGTTGTTACAAGCCCAAAACATATTCATTATTTGCTCCTCATTATCTAACTGGAAAGCATAAAATATATATATATATAGATTCTTCAAAGATTTTTGTTGAAAGTATTACAACACATTACCAACTTCCCCAAACGCAAAAAACTTTTTGTCTTTTGGTTTTCAAGTAATTTTTTTGATCTAATTTCAAAAACCCAAGGGACTGCCTTCCACCAACTTCCCTACCCATGAGTTCAAAAGACTACCCTAAACGAAGACCAAATTGTGAGGCAAAGTCTAATTGAATTGCTTGGGTAGCTGATATCTTTCTTTGCGATGGCAACATATGGGCACAATCAGGAGATACAAGTTCATAGTTGTGTATTTTTTTTGAAATCAATCACAACAAATTTCCCAATAGTGACATCCAATTTAACAAAAAGTTGGGCCTCACAACCAGTCCTAGTTTCAGCTCTAGGGTTTTTTGTCAATGGGTCTCGCTTGCCAGCCTTTTGAAATCCCTCCTTGTTGCAAACAAAATTTCTAGAAATAATTTGGTTAGTAAACTTGTTCTTGTTACAGTATTCTTTTCTTATGCTAAACCCTATTCTTCCTCCATATGCATTATAAAAATCATACACACCTTCTTCCAAATCAAAGGTCATTCCTTCTTTTGGCTTCCAACCACAGTCGTTGTTAGGTTCCATATCCATATTATAGACACCCCATTTTTTACGGCCCTTGCGACTTGGATGTCCTCGCATGCACACCCGGTGATGAGTCTGTTTGCTCGCCAAATGCTCGAAGTCCTCAATGGAACGCCACGACTTTGAGCCTTTCAAACCCTAATAGCCTTTCAAACTCAGTTTTGGACCAAGCTTGTGTCCTTCAAGCCTGCAACTTTTAGTGGCCTGCCGGCCACTTTTCGAGGCTGCCAGCCATCACTTTTGGGTTGTCGGCGACTGATGTAGCTTGCCGGCCACCAGTGTGTTTTGCAGATATTTTATGCCAGCTGTGCCAGCTGTTTCCACAGATGCACCCATTTATCCCCACGTGTAGGGCTAGATCTCCTTGAGGGAATTTCATGTTTTCTATATATACAGACCCCCTCTCTCTCTAGCATTTTTCTACACTTTAGCCTCCAATTCCCTAACCTTTGCTTATACACCCTAAACCAAATTTCACCATCTTTGAGCTGAGGTGTTCTTGAGCTTGGTTTGAGCTTTGGAGCGTGTACTTTCTTGGTTTTGTAGCTTGGAATTACTCTTCTCTTCAAGAGGTATAATATTTGCTTTATTAGCTTGCTTTGCATACTTGTTTTTCTATCTTTTTCCCACTATTTTGGGCTGTTTTTGGGCTATAAAAACTCTATCTTTGTGGACTGAAATTTGTGGTTTTAGGCCATTTAAAGGTAGGGGTTGGTTCACCCTTCTTTGTACCTTGTTTGTAAGGCCTTTCCACTTGTGTTTCCCACTTTCAAACTATCTTTTTCTAAGATTTTAAACACTAATTTTCAGAGCTATTTCAATGGCCAAAATCATGTTTTGAAGTCCAAAAATGGAGGGGGTAGCCTCCCCTCCTTGTGTCTTGTTTGCTAGCCTAGATAGCTCTATGTGTTAGCTTATTTTTCTAACTTGTTTTCGCTTAATTCCAACATGTTTTAGCCTCTGATTTGGACTGTTTTAACTCTATTTTGGGTTGGTTAAGTCAATTGAGTCTTTTTTTGCATTCTTCTAGTGTAATAGTCCTCACAAGCTTGGTGTTTTAGGCCTTTAAACACCACTTGTTCAAGTTGATTGCATTGTTTTAGTGCTTTTCTCACTTAATTTCAACAAGCATAATCTCTGCAACCTCCTTCCTTTCTTGGCTTTTAATTTTGCTTTGAAAGTGGTTTCAAGTCACTTGCTTGCCCAAGTATGAAATTGAGGTTTCATATTTAATGGTTTAATCCCTTAGGGGGTTCATTACCAACGGTAAGATGTTTCTTTCATACTCAAAACAACTTGTGTTTTGAGCCCTCTTTCCATTAGAGGACTTTAATTCACCCAATGGACTTAATTGGTTAAAGAATGGTTAGTAAATTAAAATGAGTAACTAAAACTTGGGAGTAAAAGTGAGCAAGATAATAATTTGGTTGTGTTCAATCGGACGTTAATTGAACACATGGAACTTAGACCATTTCATACTTGTTAGTGATGAAATGATCCAAGTCTCCAAGGTCACCTTCATCCCTTTATCTTTCATGAAATGGAGGAGGCTTGTGTCTTGTTTTGCATTTATTGAGCTTGCACTTCTTGAGTAACAAGCATCATGCAATGAAATTGCTTGAGTTGGTGGTTTATGGCTTAGGTTCATAACTCATTGGATTTGTTCATGAAAAGGAGTGGTGAATTATGCAAACAATCCTTGAAAATACCCTGTATATGCTCTGTTTGTCTTCTATTGCAACAAGATGAACCTATGCATCAGGGGCCAACAGGCCACTTTTCATGGCCATTGATGGCCGGCAGGCCACTTTCATGGCCGGTAGGTGGCCGGCAAGCTTTACCAGTGGCCGGCTGGCCACTGATGCAAAATGCAGCAGAGTGTTGGTAAGGTGGAGCAAAGTGGTTCTGGAAATGTTCAACTGTGCAAACAGAGGCATTTGGGAGCGAAACGATAGTCTTTTCGGGTGATATTCGAGCATGCGAATGCACATCCTTCGTTTCCCAAGGCAGAGTAGTCAGATGCATAGTTTAATTGCTTATTTCAACTACACTTGTGTTGTAATTATTTAAATAGTTAGCTTACTAGTTAGTTAATTCAAGTATTGTAATAATTAGTTAATTAGTTTAGCTAGTTATTCATTTTGATTTGTAATAATTAGCTTAATTAGCTTAGCTTAATTAGTTGCTAGTTAGCTTAGTTTATTCATTCGGACTCTCCTTCGCGAGAGCGTAATGTAATAATGTGTATGTCTTCCAATCTCACGTCTTTCTTCCTTTTATTTATCCGCTTTTGATAGTTAGATTAGGAGCATCACGTTTCAATTAACATGCCTCATGCTTGCATCCATTCATCTTGTATTGCATGCATCGAGACTCGACGCATTATTCTAACTGCATTGTTAGTTCAATACTTCTTTGAATACACGCTTAGATCGCATGTTATTAAATTGATTCATATGCCATATTAGTAGCCGAGCCTATTAGTTGCATATCGCATGCGTTGCATTAGTCACCTCACATAGTTAGGAATCATGCATTTTTCTAACTAGTTTCTTTTCTTGGCTTGGAGTACTAAGTGAGTTTTTAGTGCTTTAGCATACTTGCATGTGTGTGAGTGAGTGCCATAACTAGCATGCTTGCCATGAGGCTAAGTGCTTACTTGTTAAACTGTTTGAGTGCCTGTGGATGAAGGCTTGTTGCTTGAATTGGAATGATTCAATGAGTGTACGTTTTAAGCCCACTTTGTCAAGTGGCAAATTCGCAAACTTTAAACCCACTTTGTTAAGTAGCAAATTCAAACTCTTTTCGAAAAACAAACATGAAATTGAATTGTTCCAATTCGGGCAAACTAGTCTATATCTTGTGTGTGCCCATCACATAGTAAATGCTAGCCTAATATACCGGAACAAGAGCATATAATGTACATAAAAATCATATCATGATTAGTAGAGGCCGATCTTTGATCGGGCGAGCGGGGGTGCTCAATTCATGACCTTCCCCTCTCGTACCTAAGTTCCCAATCCGAGGCAACTTTGGTGATGATGGACACGTGGCCTTTGGCATGAGTCATGAGTTTCCTAAATTTTTCCAAAATAAAATATTTAGGTGGCGACTCTGTATCTGGCAAAGCAATCCATTTTTGACAATTTGATTCAAAATCAATTTTCCAAAAGATTTGTCGAATTTGGACTCTTTGGTGTTTATCAATTTCACATTGCACTTGTGAAATTAGATTCAGAATCGCCGGAGTCTGAACTGTAGGGCTTTCTTTCAAACCTCCGAAAGGGGGCGTGAAAAAGTCGAGCTACACATTTGAAAACACAACTGCAAAGTAAAGGCAATAAAATGGGAGAAGTATCAAAATGCTATTCATCATAACTATGGTCATTCTTATAGAGAAGCTTTCTTCACACACAGCTTTAGAAAAAAAAAATTGAACCAATAACAACTCAAACAACAACAATTTCATGTCTTATACATTAATTCATCATAAATATGAAGAGTTATTCCTATAAAATCATTCCTATAAAAAAAACCTTTCTTCACACACAGCTTTAAAAAAAACAAATTTGAACCTTTAACAACTCAAACAGCAATAATTTCATATCTTATACATTCATTCATCATAACTATGAAGAGTTATTCCTATAAAAAAGCTTTTTCACACACAACTTTAGAGAGAGAAAAAAAATTGAGCATTTAAGAAATCAAACTGCAACATTTTCAGGTCTTATACATTAATTCATCATAACTATGAAGAGTCATTCCTATAAAATCCTTCCCATAAAAATCCTTTCTTCACACACAGCTTTAGAAAAAAAGAAGAAAAATAATTGAACCTTTAACAACTCAAACAACAACAATTTCATGTCTTATACATTAACCTTTGAAAATCAAACAGGAACCTTTAACTAGATGTCTTATACTCTTCATACATTAATTTAATCTTTAACAAATCAAACAACAACAATTTTACAAACAAAATCAGCAACAAAATAAAAAATTTGACAAAGGACAATTTAAAAAAACCAGTGAAAAAAATTCAATGAAAAAAACATATTACCTTAGGTTTCAATTTGGTGAAGAAAGCACATAGAAGGGTTTTCTCGCCGGGGCTCTAGTTCGCGGTCGCCGAGGCTTTGGTTTGCGGTACAAATCTTGAAGGAGATGAGAGTGAGGTGATGAGAGTGAGGATGATGTGCTGAGGGAGAGGGATATGAATAGAGGTAGAGAGGGAGAGACCGACAAGGATTTTAGGCCACTTTGCAAGAGTGGGTATCAGGAGAAGAGGTCGTCGTCAATGTTCACCGCTGTCAATGTTCGCCATTGATTTCACGAGATGGAGTCATTGCTAGTGAAGAACTCAAGAGGGAGGGAAAAAATGAATGGGAAGAGATGGGAGGGAAAATTTGAGCTCTGTTTTGCTGTTTTTGAAATTTGAATTTTTTTTTTTTTTTATAGCTAATCTGAGCCATGGATTTTGAGTGGGGTGACGTGGCCCAATCTGGGCCGTCACCCGGAGGAAAGGCTGCAGTGAAAGGCTGGAGAGGATCTGGACTCATTAAAATAACAATCACAATAAATCGTAATCAATATCACAATGAGTTATAACCAAACATTACAACAATAACAATAAAAAATCGTAATTATAACATATAATATACCCTTTTTCATGGGGTGTGTATTATAAAAATTTTGTGAAATGTATGATTTTTGAGAAGAAAAAAATTTCAAAGGTTAACAAGTTGGTTGGCGCATATAAATTTTAATAGGTTAAATTATACTTTGTTTTTTTTATGTTTTATCATTTTTTTTTTTTACTTTAGTTTATAAAGTTTTTTTTTTTTTTTCTCACTTTGATCCTCCTTTTAAAGTTAATTTATATCCAAATTTAGATAGAAAATATCACATGACTGTCGCATAGTATATAAAAATATATTATTTTATTTGGATTTATGTTTAGCTTAGAAGTATAAGTTAAATATAATAATATATCTTATGTTATGTGATTGTTAATGTGGCATTTTTCATTTAATTTTGAATAAAAGTTAATTCTAAGAGTAAATTGAAAACAAATTTAAACATTAAGGGCCAAAGTTTTAAAAAAAAAAAAAAGTTAAAAAATCAAAATGAGAAAATAAGAAAATCTAAAATGGGCAAAATGTAACTTACCCTAATTAATATCATGTATAAGAAGATTATACTTTGTAATTCATCATTTCTGTCACAAATAAATAATAAATAAATAAACACAAACATATTCAATGTGTTTGATTTTAATTTTTTGGATTCAATTTTCAAAAAATTGAGTTTTTTGTTTTTCAATTTTTTTTATTTTTAGTGAATATTTTTAATAATTTTTTTTACTTTTTTAAATGCACTTTACTTAGATATATCTAAAAAATGAAATATTTGTAAAAAAATATTTTAAAAAATCAATAAATACACAAAATATGAAAAATATATTGAATTTTTATATTTTTTTGTACTTTTGGTATTTAGTGAATTTTCTAAAGATTTGTTTTCACAAATATTATATTTTTTAAGTTTATTTATGTTAAGTGTATCTAAAAAATTTTTAAAAAAATTACTTAGAATATTGAAAAATTTTAGTAAAAACAAAAAAAAAATATGAAAAACAAAAAATTTTAATTTTTAAAAAGTATATTCTAAAAATCCAAACCAAACAAATTAATTGAAATCTGAATGGATTTTAAAGTGTTTGCAAATTTGAACCTCAATTTTAAGAAAGGACAAAAAGCCCGGGAGCATTTTTGAGTCATACTACGTCCTTTACAAGGGCAGCATGGCTGCTGCACCTTGCTTCGCACGCGGGCGCATCTCTTTTCGCTCTCTCTTAAAAGGATTTTTTTTTTTTTTTTTTTTTTTTTTTTTTGGGTTTTAACATAGAAATATTACAAGCCTAGCCAACTCTTAATGAATCCGGATCCTCGGTAAGGTTTTTTTTTTTTTTTTTTTCTTCTTCTTCTTCTTCTCACTGATAATTCTCTCTCTCTCTCAATCGGTTCTCAGTGCCCAAGTCATGGGAGGGGGCTCAGAAAGCCATCGTCGGAATGGAGAGAGGAGAGAGGACAGAGATTGTCCTTGAAGAAGAAGAAGACCCAAAAAACAAAAACAAAAAAAACGGAACAAAAACCAGAGGAGCAAAGTTTTGTCCAAATTAAGCAAAGTTTTGTCAAGAAGACCCAAAAAAAAAACGGCACAAAAACGGAGCAAAGTTTTGTCCAGATTAAGCAAGATTTCTCAGATTTTTGTATATATATATTAGGGGTGGGCGCGGGTCAGTTGCGGCCACGGAACTTCTAATCCGCCATCCATCCGCCAGATTGGCGGATTAGAGAAAATCAATCCGCATCCGTCCGCCAATCCGGCGGATATGGGTTGAGCGGATTGGTGGTTTGGCGGATGGATGCGAATCGGTTTGGCGGTTTAAAATTTTATAAATTTTCAACATAATTCAACTTGTGCATTTCCTCAAAAAAAGAAGAAAAAAGTATTACAGTCAATGACTTAAAAAAATATTACAATCACTACATGTCTCATCTACATACTACAATCACAGCATGCCTCATCCACGTAAAGTATTACAATCTGTGGTTCTTAAAATATAAAAACAATTCAAACCATCAAAACCATGAACAGAGCAGTAGTAGAGATTGTATGTCTCTGTATTGTTACATCTATATCTGTTTTTGAAAACAAAAACTAACCAGCATATATCATATTTTCTATTTATTATTTTTAAAGTTTGATTTAAAAACCAAAAAATATAGATAAATAATACGTTTATTTTTTTCAATTCAAAAAAGATATTCAAGTTGAAATTTTTTTTTTCAACAAAATATTTTAACTCTTTTTTAATTGAAAACACAAACAGAATATTTAAACAAACTGAAAACACAAAGTCTTATAAATTACTAGGGGTGCTCGCAGTTTGGCGGTTTGGTTGCGGCTAAAGGAATCTCAAATCTGCCATCCGTCCGCCAGATTGGCGGATTGGAGAAAATCAATTCGCAACCGTCCACTCGTCATCACGCATCCGTCCAAAATGCGGCGGATCGGTTCGATTCAGTCGGTTTTGGCGGATCGGTATATCCGCTGCTCACCCCTAATATATATATACAAAAATCTGAGAAGAAGAGAAGAGAACAATTTTGAAGAAAAAATTGAACATTTATATATATATCTCAGATTTTGATTTCTGAGAAAATCCAATTTTGAACATTTATATATGTATCCAGATTTTGAGAAAATCCAGTTTAACATCTATATATATATATACTTAATGGTCTATTTCTCAGATTTTGAACATCCAATTTTGAACAGTTATATATATATATATATCTAGATTTTTGAACATCCAAATGATAAATCAAAATTGAACATTTATATATATATCTCACATTTATATATATATACAAAAATCCAAATTTCTCAGATTTTCTCAGATAAATCAAAATTGAATATCCAGATTTTTTTCTTCAATATTTTCTCAGATTTCTCATATTTTTGTATATATACATATATATATATATATATATATCTCAGATTTGTAAAACGAAGAAGAGATCCGGACTCTAAACGAGTTTCAAAAAATCTGAAATATATATATACACATATTACACTACTTTCATGTATTGTGGGTATGTTTCAGAACAAAAAGATACAGAGGATTTAGGTGTTCAGGATCTGAAACACGAGATTTTGTGGTGAAGAAGCATTAAGGCTTTAAAGTGATCTCTGGTCTGCCCTCTCTCAATGCGAGAGAGAGAGAGAGAGAGAGAGAGAGAGAGTTATCAGTAAGAAAGAAAGAAAGAAGAAGAAGAAAAGAAAAAAAAAAAAAAAAAACCTCCAAAACGACGTCATTTTGGAAGGCGACAAGAATAGGCTGCAGGGGAGTGCGACGGAGGATCCGGATTCACTTTGAATTACAGATTAGTTACTTTACATATACAAAGAAAAACAAAATGGCAATTAATAGATTTAATATTCTTAATAATTGTAGCGATGTTCTAATCTGGATCGCATTTGCCTTTCAAGATAAATGATTGTTGGGATCCTTGCTAGGACAATATTTCACTTATATGACGAGTGACACACCCTTTCAGCCTACCATTATTTTTAGGAATAATAGTGATTTTCAATTTTCCATATCAAGTGAATTAAAATTTATGAACTGGACAACATAAAAAATTAGCCACGTCTCCTTTCTTTGGGGCAATAGCCAGAAGAAACATACAACGAAATCAGCTAAATTACAACCTGATCAATCTTAAAGCAAGACAAATACTTCATAATCATTAACTTACACACGGCTTAGGTTTCCTTTAGAAGTCAGCTAAAAAGCTAATCTATTGGTTAAAAATTAGTAAACAAAAAATCTAATGGTAAAAAAGTTAGTTTGTTTGACATATTCCTCTTTTTTTTCGGGGGACTTAAGTTGGCTTCTAGCGGAAAATAGGTATTATGCCAAATAACCTAAAGTTTTTTATTTATTTATTTATTATTATTATACAAAATGAGCCTTTTTAGCCAATAAGTTAGTGTTTTAGCCAATGCCAGAGGAAGCCAATTACAACTTTCATAGTTGTTTCATCAACATCTTCATTTCTAAACTATCTATGCAACTCGCTAACCAGTAGCACTTGTAATTCATCTTCAAAACTAATACGATAGCTTTTTAAGAGATTGAATGCCTTTTTCTCCTCGTTCAATTCATAATTGAAAATTTTAAATGGATAATACTTGTACACAAGCATCATAAAAAAAAATATCAAGAAAAGTTAAAACAATTACCTTTAACGTGCAAGGCTTAATCATATGGATGAACAAAATATCTCGTTTACGTATTCTATGATCTGCGGAGAAATGCCTTCATCAAGCGCTTAGTCCATTCCTTGCCACTAAAAAATTTGCTTTGTACTCTTTCCTACATTCATCCACCAAAATGACTGCGGTATCGTGCATTGGCAAATGCAAATTTTAAAAATTTCCAGGAAAGAATTTGTCATAAGAGAAGTTAGCCCAAATTGTTGTCTGGTACTCCAAAATTACATCAAACTCTATCTAGAACACTAAACAAAATTTTTGGACTTACCAGCCAAAATCTATGAGTGACATTTGAGGGAAACATGTACTTAATAAAGCTAGGGAACTCATGTGCAACATTTTTCAAAACCTCTTTTGCAATCTCCGTAATACAAAACTTGATTTCATAATTATCATACACGTCTTCAATCCTAGTTCTCATCTTTCTATAGCTTCAAGTATATCATAGAGGCAAGGCATCATTGTTACAAGATAATCCAAATATCAAGTTTTTTGTTTTTTTTGTTTTTTTGTTGATCCTCCTCTAAATATATATATATATATATATATGGACAAAAGACAAAACAACCAATCAAAGAATAAAATTATTGGCCTTCAAGATTTTTTGAAATCATCTGAAATCACTTGCACTAGAATGCAAAAAAATTTCCCATTAGTTCATTAGGTCATCGCTTACACGTGAGCATGTGTAACATGTAGACATGCGCATGTTGTTTACGCGTGTGCAGCACACATTCATTTGCCATTCTTGTGCGCTCTAGAAATTGTCATTATGTAAAATTTCTTCAACCCTTTACCTCTCCATCGTTCTTTGAATTATTCTAAGAATAAAACTTGTGACTTCAGTTAATAGCTTCCTCGTCAAATGCTCTAAACCTTTTTGTTAATCTTAATTAATGTCATAAGAGATGGCCCCTTAATTTTTAACCGAACCAAACCAAATCAAACCTTACAAGGCCTATAATTACAAATCTAGCATTGTACCACTCAATGCATCACAACTAATTATTGACCATTCATAATAATCTATTAACCATGTAGATAATCAATTTCTATAAGGCACCCCCAATAACTAAATAAGACAACATAGCTATAGTGATTCCGGTTTTGACCTAACCCATTTGATATTCTGGACTTGGATTTTATGGTTTCTGAATGTTGTTCATTGTCGTTTCCCCTTTATTCTTACTTGAGTTTGCCTATTTGGTTGTATCGAGCGTGTTTGGAACAGGTTGGTCGCTTAGTTTTCAAACTCTTATTGCCTAGGATTTTATCCCACCGCTCAAGCGGCACTTCTTGGCTCGAGCGGGCTTTGTGAACCCTCAGTACTTTTCCAGGTCTACAAAACTACTGGGAGAGTGCATTCTACGCTCGAGCGGGTGGGCGCTCAAGCGGCCCTTCTTGCGCTCGAGCGTTGGTTTGTTGTCTGCAAAATTACTGGGAGTGAGCATTATGCGCTCGAGCGTCACTTATTGCGCTCAAGTGGAACAACTTATTGTGTTTGACGCTAGAGCGTAAACTCTTGCGCTCGAGCGGACTGTACGTATATCAGTTCGCGAAAATGACATTTATATCACTTTTTCAGATCTATTTCTCTCCAAATCCTAAAGTTGAGACCCTTTCTCTCTAAAACTTACCTTCTTTCTCTACTTTTTTATCTAGATTTAGTGATTTCTCCATCCTTGTGCCTTTGTTAAAAAGGTAGAGCATATCATGTGCTCTTTTTTCATCCAAACAAAAGTGGGTTTCAGTGTCTTTGAAGTTCACTCTTTGCTTTGCTCGTCTTCTAACTTTGAGGTAGGGACTTTCTCCACTCTTCTATGAGTTTTAACTTGGTTATTTGTTGATGGGTAAGAAATGTTGAGACTTGTTGTGATTTTGAACAAAACTAGGGTTTGGGTTAAAATCAAAAAAGGGGTTTTCTAATTAACGTATTGAAAATGGTTATGGGAGTAGATATGAGCTTATGTTGTGTTAAAATGGTTGATTTTGGTGTTTGGAATGAGATTGAGAGAAAGAGATTTTGCCCTAAAATGCCTTGAATAATTATTTTATATAAAAAAAGAAATTGGTATTGGAAATATGACATTGGTTGGATGTTTATATAAATAGTGGAATTAGATATGTATCATCTCGCACCTATGAAAATTTGGACAATTTACCTCTTATAAACATTATATATCTATTTAGAAATATCTGTTTTAGGCTATTGGTAGAGGATAGCTCGGATTGTTGTAAAAATTGCATGTGGATTAGGCAAATTGAAACAAATCTCTTAGCCATTATCATTGAATATGATTATGATTTATATACATTGTACATGTATGATGTTTGAGAGGAGAAATGGGATGTACTCCATGTTTGGGATGGACTCCATTAAACTAAGTTGGCCTGTGTGTCCAGGGTGAAAGTCTAGAAAACCGCGTGCATACATGGGTGGCGATTCCCGCGGACAAAGTTTCCGTAAAATAGCAAGTGAATGCATTTTGTATGATAATTATGTTGGTTGGAGACCTATGGGGTGTATCCTCTGTTTAGTTGACTAAATAAAGCAGGCATAACTAATGGATTGAGATGTAAGTTTGACATAACATAGTTTTGGAAAAAGTTGTAAGAGATTTGTCATTTTGGGAATTGAATATGTGCATCATACTTATATCTTTGTTAATATTCATATATTGTATTAGATTGTTTCTACTGGGCTTTGGCTCACCCTACTTGGGAAACCATTTTCGAGTGCTGGTGACATGCCTCCTCCAAGGACTTAGCTTGGGAGGACCTGGGAGCTGAAGGCTTTGTTTGTTGTTTTGTATTTAATATTTGTACAAGCCTAGAGCTTTATATGTATGGAGCTTAAGACTCTCTCTTTTGTTGCAACCAAGCATAGTCTTAGAAAAGATATAAGCATATAGGGCATTTATTTTGTTGATCATTAAGTTGGTATCACATGTTATAGATTCAGGGTAAAGCTTATGAATGTATATCGCATGTGTCATTTTTGTAAATTAACTCTGATTAATGAAAGATTACTATTTTGTTTATGTCGATATGCATATGTTGTTGGGGGCCGATTTATGACATTTATTTTGGGGCGTTACAACTTAGTATCAGAGCGTACCGGATTTGAATACTTTGGGTACGTAGGAAGTGGTTAGAACTGCTTGTTAGAGACTTTAGTATGAACAATGTGTGCTTATATAATAACATGCTTATGTGATTATATGGGTATGAGATTTAATTTCTAGGATTTTGATTGAGTTTACGGGTTTCTAGAAGACTTATTAGAAGAGCACTTGATCACTGCTGTTTCTAATTGGAACTCTGGCAATGCCGCGAGACGGTCATTATCCGGGAATGAAATTCGTATGTGTTCACGTGACTACGTGCTTATGTGGAGTGAATTACTGTTGTCTACCGTATTAGGACACGAGTGAGTTAGCTTCTGCACATTTGTAAATATGCTAATCTATTTTGCTATCTTCATTAGGAGGTCAGGACGTGGACGTGGACGTGGTGGTAGGCGTGGTAGGCATGGTAGGCCTAGGAGGCATGAAGTGCCTTTACCGATTGATATTCCGGTGTAGGAAGAAGGGGTTGGTCAAGCCAACGTGGCCGAACCAGTTGGTCAACAGGCCATGGGCGCCTTAGCTCGTGAAATGGCTAGAGCATTGCAGGAATCCATGATCATTCTTGGGGTTGAGAATCAAGTCCAAGCCCAAGTACCTGAGGCAGGGACATCATTTCTGAAGTGAGAGTTTTTTCGATTGAATCCGGATGAGTTTTTGGGTGATTCCAAGGAGCCACTGAAGGCAGATGAGTGGCTAGTGCAAATAGTGAAGACGTTCGAGATGCTTAGCATCGAGGACGACTAGTTGAGAGTGGCCTTGGCATCCTTCCAACTAAAGGGAGATGCGGGTCAGTGGTGGAAGTATGCACGTGGGTGCATTGGGGTGACTTGGGAGGCTTTTGTCAGCACCTTTCAGGACAAGTTTCCACCTTCCATTGTTAGGGAGAAGTTGAGGGACCAATTTTCCAAGCTTGTGCAGTTGAACACTCTGGTGGCCGAGTTTGAGGCCACATTCACTAGTCTCTCTAGGTTTGCACCAGAGTTAGTGGCAACTGAAAAGTGCCGTTGTTTGGAGTTTGAGAAGACGTTGAGGACCGAGCTCATGTTTAAAGTGGCCGGGTCGATGATTAGGGATTATAGACGCCTTGTGGAGGTAGCGGCTCATCTAGAGACGGTAATACAGATGGAGGAGGACTGGATGAGGGGCGCTAGGAGGAGTTAGGATGTGCAGAGGGATAGTAAGAGGCAGAGGGGTTCTAACCCACAGCCGTCCCAAGGAGCTCAGTCGAGGTCTACCTTTCCAATGCCGAGTTCGGGTTCTGGGAGAGGTGATCAAGGAGATTTTACTTGTTACAATTGTGGTCAGTTGAGCCACAAGTCTCCAACTTGCTCGCAGAGAGGAGGAGGGCAACGATCTGCATTGTCTTTGACTCGTTCTCAGAGCCAGGGTCAAGGGAGAAACCAGCCACTCACTTGTTATCAGTGTGGGTAGGCGAGGCACATGAAGAGGTTTTGCCTTCAGTTAGGCGGCATAACTGGTGCGTCTGGTTCGAGGGCTAATTAGGAAGCCTCTTCGGCTCAGTTAGTGCATCAGGCTTATGCTCCGAGGAGTGAGCAGGTTAAGCAGAGACCTACAGGGTGTGTGCATGCTATTACCACGCCAGATTTGGTACCAGCGCCTTCAGTAGTGAGAGGTACCTTCTTGTTTTGCAATTCAGTTGCTAATGTGTTGATTGATACGGGTGTATCCTATTCATTTATCTTGTTTGCATTTCCATCAGTTTTGGGATTAGAGTTGGCTCAATTAGCATCTCCTCTCTGTGTAGAGTCACCTATTGGTGGTGAGATTGTTTTGAAACAAGGGTGTCGGGGTTATGACATAGAGGTTGCCGGTCGTCGACTTCCATTTGCATTTGTATTGATTGATATGTCTAGCTTTGACGTTATATTGGGTATGGACTGATTGTCATCCTATCGGGCTGTTATAGATTGCTACCGTCAGAGGGTTACTGTATGTACCATAAGCGATAATTGTTTTTATTTCTTAGGGGACCAGGTTGATAGAGTCTTATCACCGGTGTATGATCCGCCTGGGCAGAGTGAGTTTAGTTGCCTTCTTGCTAACTTCTTGAGCACTGAGTGTGAAGAAGTCCGAGTTGAGTTGCGAAGGGTAGTTTGTGAATATCTGGATGTTTTTCCGCAGGATCTTACTAGTTTACCACCTTACCGAGAGATCGAGTTCTCTATTGATTTAGTGCCTGACACAGCACCGATTTCTATGACACAGTATAGATTTGCACCTGCTGAGTTGAGTGAGTTGAAGATTCAACTCCAGGAATTGTTAGATAAGGGTTTTATTCGCCCTAGTACTTCACCTTGGGGAGCACCGACTCTTTTTGCTAAAAAGAAAGATAGTGCATTGCGACTTTGTATAGATTACCGGAAGTTGAACTGCGTGATTGTCAAGAAGAAGTACCCAATGCCTCGTATGGATGACTTGTTTGATCAGTTGAAGGGATCTTGTTGCTTCTCTAAAATAGACCTGAGACCTTTACATAATTAAAATCAAAAAGAAAACAAAATAATTACATGGCTAGGGTTTCATCAAAACCCTAGAAAAAGAAGACTAGCCACTCATAGAGGAATGGAAGGAGATAGATGGAGAAGATGAAGAAGAAACCACCATGGGAGACATCCTTGAAGCTTTTTGTTTCTCTTCCCTTCCAAACCCTAGCCTCTCCCTTTAGGTCAAAACAACTTCAGAACCCTAGAAAAGCCTTTTCCTTTTCTTTTTATACTTCTACTCATTTCCAAACAGGTTTAAAACATCAGTTTGACTTTTCCAGAAAAAGTCAACTCTGTCCAAATTTTGTCTTTTTGCCCATTTTATGCTCCGACGATGTACAACCTGATTGACATTCAACACACATAAAGTACACGGTTTGACCAGCAAGTGAAGTTAAGAGATTTTAATTAACGACCTCAATGATGTACATTTCGGCCTTAATCAGATCGGGTTATCACCAACTGAGACTAAGGGAGGAGGACATCCCAAAGATACCATTTCGTACGCGGTATAGCCATTACGAGTTTCTAGTGATGCCCTTTGGGCTAACTAATGCACCAACCGTGTTTATGGATTTAATGAACTGAATTTTTCCTAAGTTCCTAGACCGTTTTGTGGTCATCTTTGTGAATGACATCTTGATTTACTCACCCTCTGAGGAGGAGCACGAGAAACACTTGCGAGTGGTACTTGAGTTTTTTAGAGCCCACAAATTATATGCTAAGTTTGGGAAGTATGAATTCTAGCTGAAGGAGGTTAAGTTCTTGGGCTATGTGGTATCCGAGGAAGGGGTGACTGTAGATTCATCCAAGATAGAGGCAGTGCAAGATTGGAAACAACCTAAGAATGCTTTTGAGATCCGTAGTTTCTTGGGGTTGCCCAGGTATTACCGTCGGTTCGTGAAGGATTTCTCTAGATTAGCCTCACCATTGACTAGATTGACGAGAAAGGGAGTTAAGTTTGTGTGGAATGAGACTTGTGAGAAGTATTTTCAAGAGCTTAAGGTTAGACTTACCACTGCTCCAGTATTGATTATTTCGGAGAGGGGTTTAGGCTATTCAGTGTATTGTGATGCCTCACGGGAGGGCTTGGATTGTGTTTTGATGCAAGACGGGAAGGTAATAGCCTATGGCTCGCGGTAGTTGAAAACACATGAGAGGAACTACCCTACTCATGACCTAGAGTTAGTAGCGGTGATTTTTTCCTTGAAAATCTAGAGGCATTATTTGTATGGTGAGAAATTTGAAGTATTTTCTGATAATAAGAATCTAAAATATCTGTTTACACAAAAAGACTTGAATCTGAGGCAGAGGAGACGGATGAAGTTCATAGAAGATTATGACTTTGAGTTACATTATCATCCGAGAAAGGCCAATGTTGAGGCCGATGCTTTAAGTAGGAAATCCATTAGCAATGTAGATTGTATTGCCATCCAGGAATGGGAGATGTTAGGTACTATTGGGGAGTTTGACTTGCATCTTGACGAGTCTGTTGAGTCTGCAGCTTTATTTTCAGCAATTGCACAACCTACACTTGTAAACCGAGTGATAGAAGCACAAAAGGGTGACCGAGAGGTAGAATTCCTCCGAGAAAAGATTTCCAATGGGAAAATAAAAAGAGGCTTGAACATGCATTCTAATTCGAGTGTTAGATATCTTGACCACCTGTTCGTGCCGAAGTCTTGTCGAGAGGAAGTACTCTGAGAGTTTCACCATTCACACCTTACGGTGCATCCGGGAGGTACAAAGATGTATCACGATCTTAGTCACTAGTTTTTGTGGAGATGTATGAGGAAAAATGTAGCCGTGTTTGTATCGAGATACCTTATTTATCAACAAGTGAAGGCCGATCCAGCGGGTTTGTTACAATCCTTGCCTATAGCTGAGTAGAAATGAGAGCATGTCACGATGGATTTTTTTGTGGGTCTTCCTAGAACTCAGCGGGGTAGTGACGCAATTTGGGTGGTAGTTGATCGGTTAACGAAGTCAGCACACTTTATTCCTATGCGTGTGAGTGACTCGGTAGATCATCTTGCCAACCTTTACATTAGGGACATAGTGAGGTTGCACGAGGTCCCAGTAACGATTGTTTTGGATAAGGATCCGTGTTTCACGACTCGATTGTGGCAGAGCCTACAGAGTGCCTTGGGCACGAAATTGACTTTTAGCAAAGTATATCATCCTCAGACTGGCGGGCATTCAGAGCGCACCATTTAGATTTTAGAGGATTTGCTTTGGGATTGTGTTCTTGACTTTAAGGGTTCATGAAAGAGGCACTTGCCCTTAGTGGAGTTTGCCTATAATAATAGCTTACAATCGAGCATTGGCATGGCACCATTTGAGGCCTTGTATGGCCGACCGTGTAGATCTCCTGTGTGTTGGGCTGAGGTGGGTGATGTACTAATGTTGGGCTTGAAGTTAGTCCGAGAAACGACAGAGAAAGTTGCACTTATCCGTAGGAGGTTGGCTACAACCCAGAGTCGCTAGAAGAGTTATGCCGACCATAGGATGAGACTTTTTCTTTTGAGGTGGGAGATCATGTCTTTTTGAAGATATCACCGAGGAGGGGTTTGATGAGATTTGGAAAGAGTGAGAAGTTGTCCCCTCGTTTCATTGGGCCTTTTGAGATCCTTGAGCAGATTAGGGAGGTAGCTTATCATTTGGCCTTGCCACAACAGTTTTCCAGGGTTCATGATGTGTTTTATATTAGCATGCTTCTGAAGTATGAGCCAGATCCATCGTATGTGTTGGATTGGACCGACTTAGAGGTAGATGAGGATGCCTCGTATGAGGAGAGACCGGTGAGAGTCTTGGATACCCGGGACCAAGTCTTGCGAGGCAAGACGATCCCCTTGGTGAAGGTATTGTGGAAACATCACAGGGTTGAGAAAGCAATTTGGGAACATGAGTTGGAAGTTCGTGAGAAGTATCCAGACTTATTTGTTGATTTTTGAGCATGTAATGGAATTTCGTTGTGTTAATAAAATATGAAAACATTGTATATATTTTGGATATATGTGAACATTGTATATGTTATGTATGTTTTGGAAACATGAATTTAATATAAGTATTGTAAATGTTTTGGAAAATGTGGATTTTACTTTTAATATTGGGACTTGTGTATCAAGTTGTTGAAAATGGATGACCGGGGAATGGATCATGGTATTGGAATTGATTATTTATCATTATTATGTTTGGTTTAAACATAACTGTAAAACTTGATTTGAAATTTCAAGGACAAAATTCTTTAAGAGGGGGAGGTTATAGCCATTTCGATTTTGACCCGACCCATTTGATATTCCGAACTCGGGTTTTATGGTTTCTGAATGTTGTTCAGTGTCGTTTCCCCTTATTCTTACTTGAGTTTGGCTATTTGGTTATATCAAGCGTGTTTGGAACAGGTTGGTTGCTTGGTTTTCAAACTCTTGTTGCCTAGGATTTTACTTCTCCGCTCGAGTGACACTTCTTGCGCTCGAGCAGGCTTTGTGAACCCTTAATACTTTTGCAGGCCTGCAAAACTACTAGGATAGTGCATTCTACACTCGAGCGACGTTTCCTACGCTCGAGCGAGTGGGCACTCGAGCGGCCCTTCTTGCGCTCGAGCGTTGGCCTGTTGTCTGCAAAACTACTTGAAGTGTGCATTCTACACTCGAGCGTCACTTCTTGCGCTCGAGTAGAACAACTTATTGTCTCTGACGCTCAAGCGTAAAATCTTGCGCTCAAGCAGACTGTACGTATATTAGTTCGCAAAAATGAATTTTACATTACTTATTTAGATCTATTTCTCTTCAAACCCTAAAGTTGAGACCCTCTCTCTCTAAAACTTACCTTCTCTCTCTACTTTTCATCTAGATCTAGTGATTTCTCCATCCTTGTGCCTTTGTTGAAAAGGTAGAGCACGTCGTGGGCTCTCTTTTCATCCGAACAAAAGTAGGTTTCGATACCTTTGAAGTTTCCCCTTTACTTTGCTCATCTTCTAACTTTGAGGTAAGAACTTTCTCCACTCTTCTATGAGTTTTAACTTGGTTATTTGTTGATGGGTAAGAAATGTTGAGACTTGTTGTGATTTTGAACAAACCTTGGGTTTGGGTTAAAATCAAAAGAGGGGTTTTCTAATTAACATATTGAAAATGGTTATGGGAGTAGATATGAGCTTATGTTGTGTTAAAATGGTTAATTTTGGTGTTTGGAATGAGATTGGGAAAAACGGGTTTTGGCCTAAAATGTCTTGAATAATTATTTTGTATAAATAATGAAATTGGTATTACGAATATGAAATTGGATGGATGTTTAAATAAATGGTGGAATTAGATATGTATCATCTCGCACCTATGAAAATTTGGACAATTTACTTGTTATAAAGTTTGTATATCTGTTTTGGGCTATCGGTGGAGAATAGCCAGGATTGTTATAGAAATTGCTTGTGGATTAGGCAAATTGAAACAAATTTCTTAGCCATTATCATTGAATATGATTATGATTTATACACATTGTACATGTATGATGTTTGGGAAGAGAAATGGGATGTACTCCATGTTTAGGAGGAGAAAGGGGATGAACTCCATTAAACTAAGTTGGCCTGTGTGTCCAGGGTGAAAGTCTCGAAAACCGTGCGTAGACATGGGTGCCGATTCCCACAGACGAAATTTTCGTAAAATGGCAAGTGAATGCATTTTGTATGATAATTATGTTGGTTGGAGACCTATGGGGTGTATCCTCTGTTTGGTTGACTAAATGAGGCGGGCATAACTAATGGATTGAGATGTAAGTTTGACATAACATAGTTTTGGAAAAAGTTGTAAGAGATTTGCTATTTGAGGAATTGAACATGTGCATCATACTTATATCTTTATTAATATTCATATATTGTGTTAGACTATTTCTACTAGGCTTTGGCTCACTCTACTTGGGAAACCATTTTCAGGTGCTGGTGACATGCCTCCTCCAAGGACTTAGCTTGGGAGGACCTGGGAGCTGAAGGCTCTGTTTGTTGTTTTGTATTTAATATTTGTACAAGCCTAGGGCTTTATATGTATAGAACTTAAGACTCTCTTTTTTGTTGTAACCAAGCATAGTCTTGGAAAAAATGTAAGCCTGTATGGCATTTATTTTGTTGATCATTAAGTTGGTATCACATGTTATAGATTCCGGATAAAGCTTATGAATGTATATCGCATGTGTCACTTTTGTAAATTAACTCTGATGAATGAAATATTACTATTTTGTTTATGTCACTATGCATATTTTGTTTGGGACCGATTTATGGCATTTATTTTAGGGCGTTATATTAGCTTAAGTGAATTGCCCTTCAATAAGATCTGAATCATTTGATCTGATATTTAAACTATCGTATAATAAATCAAGAACGAGAGCAACAAGATTAGAAAGTTAATTACTAATATATGTTAAGCAAGGAAACCCAAGGATGATCCTTACTAAATTTTTTGAGAATTTGGACATATGAAGAAAGTAACGAAAATTGTCTATGTTAAATGGAGTGAGCTGATTTTGGCATTTCAGTATGAAAAATGCTAGAAATAACCCATCGTCTATTCTTAGTCTTGATAAATGTGTATGAAATGTATTAAATTATGTAAAGAATAAATAAAAATATATAAAAATGTTTTAAAATATGTAAAATGTATATTGTAATTATAAATATTTTGGCACTATGTAGTTCTTATTGACAATCTTTAAGACTTTCAGTAGTCAGGCCCTTTTTTTTTTTTATGTTATTTAGTAATTAATAAATATTTTGGATACTTTCAATATCAAAGGCTGGGACGGTTTTCAATATGCAACAAATCAATTGTTATAAAAGTTTGAAATAGTCTTCAATGTGTGGCAAATCAATTGTTATAAAAGTGTAGAATGGTTTTCAACGTGCAAGAAATTAATTGTTATAAAAGTTTGGAATGGTTTTCAACGTGAAAGTTTGGAATGATTTTCAATGTGCAACAAATCAATTGTTATAAAAATTTGGAACGGTTTTTAATGTGTGACAAATCAATTGCTATAAAAGTTTGAAATGGCTTTCAACGTGTTGCAAATCAATTGTTATAAAAGTTTGAAACAATTTTGAACGTGGGACAAATCAATTGTTATAAAAGTTTGAAACAATTTTCAACGTACTGCAAATCAATTGTCAAGACGTGGCAAAATAATTTGGGAATCAAAATTCATTGTAGCAATTTGAAAGAAGTTCAAATATAAAATAAAAAAGTTTTATAAACAAAAAAAAAGCATAAAACTCAAAATCATTTGAAAAACCACATTAAATTTTTGTATCACTTAACTAACACACATTTATTTTAAATTTTATGTACTTAAATTACGGGTATCCTAACCATAGACAAGGGAGGGTGTTGTCACAGCACGCCATTGCGACTGTCCGATGGAAGTTTGTATCAATTTTATTTTGATGATCTAAAGTGTTCATATTATAGGATTCGTCAAGTATATCATCCATATAAAAAATGAGATTAATCAAATATGTGTAACCCCATGATCAAACCATAATTGTTGTTAAAAAACATATCAAAACTGTAATTATCATTTTTTTTTAAACATAAATGTAGTCTTGTTATAGGCTACAAATGTAGAAGGCTCCGTTTGTTTTCAGAATTAGGTTAGCTGAGATTGTTAGTGAGGGGACTAAGAAAAATTGTGTTTGTTTCATGCCCGCCGGACTTGCAATACAAGGCAATAGTTCTTGTTTGTTTTGTCATTTATGAATGGAATTAGCTATGTAAAATTTCACAAATACCCTTGTTGCATATTTACCCAATAAACTGTTGGTATTTTTCCATAATGATACATGAAAAATATATAAAATAAATTAAATAGAAATGACAAAATATTTTTTTATTAAAATGATGAAATGCAGAATACACGACACAACTAAAAATACAGAAATGAATTAGATTACATTAGTAATAGAACAAATTATTAACATGGATAACTAAATATTAGAATTCATCTTTGTAAACTAAACATTGAAAAATTTAAGAACAAATGATAAAAAAAGAAGCAAACCAAAGCTTGCACTAGACAGTTTCCTTAAAACAGATTTACCGCCTCCCAATGGATGCTGGAAGTACGCCGGCGTCTGTCTCCCAGGATACGACAGTTGAAACCAACTAATACAGAAGCACCTTCTAAATAGTTTCGGCAAACTTGACAATTGATGCACTCTCTCTAACAAGAACCAAAGAAGAGGCTAACAGAAAAAGATAGGAAAATTTTTCTTTGGTGAAAAAAACATCTCCAACTTTTTATCTCAAAATACCATCTCATTTTCCATCACAAAATGTCACAACCCAAACCCGCCCCTATAGGTTTAGTGCCGTAACTGGCCAGTAATCCATGATTACCAAAGGCCTGCTTAACAATAATGACAATAACACAATAATGGGGCTAGCAGAAGCCAATCAATAATAGAAAAACAAAATAATGTCCAATGAGCTGTGAGGACTTAAATGAACAACACAAGTTCCATGTACTTATATATACACAAACACTTAAGTCCATAAAACACTTATATACAAAAACCAAACAGAAGTTAGGGAATTAAATCCCTAAGATCAAAACAGTACAATAAAAGTTAGAGAATAATCTTGCTACTTGACGGATTACAAAAGGGTGAATCTGAACCACCCAATAAGCCTTGACACGTGTTGGCGTGGAACCTCGCGGTGAGGAGCAATAGTTGACTTGACAAAAATAAGGTTCGGGTCGACGCTGTTAACTCTGATCTGGTGTCTGATCACCTACATACATATAATAAACAGTGAGTTAGAGCCTAATGAATAACAACTGCGTAAAGGGGTTATGAATGATGTCCTTACAATAATTGAAACAGTCAATTAATCAATAGATCAATTTCTCAATCAATGTGTCATATCATATCAATCATTTCGATGCATAGTAGTCATAAGTGATACATCCTATAGCAGAACAATCGATAGGTCTTAAAGACCAAACAATCATTTGACGGCCATCAATATAATAACAATAGTTCCAAGAATTGGAACTGACAAAGATCTCTGTAATAATAAGAATAACAATAGCAATAACAATATGCTATGGATACCACAAGTACAATTCAGAAAATAGGACAATTATTCATCAGTAAACATTATCATTTCAGTAAAACAATACATGTTTATCAATCAAAAAATAATTATAATGGAACATAGCTTTACAACAGTGTTACTCACAGTTAGCTCATTGACTATGTGTGTAAAATGCAGTGTCTGACCTACACAAGCAAAGTCAAGCACAATTCAATTACAATCGTGTCATTCAGTTATTTTGTGATGACCGGGTACGTGATTCACCTCGTCCTCTTTGAGTTATATTGGGTTTACTCTTGTTAAAGTGTCAGGTTTTAATGTGAGGTCTTGTCAACTCTTGGGTTCGTTGTTTTCGAAAACTTTTTCTCAAAATTCTCGTTCACATGTATTTCAATCCCGAGTTTCACTTGTTTCGGAAGGTGCGAGGTTGGATCTGGGGTGTCACGGGTCGAGCTGGAAAATTTTCTGGTTGGAAGGCAGAACTGCACGTACGGGGAGCTTGGGCCGCACGTGCGGAGAGGAGGGGGGTGTCAAAGGTGCATTCTGCTTTTATTGTACGAGTGGAGGTCAGGTGTGGGAGGATGAGCCACACATGCGGGGTGAGTGCCGCATGTACGGAAGGGGATGCCGCACGTGCGGAAGAAAGCTGAGTCCGAAAATCTGCATTTTTCTTTCTTCTTGGGCTGTGTTTATATCACTTTTTGTATATCTCTCTCTTTCTCTAAAAATCCATTACTCCTCTTTCTCTCTACTTTTCTTACACCAAACCTCACAAAATCCTTGATTTCTCCAAATCCATTAACATTTTGACCCTAGTTCCTTCATTAAAGTTGGAGAACTCATCGAGGGTTACGTTGTGTGTGGTGGAGATTGGGTTTTGACACCGTTAATTTTGGGTCTTTCTCCTATTTTCCTTCAAGAACTTGAGGTAAGGATTTTCTTAGAGTTATATATATATTTTTACAAGATTTTGTTGATTTCATGGAACTCTCTCTTGTGGTATTGAAATTTGATGCTTGATTCAAGAGTATTGATAAGTTTAAAAATGGGTTCACACTTTGTTTTCAAAAAGTTCTTGAGAGTTTGAACAACATTATTAGTGAAGGGTGTGTTGGAGAGATTTTTTCAAAAAAATTGGGGATTTTGCCTAGTTTGGTGAAAACCCAGTAACTTGGGAAATTTTTGGATAAATATTGAAAACTTATAAATTTTTGCTCCATAAAATGTTAAAATGAATGGAAGATGGAGAAATTTCTTATTTATTGTTTATAATGAAAATTTTATGGAATGAGAGAAATGGTTGGAATTGAAATATGTTGTTCACAATATTGATATAGTCATGATATGACTAAATTGTTGAGAATACATGAAGTGTGAAATTGTTGCTACTCATCGGTGGATTTAAATAAATATATAGCTATCTTGTGAAATGGCATTGGAAAGAGAAATGGGAATTGTGATTACAATGGAAATATTATGTGGGATGATTGGAAAATGGAAGGATGTTTCATAGCATTGATAATTGTTGTATTGGCAAATCCATTCAATTAGTTGTCGCGAACTTTAAATTGAGATTTGAAAACTTTTGCATTGAACAAGAAATGTTTATGAAACAAGATTTCATTGAATTGTGTTGGGTAAATACGCTAGTAAGTCCGGATAGGGGGTGTAGATGAAATTGATTAAGTTGGCCTGAGTGTCCAGGGTGAAAGACTGAAAACATGCACAGAGGAGGTACCACATGCCTTTCGGTTAGCTATCGGTAAAGTGAGGGTTTTGGTAGTGCTAGTTATGACTACTTGCAGACACTAACCTAGGGATTACCTGAGTCGTATTTACCGCCCCTTGAACTTGATTTAAAATTAATGAATTTGTTAAATTTTCAAGTTTTCATTGTGCATGATGGTTTTCAAAAGATGAAGATGAGACTTTCTTTTTTTAAAAAGCAGGGCATGCATGTACATTTCATTTCTTGAGACTTGTATAAAATGTATATATTTTGTTAAGAATTTCCTACTGGGCTTTATGCTCACCCCATGAGATTTTGGTGCAGAAAAAGATGTGGTGATTCCGCCAAACTAAAGGCGTGGATTTGTATGTCGAGGGCACAAAGCTCTTGTTTTGTTATGATGATATTTTTGCAAGTCAAGGGCTATACTTGTATGGGTTCGAGTAACCATTTTGTGTAATCAGGCTTAAGCCTTGGACTTAATAGCCCTTGAGGGCACTCATTTATTTTGACTAGATGTTTTACATGCTATAGATGTACCAAAGCCATTGAATGTATATCCACATATGAGACTATTTTGTAAACATCTTATGATCATGTATTCAAGTGTTGGAGAATTACTTCTGTTATCATAAAGAGCGGTGGTTGGTGTACCTTTATTGAGTATTTTTCTTGGAGCGTTACAACTTGGTATCAGAGCTACCGGGTTTGAATACTTGGGGCTCGTGGGAAGTGACTGTTTTGCCACAATGGGTTCATTTCGCATTATTAGGAGATGTTATATATTTTGTGCCTATATGATAACATGTTTATATGATTAGATGGGTATGGGAATGGGGTTGGACTTTTGGGATCTGGTTCACGCCTATTAAATTTCTTGAGGTCTTATTAGAATAGTACTTGATCAATACTCGTTCTACTAAGAATTCTTGGTATTTCGTGGGACGAATTTCATCGTAAAGGAATAATCCGTATGTGTTTACGTGACTGAGTGCTTATATGGAATGAAACTAACTTGTTTATATGGTAGAGAGATATATAGAATTGTTGTGGTCAAATGTGTGAGGCAAGTTGCGAGCACATTTGAGGTTATGTGCTAAATTGTTTACTTTATTCCTTAATTAGGATGTCAAAAAGGGTCAAGCCCGTGGTGGTAGAGGCAGGAGGCACGGTAGGCCTCGCCGAGAATGCAAATGCACATGAAAACAATTTAAAATCATGTAAACGGAGGCCCAGAATGTGGAAAAGTAGAGCGAAAAACAAAACCGGGACTGCTCTAAGAACCGCACGTACGAGGGCTCTGGCCGCACTTGTGGAGCCATCACCACACATGCGCCCCACACTTGCAATTATTTCAGTATGCAAGCAAAAACATGGGAGGCTCTTCTACATGTGCAGGGCTCCAGGCTGAACGACTCCAGGCCGCACGTGAGGAATTGGGCAAAAACCAGTCCAAATTTTGCTTCAGTTTTAGAGCTAAATTTTACAACCTTAAACTTCATTTCCACGCAATTCAAGCCCCAAAAACATTGAAGAACACATTAAATTGAACATATCAAGCTTTAAACAAGATTCATAACTTCAAATTGAGGCTCAAATCCATGCAAAATTTCAAACTCTTTAAGTGATAAACAAAAGCATAATCTATGCAAACATTAGCTCCAAACTTTGAATTCATGGGGTTTCCTCCTTAACTTTCAAAACTCATGCAAGAAATTAAATGTAGGAAGAAGGTTTTTATGGAATTATGCCATGCATGTAGAATTCAAGGCCAATTTCCTTCATTTCTTTTCTAACTTAACTTATATGTTCTAATTTGTCAATTACAACATTAAAACTCCCAATTAACCAAGAATTCATCCTAATTAACCTCATATCTTAGAAGATGGTGAGTGAAGGAGTTCAATTTTCAAGAAATTTGAATGAAAGTCTTACCTTAACTTGCTAAGTTGTGAAGAGTTAATTTTATCTTCAATGTTCTTCCTAAACTTCTCTTCACTCTCTTCTTCCTCTAAGTTGAATTCTCACTCTCAAAGTCTCTCCCCCTCTCTCTCTACGTGTAGTGTATAACAAGCTCCACTAGTTCTCTTCTTTTCTCAATTGATAAGTAGGATTTTTAATTCCTATGTTCTTATTCTTCAAAGTTAACTTAGGCTAATAAAAAATCACATTAATTAATGTAAATCAAATTCACTCAACTTAAATTAATCCTCATCATTCTATGGCTTAAAGAAAACTAAATTTAATTATACTAATGTGAATTAGGCTTTAATTCCTATCCAATTACTTAATTCTAACTTGTTAAAATTAATGAATCAGACAAGTTTAATTTTCACTCTAGCCTATGTGCCTGTTTGGTAAAACTTATAAGCAGCTTAAATCAACTTTTAACTTAAATTAAATTATTTTGATGTGTTTGGTAAAACTTAAAGGGATAGATTATAGCTTATTTGTAAGCTTTGGGAGGAAGCAGCTGAAGGGATTCTTATTCAAACAGCTTAAGCGCGTAGCTGGGTGGGGGAGGGATGAAATGACTTAAATGTCCCTCCAAAATTTGAAAAATTACGAAATTGCCATTATATAAACTCACACTCTGCTCTCCTCTTCTGCTTTACTCTCTGGCGACGACAACGAGAACTCCGCCACACCTGGAAGATCGCAGCCTATCGAACTCCTTTCCTCCCTATTTTCCGTTGATCTGCACCAAAAAGGTAAGATTTCATGCCCTTTGTTTGTTATACATCGAACGTTGTCTCCTCTCTCCTTCTGTCTGTCTCTCTCTCTCTCTCTCTCTCTCTCTCTCTCTTTCCCTTCTCTCTCTGATTTTTGGGTGATCTCTTCTATGTTCAAAATCAACCAACAAACCTACAAACCCTAATCTTCACTTGTAAAATACTTATATATTAATCAATGTATTTCCTCACAACCAAAAATACAAACCAAACACACAGATACATCTAAGACAGGTGTATTTTACTGTGAAATGGTAGCAAACAAGGCTTGCGTAGGGCTTTGTTTTGTTTAATTTCTGTTTGGTTAGCGAGAATTTCTGTTTAATTTCTATTTGGTTGGCAAAAAAGGGCTCTGTATTCAGACTTTTCTTAACCTAAGGATGGTTTGAATAAGTAAAAATTGTGGATCTTGAATAAAAGTTGCATTCATCTTTGCTGGAATTCGGTTTTTAAATTCTAAAAAATCTAATCTGTGTTTTCAAGACACACTTTTGAGCTGTCATTTGTCATATTTAGTAGGACATTCATGGTTCTTTATTTTTGCCATAGGAAGTTACTGTGAAATGGGAGTTTGGGTAATGTGGTGATGTAATGATGATAATCTTGCTTGCATTTTAAGGTGTATTATTATTGGAAATGAATTATGTGTGTCATGGGGTTTGGGCTTATTATATTCTCCAAGAATAAAGATAGATTGTTGGAAATGAATTCTTGAATTTCTATGCTCTGAAACACTTTTAATGTCATGTTATTATTGTTCCATTTAAAGAGACTTCAGTTCCCAAGTAAACTAGAAACACAACAGTATTTGGGATGCTTATCGATGTACAGATAAAGATTATTGGAAATGAATTCTTGAATTTCTATGCTCTGAAACACTTTTATCGATGTACACATAAAGATTACCTTCCTTTTTGGGATGCTTAGTGTGTTATGATCATCACATGAATTTCATAATGTTTCATCAAGAAAGACAACTGGCCCTGTTTGAAATAGATAAACACCTTACTGTCATTAACATGTTGATGTCATGTAAAAAAACTGTGACTAATCCATACCTGTAACTGTTGGATTTGCCGCTGCAATGTTGTTACATTACATGAAGCATCTTCATTACCTGAAGCATCTTCAATAGATGGGCTAACATTTGCTATAATTGTTGTCTTCGAATTCCCACCAAGAGAATCCTGCATCCAAAAATGAATGCCATCTAGGACTTTCATTTCCCTATCACCAAACATGCTCTCCATATATGCTAGTTATGCTGTCAAGAACCAAATGCTTGAGCTATCCTTAACATTCATGAAGCAGCTTGTTGTGGGTTTGCTCATAATTTGTATTGTTCTGTCAAGTGCATTACTCTTCAAATGATTGTTCTATAATTATTGCCCTTAAAGTCAATGAAAATTTAAATGAATTTCCTCCTATAATGGTGAAAACTGATCTTTTTCACAATCTTGATTTAAATATTGTGAACAACCAGAAAGACCTCTTCTTGATAGATAATATTCCAGAAACTATAGATCTTATCAGTCACCTCTTAGATCCAGACCCAAATTTGAGGTATGCCATTAGCTCATGTAATTTTCCACATCCCACACAAACAGGCCCATGCACCCTCATGAATGCATTAAGCATTGTTGTTTCAATATATTTTATGTATACTCTGCTTAAGAGGTGTGGACGTTTCTTTCCACAGCTCGGACTCGATATGTGTCACGGTTCTTAATCTGATCTCACAATGTGCGATGTGAGATTGATAAATCACCAAAGAGTCCAAATCCGGCAAATCGTTTTGGAAAACAGATTTTAGAAAGAAGTGCCAAACATGGACTGCTTTGCCAGATACAGAGTCGCCACCTAAATATTTTATTTTGGGGGAATTTAGGAAACCCTGACGCGTTTGCCTAAGGCCACGTGTCCGTCATCACAAAAGTTGCCTCGGCTCGGGAACTTGGGTACGATTGAGGAAGGTCAGCTATGAGCACCCCCGCTCACCCGATCAAAGATCAGCCTCTACTAACCATGATATCGAGTTTTGAAAACATATGTGTTCTTATTCCGGTTAATTAGCTAGAATTTCTATGTGATGCGCACAGCAAAACAAGTATAGACTAGATCGCCTAATTTGGAACAAAGCATCGCATATCCGTTTATTTTGAAAATTGATTGAAATTTGCTACTCTCGAGTAGGCTAAAACACGGGTTTCGACGAATTGTTCCAACTCAAACAACCCAACCTTCACCTACAGGCATTCAGGCAGTTATATCATGTAAACAGTTAGCCTCATGGTAAGCATGCTATCATGGCAGTCACTCACACACATGCAAAGATGCTAAAGTATAAAAGCTTACCTAGTACTCCGAGCCAAAACAAAAGCTAGTTAGTAATCAAATGCATGATCCTAGCTTATGTTAAGATGGCTAATGCAACACATGCAAAAATGCAACTAGAAATAGGCTCGGCTATTCTAAGATGGCATATGAGATGCAACAGATAGCATGTATTCAACTTGGAATTGAAAATACAATGCAATTAGTATGATGCGCCGAGCCCGGTGCATGGAATACAAATGAATGATGTAAACATGCTATCATAAGTATGCTAATTGAAATATGCCCTAAATCTAACCATTGTAAGCGGTTAAATAAAAGGAAGAAAGAAATGAGGATTGGAAGACATGCATCACACACATACATGCTTATTACAAATTCGCCCTCTCTTAGAGGGACTGAAAGAATAATACAGGCCAAATGAATAATTAACTAATTACAAAAACTCTAATCAATTAACAAATTAATTGCAAAACAAAATCTAAGTATGAAAACTCAAAAGGCCGCCGCAGCTAGGCCCCGGAATGATGGGATGATACATGCTCGGTTTGCCGCGCTCGGAAACTCGTTGCCATGCCACTTGTTGCCTCTGTTTGCACTGTTTCATGCCTCTGAAAGCTGCACAAATCCCAAGGCTGCTTCTGAACCACTCCCTGAGCATTATGGGATGCCACCGGCCAAGATAGAACATTACCGGCCATGGAAATGTGGCCATCGGCCAAAAATTGGACCACCGGCTGGACACTGATGGCCGGTCGGCACTAAAAGTGGCCGGTCGGCACTAAAAGTGGCCGGCCGGCCATTTCTTCCTGCAGAACACTGGTTTTGCTGCAACAGAGGACAGACAGTACATGGCATAGAATTTACAAGACAATGTATGCACAACCACCCTCCCTATCATGCTATGGACTCAAGGGAGTATGGCTCTTGACTCTCGGACCACCAATCACGCATTTCAATGCATGATGGCCCGAGGAGCCAAGTGTGCAATTTGATATCAAATGAAATGCACATAAACACATAAAGGACCCCAACCTCTATCATGGTTGATCAAGAGGCAAAGGATGCAAGCATGCAAGCAAAACTAATGCAACATGATCATGTTAAGGTAACAAGCATGTCAAATGCAATGCAACCTAGACAAGCATGCAACATGCAACATGGACATTCAAGCATGCAAGGCAAACATGTGACAACATGTAAGGATAGGCAAGCATATAACAACATGCAAGGGATGGTCTTACACTAACATTGGTAGCTCTCAAGCATGCCAAAATCAGTGGCCAAATGAGATGAGAACAAGGCCCAAGATTCATGCAAACATGCACAATGCAAGGGCTCCAAGCCTAAGGCACAAAATGCAACTCTCCAAGAGCAATGCAAGGATGGAGCATGGCATACAATGGCATACATTCTAGCTCTGAAATGGCATACTAAATGACTCCAAAATGACTCCGAAACATGCAAACACTCACACAACGCATGGTAGGGGCCTCAAAACCCAAGACTAGCCTAAGCATTTACACTATAGCTATACAAAGCATGAGTCATATGGCCATGGCAGCCCAAAACAGTCCTAGGACAGCCCAAAATAAGCATAAAATCATGTTAGAGTAAAGCCAAAATATGCTAGGATGATGAGTCGAAACATCATGCACAAGAGGCTAGTAAACAAGATTTGTTCTACACCTATATGGAGCATGCAAAGGATGACCAAACCAACTATGGATAGGGTCATGATATGGCAAAATATTACCAAAAACATGTTGAAATGTAAACCAAACAAGCTAACAAGACATGACAAAGCATGAAGCATGTGAAGCTAGTTTAGGGGATTTACACTACAAGTGTATCATGCAAGCATGGAGTGACAAAACCAACCCAAAACAGATCCATGGCATGGTAAAACATCACCAAAAACCTACTGAAATGGACTCAACACAAACTAAGCAAACATGCTACTTTGATGAGCTATGAATGGAGTTACACTACACATACAAGATGCATGCAAAATATGACCAAACCAGCCATGGATAGGGCCAAGGAAGGTCCTAGAAGTCACAAAAAATGGCCTGAACTAAGCCTCACAAATGTAGAGAGGCATGCTCCTTTGGAAGGCCAAAAAAGGCAACAAACAAGACAACAAGGAGAGGGGATGGCCCTCTCCTTCTTAGGACCTCAAAACACCATCCCCACAACTGGGATTTCAGTGGTGAGAAGGCCAATACAAGGTGGTCCCGAAGCTCACAAAAAAGGCACAAAAATGAGGCCAAACAAGGCCTAAGAGGGGGTAAACAACCCCAAACACAAAAGTGATCTTAAACAAAATTCAAAAGGAGCTCAAAATAAGACTTTTTTCAGTTTATGCCAAAGCCCAAATATGCTTTCAAGTATGGCTAAAAGATGGAGCAAAATAAAGCTTAAAAGAGGGAATAGTGTGTTACCCTTGTAGCTTCAGCAAAACCAGCAGCTTTGAGACCACAAAACCAGACCTTCAACCTCTGAAAATGGCCTTCAAGATCCTTAGGTTGATGATGGAGGTGTTAGGCTAAGAGTTGGTGTGCAAAAGGGCCAAGAACTTCACTCTTTCTAAGCCTAAGTGTAGAGACAAAGAGAGATATATGTGTATGCCTTAGCAAATTTTTTTGGAACCTTTTCTAATGAGGGAGAGGCTCTCTCTTATAGAGGAACAAAGGTCCAAGCTTCTCTTTGAAGCTTGGAGCAAAGGGGCCAAGCTTCTCTTAGAAGCTAAAGCAAAAAGGGCCAAGCTTCTTGGAAAAGCTAGAGCAAAAGGGTCAAGCTTCTTCAAGAAGCTAAGAAAGGTTCAAGCTTCTTTTAGAAGCTTGGAGCAAAGGGTCAAGCTTCTTCAAGAAGCTAAAAAAAAGGTTCAAGCTTCTTGGAGAAGCTAAAAAAGGTCAAGCTTCTTGGAGAAGCTAGAGCAAAGGTTCAAAAGGTTCAAGCTTCCTCAAGAAGCTAAAAACCAAGGGTTCAAAAGGTTCAAGCTTCCTCAAGAAGCTAAAACAAAGGGTTCAAAAGGTTCAAGCTTCCTCAAGAAGCTAAAACAAGGGTCTCGGCCAGAAAAAGTGACCGATCGACCAAAACAATGGCCGGCCGACCAAGAACATTGCCGACCGGCCAACACTTTTGGCCAGTAGCAGTAAAACAGGGCCGGTGGCAACATGCCAAGGCCGGTGGGGTGTGGGGGTGGCCAACAAGCCATTCCCTGCCCTTAGAAGCAAACACACAAGTGTTTGGTCTACAACCGAACACAAAACAAACAAGTCGAGAGGTCTCGAGGCAAGGCGCGCGGCCGAAACCTCTGAGAACTCAAGATAAACACGAACATGGATAATCATCGAGTGTTCAAACGATGACGTCCAAGTCTTAAGGACGGTCAAAAATGGGGTGTCTACAAGAGGCCATTTTTTTTTATTAAAAATAAATAAATTACAAGCATAGTAATTCATTTTCTTCCGTGTGTGATGAATATCAATGTATATGCTGTCTAGGCCAAAAGCTGTGGATGTATTGCATCATCCTTTGTTTTGGAATGCTGAGATACAACTCTCATTTCTTCGAGATGCTAGTGATCGGGTAGAATTGGAAGACAGGGAGAGTGAATCTGAACTCTTAAATGCATTAGAAAGCATTGCACCTGTGGCTTTGGGTGGTAAATGGGATGAAAAGATGGAAAGTGCATTCATCAATGATATTGGCTGCTACAGACGTTGTAAGTTTGACAGTGTTCGTGACTTGTTACGGGTCATCCGCAACAAATTAAATCACTATAGGGAACTTCCTCAAGAAATTCAGAGAATTTTAGGGTAGATTCCTGAAGGATTTGACAGCTATTTCTCAAGCCGATTTCCACAACTTCTAATTGAAGTTTATAAAGTCATTCACAGTTATTGTGGGGAGGAAGAATTCTTGCATAAGTATTTTAGAAGCAATCAAACTTGACTTCTCTATTGTTCTTTTGTAGTTAACAAGATACTTCTAGCTTCTGTAAATATTAAATTTTACCAAGTTGTGATTGATAAACATGTAAATTTGTTGAGTAATGGTCACACATATTATTATTAGCCCTTTTGTCTCTTGTTCCAATTGTGTTCATCATCTTTTTGGAGATTTTACCACTATCATTGGGCCTCCTCTCTTTAGTACATCTAATTCAGTTTCATTAGGCTTTTGAATTATAGTGAAAAAGTGGCAGCATCATTTTGCTAAAAAAATGAGAACAAATATATGTAATGAGGGAAGAAACTTGGAAGAAATAAATTGGCCTAGTTTAAACACCCAAAACATAATGCCAGTGAGTTCCGTGATATTGCATTTGACTCTTATGATAGATTCACGAATTATGTACCTAATGAAGAGGAAGGATCTTCGTCTCAACAAGCACGCCATGGAAATCATGTTGCTTGTGATGACAACGAGATGGAAGTGAGGAGACATAATATTTGTATGTCAATTTGCAAACGAAATTAGGAGTTCTTTAAATATCTATGAAGTTTTAATTTTATTGCCTTAATAGTAATTTATTGTATTTTTATTGCAATGACATTTTTTTGTTTCCTTGTAAACTCAATATTAAAAAAAAAAAAAAAAAAAAAAAAAGTTAGGTCATGTAAAAATGTACCAAATTAGGTATTAATTAATCAACTTCCATTAATGAAATAACTTTTTCAAAATTTAAATGTAGAAAATGACAAAATTACAATTTTTATATTCATAAGGGCAAAAATGACAATTAAACAGCAAAAAGTTATTTTACAGCTTATTTACCAAACACTACTCTACTACTTAAATCTATAATCCCACAGCTACACCAAACAGGTTATCAGCTTATGCTCACAGCTATAAGTTATAATCTATAATCACTTTCTCACAGCTCTACCAAACGGGGCCTAACCTATCTGTTCACAATAACACAATTCAAATAATCACATGGAAAATCAATAACACTTCATAACACATAATTACATAATTAACATTAAGCACATAATCAATATAATTAATTTTCTTAATTAAGAAAATGGTTGTCACACAGAACCTTTCTAAAAACAACTTACTAAGTTGGAGGAGAAATGCCTCTATTTATACAAGTAGGGGAGAGCCTTAGCCATAAAGGTTAACATCAATAGGGTCATCAAATGTCATCAACTCTAGCCATTAGGGCTAGAGTTACAAAGGTTCAAAATTCCAAAACCATTATGTAAATCATAATGTGTATATAATGTATAAGTTTTGAAAATTAAACTAGATGGGTTGCAAAATGGATACATGTGTTGGGTCACAACTTGATTCAAGCTCACTCTCAAACACATGCACAAACTAAGCCTAGTACAGCTCAGCCCAAAGCTCAAGACTAGGTCCAAGTCCAAGTCTAAGACCAAACCCAACGCATGCACAAGTACAAGTCTAGGCCCAGTCCAAATCACGACTAAGTTCAAATCTAAACCCAACTTTATTGATGTCCACTTTATGAGACAATTCTCATTCACAACTCAATGATTTCAACTTATTATTTTTGTATTGCAATCTTCTCACTTAAGAGAATACAAAACCACTCAGATCCACCTCAACCGACAGTTGGGTCCCACTTTAATTTTGAATTAAAGTTGCTGAAAAATCATTATTTTCCAACAATCCCCCACATGAATAAAATTAACTGAATAAAGAAAAACGGACAACGCTTAATAACAAAGACTTGGAGAGAGAGCATACAAAATAACTCTGCATCAGAAAAGATAGTTGTTGGCCTTAAACCTTTCGTGGTGAAAGCCTATCAGATTTACTGGCTGACCGGTGAACGTGATGTCTTGAACTATTTTGCCATTTGTGTAAATCGAGACAACAGACCTCATACAGGAGTTACTCCAACCATTGTTCTTGTTCTCACTAGTTTGTCCAGTTTGGCCCTGGAACACTAGCCTGGTTTAGAGAGTGTTTTTAAAGAATTCGGCCTCGTCAATTCTTAAAGAAGCGGCCTGACTTCGCATTCACATAGGTGACCTATACAAGGTATCTCGTTATACCACGATTCACTATTCACAACACTTAGGTCATTAAAAACATTAGTTTAACCTTCTACTCCACAGGGTATCACTGTATAAATGAACAGGCAAGAGGATTTAGCTCTTTAGTGACTCACCCGTTACACGCAATTAGGTTGTCCCTTTGAACCTCGATCTTGGAATTTCCAATCAACTAGGTTGGATTTTCCATTCCGATAACATTCGCTAAAGGCCTTAACCCCATTCTTCTTGACGACTTCTTACTAATTCTCAATTTAACCCTTTGGTTAGCAGATCTACAATATTGTTCTTAGACTTTACATAGTCAATAGTGAGAACACAGAAGAGTAGTTGTCGTATGGAATTATGTCTTCAACGAAAATGTCTAGACTTTCCATTATACGTATTACTCTGTGCCCTACCAATACTTGATTGGTTGCCACAAAGTATACAAAATTGCTAGCACAAGTTTCGATCAACATGGAATATTCTCAAGAAACTGGCAAAGCCATTCAGCTACTTCAGTAGCTTTATCGAAATCACTGAACTCCGATTCCATTATTAATCTCGTGATACACATGTGCTTGGAAGATTTCCAAGACAAAGCTGCACCTCCAATAGTGAAAACAAATACACTAATGAATATGTAGTCTTTATATCAAATATCTAGGTGACGTCACTGTACCCTTCTAGTATATTAAATATCTGGGATAATGCAACCCATAATCCCGACTTCATTGTAAGTACCTTAGTACCCGCACAAACACCCTCTAAAGATAAGCATTGGGATTACTCGTGTATCTATTTAGCATGTCTACTGAGTAGGCTATACATGGCTTTGTACACCTCATTAGATACTTTAACTTCCAATGACCCAAGAATATTTTAGTTGAAATACACTCTCACCATTATTCTCGCCAAATGTAGACTCAAGTTTACCGGTGTCCTCGATACACTTGTATCTGATTTACTAAATTTCTCAAGTATCTTATCAACATAATGAGACTAAGAAAGTACAATACTACCAGATGTTCTGGTAATCACATCTGTAAGGTCCATGTCAAACTTAGAATTTAACAACTTCTTGGTAATTCTGAACATCTTCTCATAATTACCAATCGTACAGACACAAACTGACATATCTATTTGTTAGTGTCTTTGACATACATATATTTGTTAATCCCTGTTTATTTAAAACTCTCTTCACAACATTGTGTTGTCAAATTTCTCATGCCAGTGTTATGGTGCTTGTTTCAAATCATATAAAGATTTCCCAAGCTTATAGACTTTCCTTATCTTGGAATTGACAAACCCTTTAGGTTGTTCCATAAAGATTTATGCAACTAAATCTTCATATAGGAAAGCTATCTGATTATCCATCTTGAAGTATCTCTAGACTTCGCACAATTGCAATCACACTCACCACAACTGATTATCATTTATCAAAGTAATCCAGGTATCCTTTGATAACAAGACTATCTCATCGGCTTTTATTCACTTGCATGCTACGGTTTACTACCTATGCAAGATAAAGTTAAATTAATAACTTCTTTCTAGAGAAATTACGGGCTTGTTTGGTTTGTTTTTCAAAAAAAAAATTGGGAAAATTTCTCTACAAACAAATTTTCAAGAGTAATCAAACCAAACAAATTTTTCCAAAAAAAATCTCAAAATTTTGTTTGGCTACCTACTTTCCAAAATCACTCTCTCTCTCATACACATCAAATCAATCACTTTTTTTAAAACTCTCTCCCCAAAATAATTTTCCAAAACCATTTCTGAAAAAAGGCAAACCAAACAAGTTTTCGTACTTTCTATCTCAAAAACTACTCTACAAACACAAACCAAACACACCCTACAACTTCAATGAAGCTTTTAGCCTCACTAGCCACCATATAGGTTTAAGAAGATTGGACAGAGGAACTTTAAAATCCTAGTCTTTTAACATCTTCTAGGCTCGTCTTTTTTCTCCTGAAAATCGTTTCCTCAATTCCATGATGGCATTCTTGTGTAAATTTGAATATCAGATTTGTCCACAAGAAAACCAATATGCACTGTTACATTGTGCATAACCGTTGAACACAAAATCAACGGATTTTTAAGGCTATCCTACCCACTTGGGTTTAGGTATTGCCATCTTTTACAAGACACCCCCACATTTGTAGAATTTATATAAAGGCTTTCAACCTTTCCAAAAATTTATGCAGGGTCTTTAAACAATTTCTTGTGTCACAATGATTATGAGATGCTCATAATCATATCACAGAAAACACATTCCCAAACCGTCATTAATCGAATTAGGTCTTTTCCGAATTCAAGGCACCAAACAAATTTTGTCCAATCTGTCACTCTGAAGTCAATAGCCTTACTATTAGGAAACACAGATCTAGTATTCAATAGTCTACTATTCAGAACTTCATAACATGAGAATCACTAATTTCTTAGCATGTGGTCAGTAAACTCTCCACAACTAGGAATCACAATGTTTTGACATGTGATCAGTAGTCACACTACTACTAGGAATCATAACATCTTGACATAGGATCAGTAGACCATTTCATTACTAGGAATCATTACGTCTTCACATATAATTAGTAGACTCTTTTACTACTAGGAACCATCATGTCTTAACATATGATCAGTAATCTATTTACTACTAGGAACCACAATCTCATAAATATGTAGCCAGCGGTCTAACACCTCCTACGAACCACCAGTTTTCTATATCTGTGATCAATGATCTTGCACTCACTAAGAGCCACCAATTCAAGAATATATTCAGAATTATAAAAATTCAAAAAATACATTCATCGACCCTAACGGGTTGTCTCATCTTTGCTCTTAAGCAAAACCACATAGCAATCATACGTGTTATAATTGAAACAAAGATAACATACTAATTGCCTTTGATAAATTCAAAGATATCATCATGCAATCTTATGATTTCCTTTAATCACATTTGATCTCTCTAGATCTTCTTTTAAGAACCTCGCAAGGTTTAAGGTTATCAGGTGGAACAACATTTCCTGTTGTCACCTTTTGAAGCCATTTCTGAAAAATCACAACAGAATTTCATTATTCTGTTTTTCTAGAAACTAAACTTAACACATAAAAATCTCAAAGTCTGAAATTTAATTCAAAACTAATCTCACCACTTACCCAAGAATCGAACATGGTCAAGAAAGTTTCCAAAAAGACTGGAAGGGTCACACCGGTCCCACTTAAGACCCAGCTAACCTTAGACAAAACTTTCAAGAGCATGTTGACTCCTAGTCTATGAGAAAACAAATTTAGAATTAAGTTTTTCAGGGGATAAACTAGGTTAAAACAAACCAAGTTTACAAAACTAATAAGCAATTAAAAATTACTATCAGAATTATACCACTTATAAAAGTTAACCGGTACTCCCGGAACTAAGCCCATTATTTCTAAATAAAAATTAGAAATATTTTAGCTAATGCTAAAATTTGGTTTCTATTACAGAAAACCAAAACACTTTGGAAATAATGAAATTAATCCCAAAGACTTTCTCTAAACCAGAAGGTTTATAATTTATTTCCTTCTCCATTTCCTTTCACTACGGTGAAACTATTACAAATTAGAAATTAAAAACCACTACAAATGGAAATGAAAATGCAACTGTTACAATTACAAATTGTCTTGCATCTGAAATCGTTTGTTTAGCCAAAACCACACTTCTCAATGCTTTTCTTTGTATAAAACACATTACAAAACTCTATCCTCATTGCCGCTAAATCCCCATGCTCACTGTTCATGTACATACTTGGACACAAGATGAGTTAATGAACCAATAAAGTGAATATTACACAAGTAATTTCAGTTATAACTCACAATGTGTAATTCAAAGGCTATAGATGCATTACAATTACAAGAATGCCATGAGTTTTATGGCTATGAAATAACTACATATATAAGACTATTATGGTCATAACATTGGCATTCCAACTATCTAACTATAAGCAAATAATCTTATAAACAATAGAGTTTAACTCCAACAATACACAATAATATTTGGAGTAATTCACTTGATTATACACATCAAGACATGAAAAAACTCACAATCGAAACAACAATTAATTAATAGAATTATAATGTAAAATTATTCCACCATGTACTAATTCTCTCTCTTAGGATCCATCCACCTTATAATACAACATAATCATAAGCAAACTCAGAAATAAGATCATTATATAGAAAAAATCGAAACTATTTTACTAAATTTTCTCTTGAAACAAATCTATTTGGAGATTATACCGTCGGAAACCTCTCGACTAACCAAATCTCTTAACATTCTCAAAATCCAGCACTTTGTTTTTCCATAATTTAATTGATCAAATTAAATTGAAATTGTTACCAAACTTTCAAAACAACAAACAGAATAAACCCGAAATAAAACTGAAGTATAAAGTGAATAATTAAATTCACTAAAATTCTGAAGGTCCAATATTATTCCTTATTCCACACAAAGGTAATCCTGTTTAAATCAAAAATTAGTAGTCTAATTTACTAATTCCAATTTATTATATTTGTTCGTATTATATATCCTGCTTTCGCATTTAGGTAAACCTGTAGAGAAAATTAACTTCAACAGAAAATAAATAACGAACAAATCTAATAAATTAGTAAGAATCTTAAGAAATAAAATTCTTATTTTATTTTTTAAAACTCCTAGCAACTTAAGCACTAACCATCAAATAACTCATGCAATAACAACTAATTAACATAAAATAAATTGCATGAATAAATTACTCAAATTCCAATAATTCTAGGCAATTAAATTAATTTTAATTCCAAGAGTCACTAGAATAAAATTATAATAAAAACTAAATTGCTTTATCAAAACCTATTTATAAAAGTCTGTTTTAAGATTGTTGGTATTTTTCCATAATAATACATGAAAAATATATAAAATAAATTAAATAGAAATGACAAAATAATTTTTTATTAAAATGATGAAATACAGAATAAACGACACAACTAAAAATACAGAAATGAATTAGATAACATTACTAATAGAACAAATTATTAACATGGATAACTAAATATTAGAACTCATCTTTAAATATTCAAAAATTTAAGAACAAATGATAAGAAAATAAGCAAACTGAAGCATGCACTAGACAGTTTCCTTAAAACAGATTCACCGCCTCCCGATGGATGCTAGAAGTACGCCGGCGTTTGTCTCGCAGGATACGACAGTCGAAACCAGCTAATACAGAAGTACCTTTTGAATAGCTTTGGCGAACTTAACAATGGATGCATTCTCTCTAACAAGAACCAAAGAAGAGGCTAACAAAAGAAGATAGGAAAATTTTTCTTTAGTGAAAAAAAACATCTCCAACTTTTTATCTCAAAACGCTATCTCATTTTCCATTGCAAAACCTCTAAAAACAACCTACTAAGTTGGAGAAGAACTGCCTCTATTTATACAAGTAGGGAAGAGCCTTAGCCATGAAGGCTAACATCAATGGGGTCATCAAATATCATCAACTCTAGCCATAAGGGATAGAGTTACAAAGGTTCAAAACTCCAAAACCATTATATAAATCATGATGTGCATATAATGTATAAGTTTTGAGAATTAAACTAGATGGATTGCAAAATAGATACAAGTGTTGGGTCATAACCCAATCCAAGCCCAATCTCAAACACATGCACAAACTAAACCCAGCACGGCTCAGCCCAAAACTCAAGACTAGGTCCAAGTCCAAGTCTAAGAGTAAACCCAACACATGTACAAGTACAAGTCTAGGCCCAATCCAAACCAAGATTAAGTCCAAATCTAAACCCAACTTTATTAATGCCCACTTTATGAGACAATTCTCATTCACAACTCAATGATTTCGACTCATTATTTTTGTATTGCAATCTTCTCACTTAAGAGAATACAAAACCACTCAGACCTACCTCAACTGGCGATTGGGTCACACTTTAATTTCAAATTAAAGTTGTCACAAAATCATTATTTTCCAACAATAACAAATGACTTATTAAATTGGTACCATATTGATTGTATTTTTATCTTCTTTTTTTTTCATTAGCACAAAATAATTATAAAAAGAGGGGGAAATTTTGGTTTTAATTTATAAAAAGATAAAAGCACAAAGGATGAGAAATTTTTTTTTTATAGCACCATTGAATTTTTTTTCCCCTTTCTTTTACAATACATTGAAATGACCAAAAAGTACAAGAAAACTAACAAAACAAAATTTCTGTTTGAAAAAAAAAAAGTATATAATTAAAAGAAGCATATTTATTTGAATGAGATAGCTAGAGCAACAAATGAATTTGAATAAGGGAAATATAGTCATTTAATATCTACTTCCAAGGAATTCATTTTCTAATACCATTCATTCTACCTCACTACCAATACCATGGTGAGAGGCCCACAGAATGGTGTTGGGACTACGAAACAAATATGGTATTAACAAATTCAACACATTATGAAACTTAGTCTCAAGCCTTACTTCTAAAAATAAATAGGGCCTGAGTGATTTGATTTTTTTCATGAATAATATATTCAACAAATCTTGCAATATAAAGAGTTTGAATAATCGAAATAGATTTGAAAAATGCCCCACAGGTTCATAACACCCTCCTTTGTTCCCATATTTCTACTTGAAGTTAATGAAATTTAAAAAAAAGGTAACTATGGGAGATGGCTTTCTTCCAAGGGAAAAAAAAAGGCTACAACATTTTTTTAGGATAAATTCAGATTTTTTTTTTTTTTTTAAGATTTGATGAAAAAAAACATAGAAAGTAAGAATTAGAGTGTGTTATATTTTATTTATTTATATTGTGAAACAGATTGTCCGGTCCGGTATAACACAAGAGCGAATGTGGACCGTCAGATATGAGGAAGATAGATCGAGAACATTGAAATGAATACTTTGAAATTTTCTTGTGATAACTTTCTTGCTTCTATTGGTTTATTATTATTAGGGAGATGTTACGATGTACACTTAAAGTGTATATAGTATATCTTTCATAACTTTTTCATTATAAAAATCATAACTTTTTTTTTCACTATAAAATGTCATAACAAAAACACATAAAAAAGTGGTCAGCGACTACAAATAGATAGATAGACACATGAGAAATAACATAGAATTCTTGTAAGTAAGATAATTTCTCAAAATAAAAAGCCTAAGTTCGACCTTCAGTACCATTCAACAAGTCACAATTAACCGAATATATTTTTCAGGAAGCATCTGACAATAGGCTATTATAGCTAAAAAATTAAAAAGTTATCTTATCCAATCTATTTTTTTATATATATTTTTCGTAAAATAGTTAAAAAGTTAATTCTAAACATTTTTTTTTTTTCACTTCATCTTTTAGTCAAAAAATTAAAAAAATCACTTTTCAAACCAACCTTCAATATATTAAGATGGTTTGGTGCAACCTATTTGAGTTGCTTATTACATTTTTATTCTAAAATTTATACTAAACTATTTAGTACAATTTCCCTTTATAACTTATTAAATAGACGTAAATGACAAATATATATATATATATTTAGATAAAATGATACTTTTGACTTGTACCAAGCATTACCATTGTCGTACAACAATCAATAATCGGCAGTAGATCTAGGGGCCCAACAGAATACATAGCCCAGAGCAAGGGCATTAAGATATTTCAAAGCCTAATCTCTAGATGCTTGGCACCAATCAACAAAGCCCAAGCCCATAAAACTGGGTCTACGACTCGTCCGTTACAAAAAATTATTTTGACCCGATCCAAGAAATGTATATCCTAATGTTATATTTTATTAGTTGGAATAAGATGAAATTGAATGATTATTTTGATACACTCTGATACACTGGCACAGTTTAGGAGAAAAGTAAAAGGGACGTATTGAAATTGTGAAGCTCTCTATATTTATTGATTGATAACAAGCCTTTATATAGATTTTACATCAGTCTTCCAGAAGCACACTTCCTCAACTAACATTAACACTAACCATAACTCCTATAAAATAGGATAACAAATAAAACACTTTCTCAGCCATGAATCAAGTAACTAAATTCCTAAAGACTTGGTCTTCCAGACTTGGTCAAAACAACTAATAACTAAGCTTCTGATAAACACTAAAAGAATCTGTACATTTAACACCCTCACTTAAACTGAAATCTACAAAAATCAGTTTAAAAATAACAAAAAATCAATCATGTGCAAAGTCGTCCTTCAAAGTAGCACCTGAACAAACTCCACGTAGACCATGCAGCTTCGCAAATGCAGCCAATAACTTGAGAGGCTCGGTCTGTATATCTGCAACTTGGTCTTCACTTTGACAGTAAACCAATTCAATTTCTCCATCATTGTTGAGATCTCTTAAAAAATAATACTTCACATCAATGTGTTTGCTATTTCCATGTAGCACAGGATTTTTTGAAAGTTTGATGGCTGAGTTGTTGTCACAAAAAATGATAGTAGCTCCCACTTGCTTGAACAGTAGCACTTTAAGAATTTTCCTTAACCAGATAGCTTGACAAGCACATGCCGTTGCAGCAACAAATTCAGCTTCGATGGTTGACAAAGAGACTATTGGTTGCTTCTTAGATGACCATGAAACAGCTCTAAAACTCATCATAAAAACAAAACCCGAAGTACTTTTTCTGTCATCAATATCTCCAGCATAGTTGCTGTCTGAAAAACCAATCAAACTTGACTCTCCACCATTTTTATAAAAAATTCCAAATTTTGTTGTACCTTTCAAATAGCGAAAATTTGTTTGCTGCTAAGAGATGAACTTCGGTTGGATTCTCTATGTATTTGCTAATTGAATTAACAACATGCATAATATCTGGTCTTGTCGACGTCAAATACATAAGACTCCCAACAATTTGCTTGTAAAGAGTTGCATCCACCTTCTTTCCTAATTCAATCTTCGTGAGCTTCAAACCAAGTTTAGTTGGGGTGGAAACTAAGTTGCAGTCTTGCATTTTGAGCCTGTCTAGAATTTCCAAAACATATTTTTGTTGTGAAATAAAGATACCAACAGGAGATTGCACTACTTCAATGCCAAGAAAATAGTGCATCAGCCCCAAATCTGTCATGTCAAATTCATTCATCATAGATTTCTTAAAATCAGCAAGCATGGCTCTATCATTATTAACATAAATAAGGTCATCAACATATAAGTACACAATAAGTATCTTCTCATCTACTCTAAATTTAGTATAGAGTGTATGTTCATAAGGACATTTAAGAAAACCTTTTTTAACAAAGCATCCGTACGACTATACCAAGCTCTAGGTGTTTGTTTTAGTCCGTATAATGCCCTTTTTAGCTTGTATACCTGTTTTTCATGACCTTGCTTCACATATCCGAGAGGTTGATCAATGTACACCTCTTCTTCCAATTTCCCATGCAAAAATGCAAACTTTACATCTAATCGAAAAATAGGCCAAGAGTGTTGAGCAACTAAAGAGATTACCAAACGAATTGTGTCTAGCCTTGCAACTGAAGCAAACACCTCTTTGTAATCAACACCATACTAGTGTTTGTATCCCTTTGCCACCAAACGATCCTTGTGTTTGTCTATCTCACCTTTCTCATTCAACTTGGTTTTAAAAACCCATCTTACACCAATAATTTTCTATCCATTTGGAAAGTCAGTCAGTTCCCATGTATTATTTTTCTCTATGGATTTGATCTCAGCATTCATTGTCTTTTGCCATTTAGCATCCTTGACTGTTTCCTCAAATGTGATAGGATCAGAATCTGCAAACAATGCAAAGTGAGCAATAGTCTCATCATCAGAGAGTTCATCTCCACTTACATAGTCCAGCATCCAAGCTGGTCTTTTCCTTGTACGTTGATTCTCAAGTGGCTGCTCATTTGTTGGTGTAGTCGCTTTCATCTAAGGGCTGCTGATACTGCTGTATTTCAGTTCTATTCTCTATACCATCAACTCGAATTTGCTGCAGTTCCTTGCCTTTTCCAGTCCAATCCCACATCTTTCTTCATCAAAAACCACATCTTGGCCAGTAATTATTTTCTCAGTAATTGGATTGAACAACTTGTTGGCTTTGGAGTGTTCACTAACTCCAAGAAAAACACATTTTTCTCCCTTTTCATCAAGCTTCTTCCTTTTCTCATCTGGAACATGTGCATAGGCTATGCATCAAAAAATTCTAAAGTGATCTACAGCTAGTCTGTGCCCACTCCAAGCCTCCTTAGGTGTCATGTTTTGAACAGCAAAAGTAGGACTTCTGTTCAACACATGAATGCTCCAATTGACTGCCTCGGGCCAGAACCTTTTTGGAATGTTTCCTCTTGCCAGCAAGCTTCTCACCATGTTGAGGATGGTTCTATTTTTCCTCTCTGATACACCATTTTGTTGTGGTGTGTAAGCAGCTGTGAGTTCCCTTCGAATACCATTCTTATCACAAAAAACATCAAATTCCTTTGAGCAATATTCTCCACCACGATCAGTGCAAAAAGTTTTGATGGCTTTTCCTGTTTCATTTTCAACACGTGTCTTGAAGCTTTTAAATGTACTAAAAGCTTCTGATTTCTCCTGCAAAAAATAAACCCAAGTTTTTCAAGTATAATCATCAATGAAGGTAATAAAATATCTTTTACCTCCATTAGAAGATAGATTTATCGGGCCACAAATATCTGAATGAACCAACCCAGGACAGTTTTTGCTCTCCACGACTTTCCTTGAGGGAATGGAGAACGATGTGTTTTCCAACAACACATTCTTCACAAACTTGAGAAAGAATGACAATTTGAGGGAGGCCTGTAACCATATCTTTCCGTTGGAGAGTCTTTAATCTACCAAAATTCAAGTGGCCATAGCAAAAATGCCAAAGCCATGAGGGGTCTTTCACTTCAGCCATTAAGCAAGGTTGAGATGTTGTTATCTTCAAAAGAAACAACTGGTTTGAACTCATCTGAACAATAGCAATTGCATCTCTTGAAGGATCATAGATCTCACAAGCACCTTTTTTAATAGTTATCACATAACCTTTTTCTTGCAACTGACCAGCACTTAACAAATTACTTTTCAAGTTAGGGACATAAAAAACATTGGAAATTGTTTCTACAAAACCATTCTTGGTTCTAATATTAATATCACATTTTCCCATTACTTTCACAGTAGAACAATCACCAAAATTGACAGTAGAATGAAAGTCTTCATATAAATAAGAAAAAGAAGACTTATTTCCACACATGTGGTTGCTGCAGCCTATATCCACATACCAAATGTCTGATCAGAGTTCCTTATTGACATGACACGCCATCAACAAAGTCTCTGATTCATTCTTTTCTGTTGCAAAATTCGATTTGTCGAACTTCTCTTTGTTGTTTGGCAGTTTGGTATAACATTCAGATCGATAATGACCAAATTTATGGCACCTGAAGCACTCTATCTTGGATTTGCCAAGTTGCTGATCACGTCCTTTGAAATTTGAGTGCCCTTCATCAGCTTTGAAATTCTGATGTTGTCGGCTTCCATATCTGTTGCCTCTACCTCCCTTTCCTCTACCTCTACCCCTTCCTCTATAGTTTGAGAATTGAGTAAAGGTAGAAGCTTTTAGAGCTTGCTCATCAATAGTTGAACTTCGGTTCATCTTTTGTTCATGGACTAATAAGGAACTCTGGAGTTCATCAAGAGAGAACTTATCTATATCTTTCGATTCTTCAACTGAACAAACCACATAATCATATTTTGGGGCCAATGAACGTAGAATCTTCTCAACAATAGCCACATCTTCCATCTTTTCACCGTGAAATCGCATCTTATTTGCTATCCCTATAGTCCTTGCACAATAACTGGTAATGGACTAGCCATCTTTCATCTGTGAAGTCTCAAAATCCCTTCTCAAGGCTTGAAGCTGTGCACGCTTCACTCTTGATGAGCCATGATATTTTTTTTTCATTGAATCCCAAATATCCTTGGAAGTTTCTTTGCTAAGAATTGTTTCTAGGATAGATCGATCAATGGCCTGAAACAGGTAATTCTTTGCCTTCAAATCTTTTAACTTTAGTCCTCCCAACTCTATTTTTTGTGCATATGTAAGTGGCACTCCAGCTGCAGGTGCTGCTACACCAGATTCAATGACTTGCCAGTACTCTTTAGATTTCAAAAAGGTTTCCATCAGCATGCTCCAATGGTCATAGTGATTATCAAAGCGAGGGATTACTGCTTGCACAAAATTAGTTTCTAAAGCCATCGTTTCTTGTACAGAAATTAGAGGAGAAAAATAGTCACTACTACAAAAATAGTTAAAGATCACACTTTGACCAAAAAAAAAAAAAAATCTCACTTTTATTGAAAGTGTGATAAAAAAAAATTAGATTGATATTTTAATCACACTTAATTTGATTGAGTGTGATAATATTCATTTTTTATGTCACTTTTCAATTAAGTGTGATTATATATATATATATTTTTAATCACACATTCTAATTAAAGTGTGATAATATATACACTACTACTTTTTAATCACACTTTTTAAATAAGTGTGATTAGATATATATTTTTTAATCACACATTCTAATTAAAGTGTGATTATATATACACTACTACTTTTTAATCACACTTTTTAAATAAGTGTGATTATTTATGTATTTTTTAATCACACCTTCTAATTAAAGTGTGATTATATATACATTACTAGTTTTTAATCACACTCCACTACAAGAAAAAGCATCTTTGGCGACTAAAAAAGTACATTTGGTCGCTGAAAGTATAGGTTTTGGCAACTAAAAAAGCATTAGTAGCCAAAAGTATAGGTTTTGGCGACTAAAAATCTGTTTGGTTGCCCATATATGGCTTTTACCGACTAAAAAATTTTAGTAGCCAAAAGTAAGGCTTTTTGGCGACTAAAAAAAAATTAGTAGCCAAAAGTGAGGTATTGGGTGACTAAAAAGATGTTTGGTCGCCAAAAGTGAGGCTTTTACCGACTAAAAAAATTTTAGTAGCCAAAAGTGAGATTTTTTGGCAACTAAAAAAAAATTAGTAGCCAAAACTAAGGCATTGGGCGACTAAAAAGATGTTTAGTAGCCAAAAGTGAAGCTTTTTGGTGACTGAAAAAAAGTTTAGTCGCCAAAAGTGGTAATTTTAGCCCGGAAATTAAATTTTTTAACGACTAAAAAATAATTAGTAGCCAAAAGTATAGAATTGACGACTAAAATTATGTTTAGTCACCAAAAGTGGTCTCTTTTTTTTTTCTAGTAAATAATTTATTTTTACATAAATTATGTTCAATAAAAAATAATTATCTTTATATATACTTTTATATTAATACGGGTCTATGTACTCTATAAATAATATATGTTGCATATATAATCATATGGTGTTATAGAGGTGTAGTAGAAAGAGTGTCTTGTATAAAATTTGTAGTGTGAGAGGGTTGATGGTTCAAATCTCCCCAAGAGCAAATGAGAAGTTAGTGAGTGTAATTAATTTTTTTTTCACGAATGAGCTTTTGGGGACTAAAAGTTTGATCTAAATGTTATTAATCACACTTAAAAAGTGTGATCTAAATATTTTTAATTACACTTAAAAGGTGATCTAAATGTTATTAATCACACTTAAAATGTGTGATTAAAAATGACCTATTTTAATCACACTTCCAAAGATCACACTTTAATAAAACTTAAAAGGTGTGATTAAATAACATACATCACACAAAAAAAATGTGACTTTTATCTGTTTTTGTAGTAGTGAGTTGTTGCTCTGTTTTGGGGACTCACGATTTTGGGAACTTTTTGGGAACTCTCTCTCTTGCTTTCTCACCCACTAACTGGGCTCTGATACCACTTGAAAATCCTATGTGATTCGTGATTAGATAAAGATAAAATATTCCAAATCCCAAGAATTCCAAAACACTCAATCTAAAATCATCAAGCACTTACGAGAGTGATTTTAGATTGTTTGTTTTTAGGAATAAATAAAAAATCAACACAAATGATTTTTTACGTGGAAAAACCACAATTGAAGAACCTTCAATTGTAATCAAAAACCACGGGCGAACCGCCACTAATCAATCCACTACAGAAGGACTACAAGGTTACAAAGAAACCATACAAATTACCCAACCCAGTCAATTTGTCTCTGAATCTCTGTAACTCTTTTACCATGCCTTCGTCACGGAACTGATTCTGAAGTTGATTCCACAGTACAACTTCGCTTGTCGAATTAACGACTACGTAAAGAATCAAACGTCTTTTGAAACTTTACGTGTTGATCTTCGGATTCCACCGAAGAGAATTCTCAAGAATATGTAGTATCAAACTCTCTGATGTATGAATCTCAATGCATAAGTTTAGAACTCTCTCAAGAACATCAAAGAAAACTCACAAAAACTCAGAAGAAGAACTTCAAACAAAACTCTAGAATCCTTGAATCAGATCTGGCCAAAAGTAGTTTAGTTTTAGGAGAAAACTACCTATTTATAGAAAACCAAAAGAAGTCCCAGATCTGAAAGAAATCAATCACTTGAAGCCAATCCGGATTCTCAAACTCGCGATCTCCGCTCGAGCGCTCCACTCTCCGCTCGAGCGGCTTGAACAAAATTGTGTGTGATTAAACTGAGGTACGCTCGAGCGCTTCCTATTCCGCTCGAGCGTAAAATTACATCCTTCAGTACTTCTACAGTCCTGTCGAGATACTGAGTTCCTCCAATCTCCGCTCGAGCGCACATGGCCTCGCTCGAGCGGGCAGTACAAAAATACAAAAATTACATTTTGATCAGGCACAAAGTTTTGTCACCGGATTTGACAATAAAGGGACCTAACAATCTCCCCCTTTGTCAATTCCCGGACAAAACCTAGCTAAACATTGTTCCTTAAAACAAACGCACTAGACAGTATAAAAACAAGGAAACAATATACAATAACCTCTCAAAATATAACCTCTCAAAATTCTATCAAGCACACAACTAGATCAAGCACACAACCATGGAACTTCAACATCCAATTCAAAGAACACAATCCTTTAACTTTGCACCTGTGAAATAGCATTCAACATACAAAACAAAACTGTGGAAGAAGATAAATGTGAAATATATAAAACATAATATCCACAACATCCAAAATAAAGAAATGTACCATCAATGAAACCAACAAATATCCAAGGTCGAATCATCTGTCCAAAAGCTATCTGTGCAATGTGACCAAAAACTATCAACTGTGCAAAAACCATCCAAAACTGTCCATACACCAAATATCTTCCAAAAAACCAAAAGAAACTGTCCAAAAAGACTGTGCAAAATCTTCCAAAACTGTCCATAAATGTGAAATATATAAAACATAATATCCACAACATCCAAAATAAAGAAATGTACCATCAATGAAACCAACAAATATCCAAGGTCGAATCATCTGTCCAAAAGCTATCTGTGCAATGTGACCAAAAACTATCAACTGTGCAAAAACCATCCAAAACTGTCCATACACCAAATATCTTCCAAAAAACCAAAAGAAACTGTCCAAAAATACTGTGCAAAATCTTCCAAAACTGTCCATGATCACCAAAATTCTCCCCCTTTTTGTCTGGGAAGCACAAATCAAGCATCAGGCGGAGGGGGCTGCTGAGACTGAAGTAGATAAACGAGATGATCGAGGGTCTGCTCCATGTGGCCAAGACGTCCATCAAAGGCATCAAACCGTGCATCGAGAAAATCCAAACGTCGGGTCACAGTCTCCACGAACCGCTGAAACTCAATAGAAAAATCCGGAGGAGGAACAGGAGTCGCACCACCATCACCATCACCGGCATCAGCGGCATCATACTCAGCCTCCTCTGCAAGACCAGCAGCAATCCCTGCAGATGGACCAACCCTGGATGACTCTCCCCTAATATGAGCTCGACTTTGAGATATGGTTTTCTTGGTAAAAGGACGCGAAGGGAAAGCAAACTCATCATCGTCTAAAACAGGGGTGCCAAGGTCAGACAAAAGACGGTTTATCAAACAACCGTAGGGAAGGCCTAGCTGCTTATGCCTATGTGCACCGATCATCTTTTTGATGATAAGAGAAGCGAGATTAAAAGACCGGTGTCGGGCGATGCAAGTCAAAATGAAACCTTGGTCTTGTTTGACCTCGGAGGAATGGGTGGTCACAATTATGTTGGCGCAGATGATCAGATTAAGCAGTCTGAACTCCGGAAGAAGTTCAAACTGTTTAATCAAACCGCCTTTAGGCCAATGGCGAGCAACGCCACACAACTCCTTGGCAACATCATCAAAATTACATGTAAGGCGGTCGGGAACGGGGAAAGGGTAGTACTCTGGAAAGCCCTGCTCAATGTGAAGGAGTGAACGAATCAAGGCAGGGGTGACAGAAATGGCTTTAGACCGAACCCAAGTGGTAAAAGATGGCTCATAATCAAGAATCCCCTCCATATTACAATAAAACTCTCGAACCCAATCGAGGTTCTGACGCCCGGAAAAGGACAAAACAAGATCACCACCTAGAGGATCAAACAAAGGACGTATATGAATGGATTCAAAAGTATCGGCCTGAACATTCCTCTCTAAATGTACTGTATGGGATTCAAAAGACTTATGAAAAGACTTGGATTGTTTAACAGATTGAAACCGAACAGAATCAAAGGTGGGTCGAGACATAGCGGCCTTACGGCGTTTAGGAGCAGAGGTAGACATGACTAACCCCAACTAAACCAACAAACCCAAAAACCAAATCAAACCAACATCAACAAACCATTAGTTACAAGTGAAACAGAAGAAAGGCCAAACTGAATTTAAACATCACAACCAGTTCTAAGCATAAACCCACAAACTCAATGCATAAAAAATGAGGACATGAAACAGGGCAATCATAAAAATGAATGACATGTTTTTTAAGGAAATGCAGAACCAGTTCTAAACAAGGCAAGCATGAACATCCAATGAGGAATTACAGACCCAAACAGACAAACCCCAATCGAGGAAAACCCAAAATAAACAAGAACAAAAACAAACCCAAATCCTAATGACACACAAAACACAATAGAACATAAAGAGGACCAGATTAAAACACAATACAAAACAATGAGAGTGTGTGTGTGAAGAACCCACAAAACCTAGCCCCAAAAACTAAAACAAAACACAAACAAAAACAACACCCAGTAGCCGAAAATATAGCAAAGAAGGAAAATAAGAGAAGAACAAACTTACTAGAGAGCAAATCGGCAAGAAGGATGAAGGAAAAGACCGAAATCGACCACAAAGCAAGCCACAAGAACAACCCTAGATCGAGAGAAGGCAAAGAGGGAAAAAAAAATGACTTGAAGAGTCGAGAGAGGGAATATATATGAAAATGGTCCGCTCGAGCGTACACCAATGAAAACGGACTCCCGCTCGAGCTCTAAAAGGAGCGCTCGCGCGCAAAAACCCATCTCTCAGAACTGTCAAAATGCTGCAAGAGTGAAAACTACGCTAGAGCGTAGAACAGTCCGCTCGAGCGAAATTTTTTTTTTTTTCAAAAACAAAAACACCTAGGATGTCCTGTAACAGGTAAGATGACCAGGTGACATACTATTCCACAAGGACAAGGGTATCCATTAATGCTGAGTCCTGAAAATTTGAGAAAAGAGATGAAACAACAACTCATGAAAAAAACATATAGTATTAAATCAAAGCCACACGCATCATGAGAATGCATAACTCAAAAACACACATGAGAGCTCATAAAAAGAATGTGTGTGTGTGCAATCCTTGAGAGCCACAAAGCTAGAGTTAATCCTCGTAGTGATCTGATGACTGGACCTCCAACAAGAGTAACTGACCATCACAAAGAAAAGTCAAACCACTAGGAATCACGGGGTATTTGTTGAGTAAATGCGGAAGCTCCCCCTCAGACAATGATTTTTTTTTTTTTTTTTTTAACTTTTCTTTCTTGTGGGCACTCACTGGTGGCATACACGCTCAAGAGTATGGAGACCAACCAGAGAAGAATGAAATCAAAATGATGGCCTGGTTGGTGCCTCTGAGGTAGCCTTTTCCTAATGCCCGGAAATCATGTACTGAGGGAAAAACCATGGAAGTGAAATAGGATGGTAGATAGTTAAGAGACTTAACATCACCCATGATATACCAGTATAGGTCAATTCCTCTACAAGAGTACAAGAAACACTGTCAGTGGTCCATAGAGAACTTTGATCACTTGTGCGGAAACCCCTGCAACAGTTTATCTCAAGGATGTGTACAGAATGAGATCATGAAGTAAATGAGTATGGGCATTCAAAATGAGCTATGAACAAAGATGAAAAAGATCTTGTAAGCAACATGAGCAGTGTTCATATAAAATTTGATGCAAAGATATCAGGACTCAATCATAATGAGATTATCACATCCAAGAACAGTAAGTCAACCACACACACTCACCTCACATGAAAAACAGGATACAACCTAGTTACTGAGTCATTACACCCAAGGTCTTTCTAAGAAACTCAAATCGAAGAAGATCAAGGGGTTTTGTAAAAATATCAGCTTTTTGATGCTCAGTAGAAACATGTTCCAAAACAACAAGGCCTTCGTCCACTAACTCTCGAATAAAATGATGACGGATGTCAATATGTTTGGTGCGAGAGTGTTGGACTGGATTTTTTGAAATGTTTATGGCACTTGTGTTATCACAGAAAAGAGTGAGAGTGTTCTGTTCTATTCCATAATCATGAAGCATTTGCTTCATCCACAACATTTGGGCACAACAACTCCCTACAGCAATATATTCAGCCTCAGCAGTAGACAGAGAGATAGCATTTTGCTTTTTACTATGCCAAGAAACCAGATTATTCCCAATAAAAACACCCCCCGGATGTACTTTTCCTATCATCAGCACACCCTGCCCAGTCGGCATCAGAAAAACCAGTAATTTCGGCTGTAGTATCAGTGGAAAACCAAACCCCATACCCCAAGGTCCCATTACATACTTGATGATGCGTTTTACCGCAAGAAGGTGAGACTCTTTAGGACTGGCTTGGTAACGAGCACAAACACCGACACTGAAGGAAATATCAGGACGACTGGCTGTGAGATACAACAGACTCCCTATCATACTCCTATAAAGGGTAGGATCAACATCAATACCAGAGGAATCTTTGGAAAGGTGAAGACTGGTGCTCATGGGAGTGCGTGCATGTTTGGCAGACTCAAGACCAAACTTTGACACAAGATTTTTAGCATACTTAGACTGAGAAACAAATATGCCCGAAGGAGACTGTTTAATTTGGAGACCCAAAAAATAAGACAACTCTCCCATCATGCTCATCTCAAACTCATGTGTCATGCAATCCGAAAAATATTTCACAAGATGATCAGCAGTGGAACCAAACACAATATCATCAACATATATCTGAGCAACAAGAATATGAGACTTAGTATGTTTCACAAATAAAGTCTTATCCACACTACCCCTTTGAAAATCATTATCAAGAAGAAAGGTAGTAAGCCTATCATACCAAGCCCGAGGGGCTTGTTTCAATCCATACAAAGCTTTGTCTAACTTGTAGACATGATTAGGACATTTAGGGTCCTCAAACCCTTTTGGTTGCTCAACATATGCCTCTTCTTTTAAGTACCCATTCAGAAAAGCACTTTTCACATCCATTTGAAACAATTTAAAGCCAAGAAAACATGCAACACCAAGCAAAATACGAATGGATTCGAGACGTGCAACTGGGGCAAACGTCTCATCATAGTCAATACCCTCTACTTGTGTGTAGCCTTGAGCAACCAACCTGGCTTTATTTCTCACAACAGTACCATTCTCATCAGATTTATTTTTAAAGATCCACTTGGTACCTATCACATTCATGTCTCTAGGTCTGGGAACAAGAGTCCAAACTTTGTTACGTTCAAATTGACCTAATTCTTCATGCATAGCATTGACCCAACTATCATCTAGCAAGGCCTCTTTAAAATTCTTAGGTTCAATTAAAGAAACATAACACATGTGTGATACCTCATCCCGAATCTGTCTTCGGGTTTTCATTCGATCCGAAACACTTCCAATTACCTGTTGAGCTGGATGATTCAGTTTCACCCTTGCTGATGGTTTAAGTTCAGGACTTGCGGTGATGGAGGCAACAGGAGTGATGTCCCTTTGAGCACTCTTGGGACTTGAACTTACCTGAGAGGATGGTGCTGTAACATTTTCTTGTGATTGAACCTCAGCTTCTCCTTGATTTTGTGGTTCAGGATCCAAGATTGGGGACTCACCATTGTCATCCTCATTTGATGCCGGAGTAGGAGAACCTGTGTCATCTATAACCACATTGATAGATTCCATTAATGATGAAGTTCGCAGGTTATAGACTCGAAAAGCCCTACTGTTGGTTGAATACCCTAGGAAAATACCTTCATCACTTCGGGAGTCAAATTTGCCCAAGGGCTCTCTATCTTTGAAGATGTAACACTTACTCCCAAATGTTTTGAAGTATTTTACATTAGGTTTCAAACCCTTCCACAATTCATAAGGAGTTTGTAAAGTGCCGGGCCTTAAATACACACGATTTATTACATAAACAGCAGTATTTAAGGCTTCGGCCCAAAACTTAGGAGGAAGACTCTTACTAAGGAGCATGACCCTAGCCATTTCTTGAACAACTCTGTTCTTCCTCTCAACCACTCCATTTTGTTGTGGAGTAATAGGTGCAGAAAACTCATGCTTAATTCCATGCATATCACAAAAATCCGAAAACGAACTATTTTCAAATTCACGACCATGATCAGTTCGGATTCTTATGATACGCCCAATGGAAACACCCTGTTCATTTTGGATTTTAAGGACTAAAGCCTGGAAAGCATTAAACGTATCAGATTTTTCCCTTAAAAAATTTACCCATGAGAAGCGAGTAAAATCATCAACAGTTAAAAAAATGTATCTTTTACCTCCAATGCTTTCAGTGCGAGTAGGACCCATTAAATCCATGTGAACCAATTCAAGAGGACGTTTGGTTGTAAAGCTGTTCACCTTTTTATGCGGAGCACGGGTTTGCTTGCCAAGCTGACATGGTCCACACACATGGCTCAAATTCTTACCTAGTTTAGGTACTCCTCTCACAAGTTCTTTGTTGGCTATCTTAGTTAGGTCTCTGAAATTCATGTGACCTAATCTTTGATGCCACAGATCAATGTTACTAATGATGGCAGAATGACAAGTGAGATCATTAGTAGTAAGAATCCCATAGCAGTTATCAGATGTGCGAACCCCATGTAAAACAGTATTTCCCTTTTTATCCAAAATTTCACATTTATCTTTTGAAAACAATACTTCATGATGGGAATCACACATTTGACTAATGCTCAAAAGATTAGCTTTAAGGCCATCAACAAGTAAGGCATTATCTAGCTTGGGAAGACCAGCAACACTTATAGAGCCCTTACCAATGACTCTAGAAGTGCCGCCATCTCCAAAGGTAACAATTCCTCCTTCATATTTTTCAAGGGAGGTGAAATAGGATTTGTTACCGGACATATGACGAGAGCACCCACTATCAAGATACCACATGTGTGAGTCACGTGCTTTTAGAGCAGTGTGAGCAACAAAACAAGTCAAATCATCTTTTCTAACCCAAATCTTTTTAGTCTTGGTGTTCCGCCTAGACATGTAAGGTTGTCTCCTAACCCAAAAAGTGTTAGAATTTCTACCCTTTTGAGACACCTTACCAAACAGTTCAAAACAATAAGGACGAATGTGGCCATACCTACCACAGTGATGACAAATAAAAACAGGTTTTACCTCCCTTTTGTTGATCTTGCCTGCTTTTGCTTGATGACGAAAAGAGTCATCTTGGTCTACCTTCAATTTTCCCTTTGCTTGAGTCTTCAAGTTGTGTGAGGTAGATGCCTGTCCCTTGTGAGCTGTCGCACCATAGCCTAGCCCTCTTTTGTCAGAACCCATTTGTTGAGACCCGAGTATGTCTTCTAGAGATCTGGAACCTTTGTTCCACATGGCAATTGTTGCTCTAGCAATACGGAGTTCTTCATCTTTCTGACTGACTTTCTCTTCCAATGCAGCTTGTGAACTCAAGACTTTCAAGCTTTTCTTCATATGTGGAATACACCTTCAGAAGTTCATTCCTTTCAGTTTCACAGGATAGAAGTTTTCCACATAAGTCTTGCCTGTCACTTGAGATCTTGATGACATTCTGTTTTGCTGTCAAGAGTTCTCCTTTGAGCCGGACATTCTCACTCTCACATGTTTTGAGCTTGAGAGAGAGTTTGTCGTTGGTTTTAGACAAATTCAGAGATTCCTCATACAGCTTCTCGTAAGCTTGTTGTAGTTCTTCGCCATTGATCTCATCAATGTCTTCAGATAGTTCATCATCCTCTCTTTGCTCCTCATTCTCCTTAACCTCATCCAATCTAGCAACCAAAGCAGACAAGTTGTTGGATGGAGGTGGGGGTGAATCTCCTCTTTCATGGAATTGGCTCAGAATTTCCCATGCATCTTTAGCCTTTGTGCAGTGAACGACCCGTTGCTGTTCTTCATTAGAAATTGCTCCACGAATAATGATTAGGGCTCTCTGATTGCCCGGATTATCTGCACCTTCTGTATCTTCTTCAATGGTTTGCCAACCTTCTGGTTCAAAGGCTCTCAGAAAAGCCCTCATTCTGATTTTCCAATACAGGTAGTTGGTCCCATCAAAGGTGGGAGCATGATGCAAGTTCTGACCACGGGCTGATTCCGAAGGCTTTGGAAGAGGTTGAGAAACCGTGGCCCAAAATGCCATGAAAGCACTATCCCCATCTTCACCAGATTCAGGTTCTTCGGGTTCTTGCTCCGACCCGCTTTCATCATCCCAAGTTACGGTGTAGACTTTCTTCCGATTCTTCTTCGTAGGGCATTCAAGGGACATATGGCCAAACCCTTGACATTCATAGCACTTGACCCCTGGCCCCCTAACAACCTTCTTTTCAGTAGTTTGAGCAAATTTTGGTGGAAAAGCTTTAGGTTTGTCATTACTCTTATCTTTTGAAATAGGGGCTCTGAAATTAGGCTTCTTTTTCAAAAAAATTTTAAACTGTTTTGTAAGCATAGCCGTCATCTCAGACTCTAAATCAAATTCAGTCTCCGGAGGTTTTGCAGTCTCATGAGTACTAGTGAAAGCCATACTTTCTTTTTGCTTTTTCTTGGAAATTTGGTGTGCTTCATAAGTCTGCAAATTTCCAACCAATTGATCGAGCTTGAGGGTATCAACATTCTGAGCCTCCTCAATGGCTGTCACCTTTGATTGGAACCTCTCGGGAAGGGACCTCAAAATTTTTCCCACAACTTTTGCTTCCGGGATTTTTTCACCGAGAGTGAAACAGGAATTCACGATATCACTGAGTTTTGCATAGAAATCATCAAACGTCTCATCGTCGCGCATAAAAAGGGTTTCAAAGGCGGATGTGAGACGTTGAAGTTTTGACCTTTTGACAGAGGTGGTTCCTTCGTGAATTGTTTCAAGAATATCCCACGCCTCTTTTGCTATTTCACACGTGCAAATTCGACGGAATTCTTCAGGTGTGACAGAGCAGAAGAGGGAGTTGAGAGCCTTGCTGTTCCAACTCGAGTTCTGGTAATCAGTTGTGTCCCATTTATCAAGGGGTTTAGGAATATCAATGCCATCTATAGTGACAATAGGTTCACTCCACCCAAAGACAACGCAGTGCCAAACTTTCTCATCGATGGATTTTAAAAATGCTCTCATACGAGCTTTCCAATAAGAATAGTTTGTACCGTCAAGTAAAGGGGGTCTATGAGTCGAGTTACCTTCACGAATAGAATCCATAATACTAGTCACACAAAATCACACTCCTATAGTTTTGATAAAAACAAAAGTTTTTTTTTTTTGATAAAACAAAGAGTGACCTTCTCTGATACCAAGTGAAAATCCTATGTGATTCGTGATTAGATAAAGATAAAATATTCCAAATCCCAAGAATTCCAAAACACTCAATCTAAAATCATCAAGCACTTACGAGAGTGATTTTAGATTGTTTGTTTTTAGGAATAAATAAAAAAATCAACACAAATGATTTTTTACGTGGAAAAACCACAATTGAAGAACCTTCAATTGTAATCAAAAACCACGGGCGAACCGCCACTAATCAATCCACTACAGAAGGACTACAAGGTTACAAAGAAACCATACAAATTATCCAACCCAGTCAATTTGTCTCTGAATCTTCTGTAACTCTTTCACCACGCCTTCGTCACGGAACTGATTCTGAAGTTGATTCCACAGTACAACTTCGCTTGTCGAATTAACGACTACGTAAAGAATCAAACGCCTTTTGAAACTTTACGTGTTGATCTTCGGATTCCACCGAAGAGAATTCTCAAGAATATGTAGTATCAAACTCTCTGATGTATGAATCTCAATGCATAAGTTTAGAACTCTCTCAAGAACATCAAAGAAAACTCACAAAAACTCAGAAGAAGAAACTTCAAACAAAACTCTAGAATCCTTGAATCAGATCTGGCCAAAAGTAGTTTAGTTTTAGGAGAAAACTACCTATTTATAGAAAACCAAAAGAAGTCCCAGATCTGAAAGAAATCAATCACTTGAAGCCAATCCGGATTCTCAAACTCGCGATCTCCGCTCGAGCGCTCCACTCTCCGCTCGAGCGGCCTGAACAAAACTGTGTGTGATTAAACTGAGGTACGCTCGAGCGCTTCCTATTCCGCTCGAGCGTAAAATTACATCCTTCAGTACTTCTGCAGTCCTGTCGAGATACTGAGTTCCTCCAATCTCCGCTCGAGCGCACATGGCCCCGCTCGAGCGGGCAGTACAAAAATACAAAAATTACATTTTGATCAGGCACAAAGTTTTGTCACCGGATTTGACAATAAAGGGACCTAACACCACTAATACACTCTGATACACTAGCACAATTTAGGAGAAAAGTAAAAGGGACGTATTGGAATTGTAAAGCTCTCTATATTTATTGATTGATAATAAGCCTTTATATAGACTTTACATCAATCTTCCAGAAGCACACTTCCTCAACTAACATTAGCACTAACCACAACTCCTATAAAATAGGATAACAAATAAAATACTTTCTACACCATGAATCAAGTAACTAAATTCCTGACGACTTAGTCTTCCTAAAGACTTGGTAATTATTATTTTTATAATGGTAAATGATAATTTTATTTACAATATATTTTTATTATATTTTTAATCAAATTAAACATTAAAACAAATTTTTTATTTTATTTTATAAAAGATGATTCTAGAAAAACAAACACTTAAAGATCTATGTTTTTTGGTACAACAAATGGATAGGTAGATAGATTACTTTATATATTCATCAGGGAAAATTGTTTCTTAATGCCTACGCAGTAAATTTTACCACATTTACGTCATGGCTGAAGTTAAGATCTTCGTATTTGGGAATACTAAGAAAGTGAGTTATGAAGACTCAAAACAAAGCCTTGAGGCCCCGTTTGTTTTGGGAGATAGAATGGAGGGGATTGATAGTGAGGGGATTAATAGTGAGGGAATTGTTAGTGAGGTGATTAATAGTGAGGGGATTAGTAAAATTGTGTTTGTTTGATAACCAATGGAGTAGTAATAGTTCATGTTTGTTTTGAGAGATAGGGATGGGATTAACCATGTGAAATTCCACAAATACCCTTATTGCATATTATTAAATTTGGACTTATACCAAGTAAAGAATAAATAAATTTGTACTCAATATGATTATTCTTCTTTTTATATTTTTTTTAATATTAAAGAATCTAATTATCAACAAATTTATTTATTCAATGTTTTTTTTTTAAAATTTTTTTAAATATTAATAAATCCAATTGCAAAGCAGATTTGCCACCCAAATAGCAAATTTGCACCCCATTTGATACCTCTTTTTTTTTATACTTGTTGGTATTTTTTTTTGGGACTTGAAATTTAATTTTGAACTTGAAATTTTTGATTAAACTAAATTATTTACTTATTTTATTTATTATATACACACACACACATATATATATATATATATATTTAACACACACCTTAACAGAAACAAATTAATCTTAAAATTGATGGTCCGCACACCTGAACTACTTAAATTGTAGAACCCTTCAAATTGTACATTCAGCAGATTTAATGACTAAATGGTCCACAAAGCCAGAATCTCTTATGAAAAACAATACAAACTTTATGGTTAAGGAAAAAAAAATCTCAAAACTGATGAACTTGCAGTGCAAAGTCATAACACCTAAATAAATAAAATCACATCCATTCTAATTGAAATTAAAAACCTGTGACACAATTCCAAACAAATATAAAACTCATGTACTCTGAAATCTGTGAGCAAAACGCATTACTTAATTTATTCACACAATTCCAAAACGCATTACTTAATTTATTCACACAATCTGTGAGCAAAACGCATTACTTAAACCTGTACACAATTCCAAACAATGAGTTTGAATTTATTCAGACACTTTTGAAATCTGTGAGCAAAAGGCATTACTTAATTGGTGAACAGCAGTAAGATCTATGACAACAATAATACATGAACTATATATTTATAGTTCCAAGCCTTCCTGTATAACAACAATAATACATGAACTGCAGATTTTATACTACCAAGTTACAAAAACCAACCCAACACGGGAGCAACATTTACTCAACAAAAAGACCATCATAAAGTATTGCAGCAGCAAAAACTACCTAACCGATAATATTTATGCATCACATAATATATTACAAGTCATGTGGGAAACAAAAAGACCATCATACAGTAGATGTCACATTTAAATATGACCTTCCAATAGCAAAGAAACCCACTCCATCTTGTCATTCTCATCTAAACTGAAAAACAAGTCAACTTTGTCTTCATCTTTCACTATCATAGATGCTGCCATCAATCTTTGGGTATTACTCATTGGCAACTTCAGAAGTTCTGCATTAACCAACCTCCTCTGTTGGGATAGGTCATGTGAATATCCTATCCTATGACCAATCTCCACCATCGTGGTATTAGTATTCTCAATGAATGATCCAAGATTTTTTGCCATGTCTGATAGTTCAGTGGGAATCCCCTCAGTAGATCGAGCCCGCTTTTTCCCAGTTTTAGTTGAGTCAGCACGGTTGGGAACATTACCTGCAGTAGACATTGAGTAATCCGTATCACCCATGTTCATACTAAACTGTTCAACAGGAGACTGTTCTCCTTCTTCTGTAGTTGCATTGGCATCCTCTTTTTCCATGGCTGCAACTGCATCAGCAGGATCCTCAGCCAGTTCACCAGTCGCCCTATCCTTCCCAAATAGAATAAGCCAATCTTCATAGAATGGGAATGGCCTGTTTCGCATCCCTTTTGCATCTGGCACCCTCTACACAAGTGATTATGTAATTATTAAAAAAGAACAAATTGATTTATAAGTACATACACATACAAATAAACAACATAAAAATGAGATTTACCCTGACATAGTTCTGCCATACGTCGTCACTATCAACAAGCACCATCTTTTGTTCATCATTCCAACCAAAACCACTCATGTTTAACATATCTTGCAGAGCATTATATTGTTTCCTCCAAAATTTAATCTTCGAGTCGATGTGGGGACTGGCTCGAAGATCAGTTCCAGGAAATGCACTTAAGATCTTCTTCTCACATTCATTGTAGAAGCCTGCCCTAAACTGATTATTATCAAGCTTCCACCTGGGATTACTTGCTATTACATCCTTCATGGTTGTAATGAGGAATACTTCCTCACGGTGATTCCAAAACCTTCGAGGTTTCCCTTTCTTACGAGAACTAGTGGTACCTGTGTCATCCATACCTATATATATGTATATCATAAGTTTAAATCATAACACACATGTCAATCATAAATAACAAATCAACTTACACAACATTTCTTACAAATACCACACAAAAACTAAACAAATAAGGTTCGAATTACATGGCATAATAAATTCTCACTATTACATAAAAAACATCATACAATACTAATTTATTAACCTCTGCTTGCTTGCCATTCATTAAACATTTGGGTTGCCAAGGCAGTTCTCCATTCACTCCATTGATCAGATGCTTCAACAACATCAATCATTTCATCTCCTAATTCAGTAGCTGGAGGAGGAGGATTCATTTCCTCGTTCTCATCATCATCAAGATCCATAGGCATTTCACGTTGTATGAGATTGTGGAGAAGGCAACATGCAGTGATAATACGAAATTGAGTCTTGATTGGAAAGTAAGAATAAGTCCTCAATATTGCCCACCTCATTTTAAGTAGTCCAAAACACCTCTCAATGACGTTACGAGCAGAAGAGTGCCTCATGTTAAAAAACTCTTGTGGTGTTGTTGGGGCACCCCCTTCTCTCCATGTGGAAAGATGGTAACGTTGTCCTCTATATGGTGCAAGAAAACCCTCCCCATTTGTGTAACCCGCATCTACGAGATAGTAGTGGCCTGTAATTATGTAAGATGGTTTCACTATGTATATAACAAAATAATTGTTTAATATAGATATAGTGTACCCATAATTAGAACAATATATAATTATCATACCAGTAGGGACTTTTAACCCATTGGGTCTACTGACAGCATCTCTAAGTACCCTAGAGTCAGAAGCAGATCCTTCCCATCCAGGCAAGACATATATGAATTGCATGTCTTGGGAGCACACACCCAATACATTTGTGGCAATTTCTCCCTTTCTTGTTCTATACCTTGGTTTGTCTATTGCAGGGGCAAGAACCTTAACATAGGTTCCATCTAAAGCACCAAGACAATTCTAAAAAAAAAAATTATGAAATTAATATAGGTAATACAAAAATATAATATGCTAATTAAGCGAAATTGTAAAAATATTGTACCTGAAAACAACTCCACCTATCATCTGTACAATTAGCAGTTATCGGTTCAGGCTTCTTAAGGAGGAGACCATGGAGGCGCAACACAGCCTTCAGAACATTATTGAAGTGCTTACTAACTGTTTGACCACTCCGCATGAAATTAAATTTAATTTTGCGGTTCTTAGTGTGATGTGCAATCACATTCAAAAACATTGCTACTTGCTCCTCTAAAACGACATACTTTGAATCAGATAATCCAACACTTCGCACCAACCCACATAAAAGCATGAAAGTACGCCTATTCATCCGAAGTTGGTCATGACAATTTATGTCACTATTGTTGACCAATCTATTCAAATGGTCAATTTGTTTTCCATAGGGGTGAGGTGATCTAGGTAGGTGCAACCTAATTTCTTTCTTCTTGAATGCAGCATGTAAAATCACTATAAACATAGCACATGCATAATTAATGGATGAAACAACATGTAGGAGGACTACAAATTCCTCTATAAGGTCCTTTCTCCTTCTCTTAGTGGCATAATTATTATCCATCTACAAAAAATGAATAAACAATAAGCGGCTAAAGTTAGCACAAAAAGTATAACAAATAATAGATAATAGAAAGTGTTTAATATGATAAAACAGATTGTAACGGCCAAAAAGCCATAGTAGAGTGAGTTTGAATTTATCATATTAAAGATGTGCAGAAAAGTAAAAAAAATGATGTGATAACTTATATAGTGACAATAATTGTGTATCTCTTTCTGTTGGCCTGATATGCACAATTATTATTTTCACATCAATTGTGTATCTCTTTATGTTGCCCTGATATGCACAATTATTATTTTTAGGGATTTTCTAAGCTTAGATGCCCAAGTTGAGTTTATCAACTCAACCATTTGGGCCAAGTTTGAGTGCCCATCAAATTTTTGGGCTGCTTATGGTATTTGTTTTTTTGGCCTAGTAACTTATGGTATTTGTTGTCATGAACTTAGATGCCCAAGTTAGAATATACTCCTATCTGGATCATCCTAAAGATGACAACTTATGCACCTATTTGTAAGAAAATGACAGCAAAGAAAGGCTTCAACCTGTCATACATTTTACGTAAAGGCTGATAGGATATTTGGTTTGTCATTGCTCACTGCCTCTTTGGAGTATTCAAAATGTTCTCGACATGTTTTCAAATTTATAGGTGTATTGTGTTCCCTTTTCTTTAAAAAAAAGTCTGCTTTTCAAAAGACTAGGATATTATTATCTATTCACCATGAAGAGGATACCAGATCAATTTTTCATTTTTACCTGTATGTAAGATAGAACGGTCTGTAATTAATCCAACTTATAGACTGGCTTTACGTATAAATAATGTATATGCTTAATATTTTATCGGTCTGAATTTTTTTATTTTATTTTTATTTTTTTTAAGAAGCTCACAACAAACCTACCAAAGAGTCACATAATAGGACAGTAGCTAATAAATGCAACCAAAATCCCAACAACAAAGACAGCAAAGAACCTCATAATAGGGAGAAATTATCAAAATTTCCCTTTTGCAATGATTGATTGCAGGAAAGTGAAATTTTCTTGGAAGAGAGTTTTATATCAGATCCTTCTGTCATATTTATGAAGACATTTCTAAACAAGCACAACTCTCATACTCTCTCACCTGTGCATCTAATTTGGCCCTCTTTGCCCTTGCTTTTACAGAATTGAATGTAAAACTCAAAAAATTTTGAAGTCAATTTACTATTTCTTTTTAATAGTTTTGGAAAATAAGAAACTAACCAAATGTTCAATCTTATTTTCTGTATGTGTAACCCTGAAAAAAAAATAAACAAAAAAAAAGGAACTACTTTTTAATTCCAAAGGCAGCATTGACAAAAAACAAATCTGAGAGAAACTTGCAAGTACTTAAAAAGTAGCTCAAAAACTTACGCTGAAATTTCGAATCAGCTGAATTTCAAACTCCAGGTGTTTATTACAGTAATTTATTTATCTTCAAGCAACACATACCATAAGACCAATGACCTTCCTATCTAAATCTACACATAACAAGAATATTCCCAAACAAATGATGCACCACCTAGCCTACAAAACGACAGACACGAAAATCATCCCCACAAACTAGCTAAACATCAACATTCTCCAGTGACTCCAGTCTGAAATTACAGTTTGAAATTACACTAATTTGAAATTACAGTTTGAAATTACACTAATTTGAATCAAAGACAACTTGATAATCAGAACACTACCCAATTCGTCCTTGTACAGTCTGAAATTAAACTAATTTGAATCAAAGACAACTTGAAAATCAAAGCAATACTGGTATTATCCCAAGAAAGACTCAGATTAAAAAATAAACCAAAAAGAAAAAGAAAAACCCAATCTGACATATACCCAAGCAAGCAAGTTTAGATCTATTATACAAAGCATAGAAAAGCCATAGATGAATGCAAGTTTAGATCCAAGCAACGATGAACTAAATCGAACTAAAAGAAATAAATTAATTAATTAATTAAACTGAGAACAAGATTGAAACACCAACAAGATTAATTAATTAAACTGAGAATAAATTAATTAGCTTTTCTCACCTGCAACACCAACACGATTGAAAATCTGAAGAAGAAGAAGAGCTTCTCTTGCCTTTCCCTTTTGCTGCTGCTGCTGCTGCTTTGAGTTAGGGCTAGGGCAACATGGGTAAAGAAGTAATCACACTCCTTAATACCAACGGACTAGCTTTGAATACCAACATCAGGGGCAAACTGTGAATCCCCTCTGCAAGGCCTCTATGAAGCCGTTCGGCTTATCAATCCGTCCCTCATCTCTGTAAACAAACAGGGTATTAAGTGGGACCCACAGTGAACCTAATCCCAATCGCCCTCTTATCCCCCAAAACAAACGGGGCCTGAGTAAGAACTTTAAAGACGTTATCACTTAGGTCCTTTTTGGCAATAAGTAATTTATTGATTTATTAACTTATTATGGTGGATGTTATTGGGGTTTGCTTATTTTTTGAATTTTTTTTTTTTTTTTTTTTTGGTGCTTATTTCGTCTTTAATGAATTTTTTTAAAAAAATTCTAAAAATTTTAAATTTTAGATTTTAGATAAAATGAATTGAAAAATTATAATTTTTTTTAAAAAAAATTCAAAAAAATCCAAATAAGACGAAAATATATAAGGAAAAAATAATATTTTTTTGTTTTTTTTTTAAATATTTATTGAGAATTTTTTTTTAAAATGTACATTTTAAATTATATCAAATTTTTTTATTTTTTCGGAAAGAAATATTGAAAAGATAAAAAAAATTGACATAATTAAAAAAATAATAATAATAAAGACAAAAAAAAAAAAAAGACACAGCTTGTTTGGTTCTAGTTTTCAGAAAAAAAATTTAAAAAAATTTTATTTTTTTATTTTCATATTTTAATGTTTTCAATGAATTTTTTTAATATTTTAAGCAAATTTTTTTAAAAAATTTTTAGATACATCTAACATAAATACACTTAAGAGTATAATATTTGTAAAAAAAAATTTAAAAATATACTAAATACCAAAAAATACAAAATTTAATACATTTTTCGTATTTTTGTACATTTATTAATTTTTAAAAATATTCTTTCATAAATATTTTAGGGAAAAGCACCAATAAATCTCAAATTTGGAAATGTTAACCCATTTAGTCCCGAAGGTTTTTTGTTGGACTAATAAGTCCTATTTCCCAAAAAGCTTACTATAGGCCTTTTTATGATTTCCCTTCTTTTCAAACATCAAACATTATTCATCAAACATCAAACATTAACAACGTCGAGATTATTCATCAAGCATCAACCACTAAACATTAGGATTATTCATCAAACATCAACCACAGATTCTGAACCATTAAACATTAGGATTATTCATCAAACATCAAACATTATCCATCAAACATCAAACATCAGATTTATGAGTAACATCATCAAAACAACATCAAACATTATCATCAAAACAACATCAAACATCACACCATCATCATCAAAACAACATCAAAATAACGATTGAAAAATCACAAACCAGAGAGGATAAGGCATTTGTGCAAGTGAGGCAAACCCAATTTGGAGAGCTTTTGTGTATGGTGATCAATGGCAAAAGAACCTACAACTCCAATTTCATCCTTAGCCTTCCAAATATGCACTCAAATAGCATCCGTCTTCACCATCCCCACCTCCATTCCGCCGCCGCTTGACCTCATGGTGGCGGAAATCTCCGGCGCCGCCGCCCGGAAATCCCAAATCTTCGTCTACGGAGTCGACCAAGAAGGCCTCATGCTCAAAGCCCTATGCATGAGACTCTCTCACCTCGGACTCTCTTCCCACTGCGTCTTCGACATGACCACACCTCCAATCTCCTCCTCCGATCTCCTCATCGCCTCCGCGGGTCCTGGTGGGTTCTCCACCGTCGATGCGATCTGCGGCGTCGCCAGATCCAACGGCACTCGCGTTCTACTGCTCACCGCTCAGCCCGAGTCCGGATCGTCGGTGAAGTATGCGACTGTGATTGCTCATATTCCGGCGCAGACAATGGCGGATGATGGTGGTGGTGGATCTGGGGGGTTGCTTCCGATGGGGAGTGTGTATGAAGGAGCGATGTTTGTGTTGTTTGAGATGGTTGTGTTTAGATTGAGTGAGGTTTTGGGTGAGAGTTCTGAGGCAATTCGATCTCGTCATACTAATTTGGAGTGAAGAAGATGATCAGTTTCATCACAGAGACTTTGGATCGTATGCCCTAGTTACCAGCTTTGTTAGGTTGTGTATCGTATCCCGTAGTGACGACCTGTACACGTTTTGTTATATATAATTGTAATTGTGTCTTGAAGTATCGTTGTTCTGCGCCCTGGTCGTATTGTTTTTCCGAATTAGGGTTTTCGGTCCGTGTTGATTGTTGGGTCATACATGAATTTGTAGTTGATGTTGTTGGACAAGAATGTTTGATGTTCACAATGTTGATGATTAATGTTGTGATGTTTAATGTTATTTTGATGATGATGTTTGATGTTATTTTGATGATAATGTTCTGATGTAAAAAAAGGACTAAATGGTTTATAAAAAAACACTCATGACTAGATGGAGTAGCATTTTTTAATATGGGACTTATAAGTAATTTTTTTAATATTTTACTATTTAAATATATCTAAGTAAGATACATTTAAAACAAATAAAAAAATTACTTAAAATTTAAAAACTATTCACTAAAAATAAAAAATAATAAATAAATAAATAATACAACTGAAACCAAACCCACTACAATGTTGCCTTTTGGGTCCCATACGTGTCGAACATTCGAAAAACTTCTAGTGGGTACAGATTCTAAGCCTCTGTCGAAAGAAAATTTGATTGCAACATAGAGGCAAGGCATCCCCAAACGATGCCACCACTCTTTCACCACCGGCCACCTCTCTCTCTCCGCCACCCTCACCTCCTCCTCCTCCTCCTCCTCCCCCCCTCCCCCACCACCACAATCACCCGGAAAAAAGCCCCAACTCTCACCATGTCGCTGTCTTCATCACCATCACCATCACCATCACCATCCATAGAAGAAGACTCAGACAAACAACAAAAGCTGTCACTGAACCAGATCATCCAGTACCACAACCAGACCAAACACTCCTTCACCAACTACGCCAGAGGTCCTCACGGCCTCGATTGGGCCAACCAACCCAACCCATTTCGCCGCTACCTCTCTTCCCCTCTCTTCCCTCTCCTCCACTTCCCCACCACCCTCGAAGATCCCAACAACAACCCTTCATCACCCACCGACTCTCCTCTCTACTCCTCCGTCTTCCTCTCTCTTCCTTCTCCAAAACCCATCTCCAATTCCACCATATCTCAGCTCTTCTTCGACTCTCTCGCTCTCTCGGCTTGGAAAACTACTGGGTTTTCAACCTGGTCTCTTCGTGTAAACCCTAGCAGCGGCAATCTCCACCCAACCGAGGCATATCTCATTTCCCCTCCGATCGATTCGGTCTCCAATTCGCCTTTTGTTGCACATTATGCTCCCAAAGAGCATTCATTGGAGATTAGAACCCATATCCCATCTGGGTTTTTCCCCAAATTCTTCCCTCAAGGTTCTTTTCTTATCGGGTTTTCGTCGATTTTCTGGCGTGAGGCTTGGAAATACGGAGAAAGGGCATTTCGGTATTGCAATCATGATGTGGGTCATGCCATTGGTGCGGTTTCAATGGCCGCAGCAGGGCTTGGTTGGGATGTGAAGATTCTAGATGGTTTGGATTATGGGGATTTGGAGAAGCTTATGGGGCTCGAATTCTTTCCTGAGTTCAAAATTCCATCGAGGCCGGTGAAAGGGAAGTTACCTGAGATTGAATTTGAGCACCCTGATTGTGTTCTTGTTGTTTTCCCAAATGGGGTTGGTGAATTTGATGTGAATTACAAGGAATTGAGTTTGGCTATATCAGAGTTTTCGAAATTGGAGTGGAAAGGAAAGCCTAATTTGCTTAGTAAAGAGCATGTGTGTTGGGATATTATATATAGAACAGCTGAGGCTGCGAAGAAGCCATTAATGGCAAGAAATAACTTCATGGTTGAACCATTTCAGAGCAGTGGACGATTGAGTGAGCAGTCCTATAAGGGTTTTACGCTTAGGGAAGTCGTTAGGAAGCGAAGGAGTGCAGTGGATATGGATGGAGTTACTGTAATGAAGAGAGGAACATTTTATCAGATTATGTTGCATTGTCTTTCTTCGGGTTCTCGAGCTCGTGAGAAACAGAGGAAACAAATGGCATTGCCATTTCGAGCTCTGTCTTGGGATTCTGAGGTCCATGCTGCTTTATTTGTTCATAGGGTTGAAGGGTTGCCAATGGGTTTGTACTTCTTGGTGAGGAATGAGGACCATTTTGATGATCTGAGGAGGGCTACAAGGTCTGAGTTTAAGTGGGAGAAACCAGAAGGTTGCCCTGATGATCTCCCTCTGTATGCACTTGCTAGAGGTGGTTATAGGCAACTTGCTAAAAAGCTTTCTTGCCATCAGGTATGTCGATTCTTACGAGTTTTTAGCTTCTTGAGCTTCTTTAGACTGATTTATGTTGCGCGGAAAATGGGTCTGCTTATAGCAAAGATGTACATGTGTTTCTACGGGTCAAATAATGCAGTCTCCAAATCTTAACAAGGTTATGAAATGAATTCTCAAGATGCTCACATTTTCTTTTCTCATGCTGTAGTTTAAACCTAAGTTTATGTAGCATTATGATTTTAGTGTGCGCACTAATGCGTCATTTCAAGTTGGCATGATGCATAGGAACATTCCACTATCCCAGGAACCCAACTAGCACAGACATGGATATTCGACAGGACACTGACACACCTACACATTAATTTCAGAAGTTCAATATATGAATAGTTTGTTCAAAGGTTATTGGTGTTTTTTTTTTTTTTTTGGCCCCGGGGGGGTGGGGAAGAAAACCAACATAACACTAATAAAAATTAAGAAGTCATATATTCGATAACTTAAATATAAAGATATCAACATGTAACAATTACAACCTAACGAATACAAAACAGTTATAAAATATAGAACTATACATGTTGTATTCATCTTATAAATGTTTCAAAATATATTTGGAGTAAATAAGTTGCATTTCGAAGAATACAAAACATCTATGAAGCACGGACACCTCTCCAAAGGTGACGTACAGGTATCCGACATGTGTCGAACAGGGACACAGACATGCGCCGGACACGCTCTGGACATGTGTCGGACACACTGTAGAGAGTCGGACATTCTAGGACACTTGGAACACATTGCGGACACGTTGACGACAAGCTGCGGACACGCTAAGGATACGTTGGGGACACGTTGTTTCAAAAAAAAAATTTACGAAAATAGCATACCTAAGATTGATAAATTTGATAAAATTAAATATTTGATATAAAATAAATATTAAATATTTAAAAATATGACATTAATAAATATATTAAATTATATGTTTTGCACGTGTTCCCAACGTGTCGTGTCGTGTCCTACATTTTTTAAAAATTTGTGTGTCCACGTGTCCATGTCGTGTCACTTGTCCGTGTCCGTGTCCGTGTCCGTGTCCGTGTCCGAGTCCGTGCTTCTTGGCAAAACATTGTTACTATGAAGAGATTCATCACATAAGTCGTCTTTGGAGGGTTCAAGAAGTGACACCGAAGTGTGTGATATTATGAATTTACATTTCAAATTATGACACGAAGAAGAAGTGTCGAACATGTTCTTTAGGAGTGTCTGCAGGGTTGTGTCCGACATGGGTGTCCGACATGACACATCTCCTCAGTCCCTGCTTCTTGTCCAATAATTCTTATGATTTGGAATATGTTCTTCTCTCCCTTCTGATGGAACCACATGCTAAGGCAGGTTAGATGTATCTTACATACTTGCCAGTTTCATGTTCTTACAACTCACCATGGTTACTGTGGATTTTAATCTAGGAACAGATTGTTGGCCACAAAGTTCAGAACAACTAATAAACTAAAAATGATATAGACAGTGTGTCATGGTTCTTAATTTTCAAATGTAAAAGGTTGATGATCACAAAATGAAGGTGTCCTGGGATTTGACAATTTTAGCAAAACTTTTTGGAACACTTTGATTTAACTAGCAATGAAAGTAGTTTATGTATAATGAACTGGCACATCTTTGAAAAAGTCTGGCTAATCTTGTCACAAGTTCCAGGCATTAGCACCATAGTCATAGAAGCTAAAATTCCATTAATAGTTTTCCATGTTTTTATCCAACCATATCATGAATTGCTTTCGAGTTGTATCTGAATCTATAAACCTGGAGTAATTTTTGGAATTCCAGTTACTGTATTTTGTGCTGTGACGTAATTTCCTAGTTTGATACTTTAGTTTCAACTTTGAAGCAACACCATGCCCTTAGAATATAGTGATGCCAAAGAGGGTGGCATACTTAGTTGAATCCTCAGCTCTTTGCCAAATGCTATTATCTAATGCAGGATATTGCTAGTGATGGCTGCTTCAGTCTAGGGATGGTGGCTCATTTTGAGCCCACCATGCGTTCCAAGGGTTCGTGGATGTATCCTCGGTTATTTTGGGAGACTGGAGTTCTTGGTCAGGTGTTGTACCTCGAATCGCATGCAGTTGGCATATCAGCTACTGGAATCGGTTGCTTCTTTGATGATCCTGGTATGTGTTCCCTTTCTTCACCTTGTACCTAAGATTCTAATTTTCTTATTCATCCATTCTTGGCTACTACTAGTGGTCGTATGGCGTTCATATAGACTGGATTTCTAAGTATCAATGCTTCAGCTGAAATTGGAGACAACCTGATTCCTAAGAAGTAATATACATCCATTTAGTTTTATTTTTGGGTTTGTATGCAAAAATTAATATGATTTTTGGATCTTTAGCATTGACGAAGAGCCTTTATATAGCATTGATGAAGAAATCTTGAAGTAGCATTTTCTGTTAATTTGGGGTTGCACACCTTAAATTCCTTGCAGTAAAGGTCTTTATCCATATAAAAGAATAAAAGAAAGAAAGAAAGAGACAACAAAAGAAAAGGAAAATAATTTTTTGTTTGTTAATGAGGGAAGATATAAAAACGGGATACATGTAGTGTAGTGAAGAATATATCCACAAAAAAAAAATGTAGTGTAGTGAAGAATTAGTGCATCACAGCTGAAGAAATTGTGTGGTTCACGATAATTTCCATGGGCAAAGATGATCTTAGAGCTTCACTATATGGGAAATGTAAGTCTGCCATGAGGTCGCGTAATGGTTTTTCTCCATATCCTTATAGTTGGTCTACCTTGGACACAAAATTCTACATGCACCATGTCATCATCTTCCTCTCTAAGACAGTACCACTGGTAAAAGAAAAAAACAGAGGAGAAAACACCCAAAAAGGAGATCACACAAGCCAATTAAGTGGCAGAGACTAAATATAGTAAAATTGGGTCAAAGGAGAAAGCGTGTTGATCTTTAACCAGTGAGTTTGATCTGATTTTAATGAGGTTCGATGTAAATTTTGGTCATAAGATCATCATACGGTAGTTAGGCAGTAGGGCACTTCTCTATTCTCTTGCCAGGTTGGACCCAAAATATGGGACTCATGAATAATAGTTGTATGAGGTTGACCTCATTGTAGCCATTTCCTTTGGTAATGAAAATGTCGTTGGCCTTAATGACTCTTAATGACCTGATGACAAAAATTAGTGAAGCCAAGGACTGTTCCTTGAACTAAAATATGTTCAGTCTTCAGAATTTGAAAACCTCTAGTCCCAACACAAATTCAAAACTTGGAAAGCTAAGAAGTACGGACACAGATACGGACACGGGACACGGCGATTTAAAAAAAATGAGGACACAGACACGGTGGGGACACAGCAATATAATATGTTTTTATATATTTTTGTTTGCTATCTAGACTAATATTACAACTACAAACAATCTAATTCTATGTTTTTTTTTTTATTTTTTTTTTTAAAAAAAACTTTTAAATTGATACTTACAGTTTATATATATATTTTTTATGGATGATCTATTATGTCTTTAAATCTAAGAAAAAAAAATAATAAATATTCAACATTCATCAAAAACACTAAATAAAATGAGAGAAAAGACAACTTGGCATGTCTCTAGTGTGCTCCCGGTGTGTCCCCTGAAAATAAATTAATTAAATAAAAGGACACACCATGTGGTGTGTGTGTCCCATACGTGTGTCCGCGTGTCCCCGAAGTTGTCAGTTCTTTGTAGTTGGAAAGTAAATTTCCTAAAGCAAAATGGAAATAGGAGCCACTCCCAAATCCTAAAAACCCATGCTCGCTAGCATCATGTCAAATGCTACCCGAGTTTCACTGTTGTAGAATTTAGAATTTTCATAATAGGTAACTAGCTTTGTTCCCTTACATGCTGGAAGCATGTGAACAGTGATTTAGAGTTATCTAGATAGTCCACGCAAAACGAAAATGAAAAGGAAAAATCAAATAAAATAAAATAAGTAAAAAGAAGAAAGAGACTATGGAGATGATAGCATATTGAAATTATATATTGTCCTTGAAATAGAATGGCATAAAAGAATTCATGAAGCTGAGCTGGAACAAAGCTTTGTTGGATTGAGTTTAAAAGAATTCATGTAGCTGAGCTGGAACAAAGCTTTGTTGGATTGAGTTTAATGGGCAACCGTCTTATAAATTGCAGAAGTTACTATTTCGTTTCTCGTACTCTTTCACTAATTTTCTACTTGAGAAGGAATACCATGTTGAATGAATCCCATTACTAGAATATCACTCCAAGAGATGCAAGTCAGAGTTGTGTTTCATTGAGGTGCAAGTAAGAGTTGTATCTCATGTCATAACTTTCACTTGCATTGGACACAAACCCACTTGTACCTCCATAAAAGTTGCAATTATTTTGAGTTGTTTTCACTGATTTGCAATTCCCCATAAGTTGAACAACTTCTAGATAAGTCCTGATAAACTTCCTCTTCTTTCTTCCTTGTGAATATATATGAATAAACCGTCATGGCATTAGTGTCTTGCATTACATGCCAAATGTATGTTCAACTCAATCTCTCTTTTTGGGTCATCAAATCAAATTTTGTTTGTTGTTTGTTTTGCAGTACATGAGGTTCTTGGGTTGAGAGGATCAAACTATCAGAGTCTATATCATTTCACTGTTGGAGGTCCAGTCGTAGACAAACGGATAATGAGCCTGCCTGCATATCCTGGCCCTAGTGTTGATGCCTGATTGCTGGATCACCCTGTTCAGATAACATTGGCAGGTTCACGAGTTGTGACGCAAATAAAATCCAAAAAGCTGTGAACATTGCTGACTGCACTTTATCTTGGAAGCAATACAGCTTCAGTTCAAGGTGTGCCAATGGATAATTACATAATTAAGTTACAATATGATAAGAACTTGGCATCTGCCCAAGTAGTAGGGATTGGTCCAATTCACCAGGTGGGGGCAACCCCCGACACCCCTCGCCATCCCAGTTGGGTATTAGGATATATGAATGATGTTGTAGCATGTATATATACTATAAAAAAAAATTTACAGCTTAATAAATACTCTCATAGAACATTCAAGATTTTATGATAACCTTGGGATATACTAGGAATTTTATACATTTTCAAATAATAAAATTTGATATGTTTGTTTGGGATAAAAATGACTCACTGTATTTAGGAGAAAGAAAAAAGTGGCAGAAGGGAAAGTGTTTTGGTTGGTATATGCGAGGTGGCAATTCATGAAGCAGAGATAACAAAAAAAATATGTTTTTTATTTGAGAATCAACAAAAAAAAAAATTTGAAGGTTCATTATCCTGATTAAAATCCGAACTTGGGGTCTGTTTAGTTGGGGAATTTGGAAAGGGATTTCAAAAGAGATAGGGAAAAAGTGTATGAAACTAGGTGAAATATAGATATGTTTTATTCACATTTCACCTACCTTTTTCATTTTCTTTTCAAATCCCTCCTTAAATTTTCCAATCAAACACAACATAAATGGGGCATCAAAAAACTTTTAAAACAGCTTACAAAATGTCATATTTACAAAGCAGTAAGCTTTACAAATGCAAAATGTGATCACTAGTTCTGAAGTTCAAAGCTTTCATGAAGAACTACCGTGAAAAACAAAAAACACAAAAGCAAAAGCAAAAACAAAATAATTGATTGCACCAGATCTGAGTACAATGGAAGAACAAATCTGCACTGTGTTGGCTCTGTTGCAATTACAGTAGTTCAAATAAACACCGGCGACATATATCATTCAGCACTATGACTCATTCTACCCAACAACTCCAATCCAAACCATGTAGTTGCTTCAAAAGTTTTTCTTTTTCCAACAATCAAGACTTCTTCCCAAGTTTCTCAGCTGGAAGCGTAAAGTCAATGATGGTTGTTAACCCAACATTTCTGTTGTTGGTTTTGACTTTAGATATATTCTAAATTTATATCTAGATGACACCGGAATTTGCTCCTCATTGACTAACAACACCGGTATCAAAATTCCAATGTAGGCTGGTGAAACTTTGTGCTTTCTCAACCTTCAAGTGAACAAAGATTCTCTTTGAATAACTACCTCTGAAGCTACATACCAGGGATAGAAACTATTCAGTTGCACAAGGTTGAATTGCCATTAAGTATAGCATGAGGAAAGGACCTTTAGACTTCCTCTCTACAATATCAATCACCAAACTTAACGAAGTAGCAAAAATCATAAAAGAGAAGCAAGGTCCACAGATGGTTGGGAAGTAGTAAGTTCTACCACTGCTGGTCCCAATCATACTCAAAAGAAGAAATTGATCTTGGCCATTTCATTAGATAGGTTCTTGCTAACAACATATGTGGGCCAAAGTTCTGCTTCTGCCTCTAGGTTTGCTTCAATCACATCATCCCAAAAGGAGGCCTAGCCTTGGAACTTCAACTGTCCTTTTTATGATCCTTTTGTGTATGGAAAACATAAAAGTCGTCTTCTTCTCATTGCCTCCTCTGAATCATTTTAGTCCTTTCATCGTGTTTGTTGGCTTCCAACTTGTACCATGTCACTCCCCACAAAATGTTAAAAGAATATAGGGAAGATATCTGTCTCAAAATCAAGGGGGTTGCTTAAACCAAAGATGTTTTCCATTTCATACTTAAATGCATCCAAGAAAAGACCGAGGGAGAGACCAGCCTTCCAATAATTAAACATCGTTATCAAGCTCCGAACCTTGGTGAATAAAGGAAGAGAAGCTCTATACATGAGAGATCCAATCCCTTCCACAACGGCTACGGATAAAGCAGCACCTAGAATGTCCCAGTCGCCGGTTTGCCCTATGACAGTTACGAAGGCAGTTGCACAATAAAAACCCACCAAGAAAAAGAAAAATTTTATTGGAAGGTTCTTTCTTATCTCCTTAATTCTTGAGCTCAATTTGATTCGAATGTCTTCGACGGCCCGGATAAGTCGGGTCCCACTTCTGGTATTGTTTGTGGGAGAATTATCATCCAATCCACCACCATCTGCACTGCTCCTAACAGAACAAGCCAACCTCCTATGCAATTTGAATAGAAATATCAGAACATGAGCATAGCATTTTTAATCATTTTTTCCCAAGTCCACCACATAATCAAGGCAGTGTTACTAGAAAAAGTTAATACCCTAGCTATATCTTAGAATGTATATTCTCAAACATGGTATACTTTGATAAATAAATAAAAACAGTGAATTTAGCAATCCCAAATTTTTTCTATGTATTTCCTTAAAATTTCTTCTTAAAAGGGAAAAATAATCAAATGTAGTTAACTAAAATCTAGAGAGTGGAGTGTTGGAAGGAAAAATGTAACCAAAAAAAAAAAGAAAGAAAAGAAGAAGATTGTATTTCTTGTAGAACAGTGTTTTACATAATTAATTTGAAAAATAATGAACTATATATTTTATTGAATGTCTAATTATTAAGAGAATATTGCTCTCAAATTTAGAAGTAACTTAAATTCTAATAGTGTGAGCCACACAAACCTACTCTATTGTACAACATTTTAGTATGTTCCCATTCCAGTTCTTCATACTGGAATGATTCACTTTCCCGGTAACATAGCACTACTAAATATTAAGCATGACAATATCATCTTACAACACATCGTGGAGCACTATTGCTCTTGCGCTCATAAAACCAAACATAGAAAATTTCTCAGTTAGGAATAAAATAGAGACATCAGATTAACTGTGACTTACTTGGACTTGTTGAGCAAAGAAATGTTGGCTATGCGAACAAAACACAGGCGAGAATAGAGCCTCTTACCAAAAGCAAAAGCAGTTTTGTGAATGCAAACCACAAGGCCGCTAGGGGGAAATCTAGCTCTTGAATGTTCGGATGATGCAAGCTTAGCATTTGTCAAATAGCCAGGTGATGGAAATTTAGTTGACATCACCATGTAAGATTCTGAAAAAGAAAAACTGTAACATTATAGAAGAACTAGCGAGAGGTATTGAGAAAGAAACAATATAGAAGACAACAAGAAGATGATTGAATGAGGATATCCTAACATGATTGAAAAGAAACTCATTGATGTTTACATGATTTGATCAATTCGATTAGGCACTTGCCATCTATTTTCATTGTTCAACACTTTGACAATACCAAAAAATCATTGTTCAAACTTACAAACAGAATGCAGTTCCTTCAAAAGGTAGTCAAGTCACCTATGAATCTAATAAATTGAAATCCCATAAATAAATAAATAAATTGACTAGTCTGTATAGAGTTAATTTTGTTTGGTTTTTTTTTTTTTTGGGGGGGGGGGGGGGGGGGGGGTGGTTTGTAGTGATTTCACATTTATCAAATATATACCTCCCTCGTCCTCAAGTGAAAGTAAAAACAAAATGGAAAAAAAAAAATGTGACATTTTATACGAGGAATCACAACAGAGAATTGACATAGAGATTGTAGGGAAAGCAAAGAAGAGCAAAGAAACAGTATCGAGTGCACTAAAGGCTTCTACACCAAGCTAAGGTTAATTGAACCAAGCAGTTTAGTTTGCTTCCTATATTCAGAAAATGCTAAGATTGTTCGAATTGATTGTTTCTTGGACTAACACCAATATGAGTAAATTCTCTTACAAATAGTACAAACACAATGCATAACCTACAATTTTAAATAGTTACCAAAACTTCTTAAACCAAAAAAAAAAAAAACCCACAAATTATTTATTAAAAAAAAAAAAAACTATCGACTAATGTTTCTTTTTTTGATAATTCTGCGTGTTCAGTATGTATCAATACATCCGTTTGATTTAAATTTAGTATTACATAACAAGCAAAATGTTTTGGATATTTCAATCTATGTGTTGGTTCTATCTAATATTTAGGAAAACTACATTTCAATAGTGAGTTTTGAAAACTCAATCTAGCATTATATTGAAGCATAAAATGGTTAATCTGAACACATATTTACCCACACTTTAATGAAGTATTAAAAATGACTATACCCTCGCCCCTCTCAAACTTCACAAAAATCTCATTACCTCCACGCTATTTTGAGTATTTATAACAGAACTTAACAAATTCACCAAACAAATTCATTTAAATTTTGCTTCGACTCTTCTAAAATCTAAATACTTTACTTTCCCTCTTGCACAATATCTGGCAAAATAGTGAAATCATCTAGAAAAAGAAAAGTAATTCTGACCCTCCAAAAAAAAACCTTTATTAGTCATTAAAAAACACATGACAAACAAAATATTATGGATAATCAAATCAAATCCAATCGAATCTTCAAAAAAAAAAAAAGAAGGCAAAATGGGTAATCAATCAAGTATTGTTTTCATGTAGTTGCCAAGCATCTCTATATAATGATAGAACAATCCAAGTTCTGTAAACTGGGTAACCAAATATTTGACATAACAATCAAGAATAGTGTTCCCTATCAAATAGTTCTTTTGCAACACAAAACTTTGTGAGCACTGTAGTGAGTTTGGACTTTGTTATGCATTTTTTTGTGTAATAATTTCGTGAAACATAATTAAATCAGAAAACAAGCACATACATACCTATAGAGAGAGAAAGTTTGACCCAGAGAGAGAGAGAGAGATTGGATTTGACTTACAAATAGGCAGCTTCAAATAGTTGTTCTTTTTGAGAAATTAATGGGTAATTAATTCTGTCTGTCGATGAGAACCAGAGAGCCAAATTTCCTCTTCGGCTTTGATAAGGGAGTGTTTGGGTTTTAGACTTTCTGGGGCCATCTTGGGCCCTACCCAATACCTTTTGCTGCTCATGTGACAAATGGGTCTTATAAATGAATCGGATTCAACCTAAGCCCAATTTAATTAATTAATTAGTTTTTTTTTTGTTTAAGGTACATCGGAAAAGGAAATAAAAAACAAATGGACAAACTAACGAAAAGAAAAATTAGGTGCCCCCATAACGCTGCCTAAGATAACTCTAGCGACCATATCCTCCACTAGTTGGCCTTGGATTTCTTTCGGAGGATCATCCATAACAACCAGCACCTCATTTTTATCTGTGTCCATTTTTGCTAATCCGTCAGCACTCTTGTTACCCTCCCTCATGACATGTTGAATCGTATAAGGAACTTGGAATCCTCCACTAGACTTCTCAATGAGGATGTGATTTCAATATTCTCCTTTAGCATATTAATGGCATATTAAGAGTCCTTTTCGATGATAAGATCCTTATAGCCATTCTCGAAAGCAATCATCAAGCCCTTGTAGATAGCTCAATCTCAGCCTCAATGCTGGTACAATTTGTGAGCTTATCGAAATACCCACAAAGCCAAATGCCTTTCTCACGACGGATTAGCTCCCGAATACACCATCACCTGGGTCTCTCTCGAAGCTTCCATCCGTGTTCATCTTCAATTTACTTGTAGGAGGAAGAGACCAACTAATTAACACATTAGCCAAATTATTCACAATAGACATTTTAAAAACTCCTTTAATATCAGTTGCATATCTATGAATGAGATGGATACTTTGTTGCCAAGACAATTCAACATTTTCAAAAATCATAAGGTTTAGGTTTTTCGATCTGCCATAATGAAGTATTGTGGTAGCCGAATTTATGTAGCCTCTTGTTATCGGGCCCAACTTGCGGATCGGCCCATTGGGCCTCACCCTTCAGACTCATGAGACCGAATACTGTCTTCAAATAGAAGCTGAGTATTCCCATACAAGTCGACATCATGTCTAGATGCCGATTCCTAGCCATGAAGCTCTAAGATCCAAACGAGCTGCGGAGTAGAGGATAAAACCTAAGGGGAAAAGGTCTATAAAAGGGGGAGGGAGATCCAATGATCAGGTATGTTCAAAAAACTAATTCTCACCCTAGATAAGGAGGAAGACTAACTAAACCGTCGAAGTGCTAATTCCGGTACTCCCGACTGGAACTGTTTTTGTTTCAGGTGTGTACAAGAAGATTATTCTAAGACCTGCGTGGATCCAGGAGTATTTCAAATCTACCACTCCACAAGTATTTTTCTAGATTTGCCGTAATGAAGTAACAAAAAAAGCAGGTTCAATGGAAAGATAAAATTTTAGATTTAAAAATCTAAGTTTGTGTAATAAAATTTGATGTGATTACTTGATTACATCTGAACTCATCTTATTGTATTTTAAAACTCGTGCAATGCACGTTTTTTGTTTTTAATGCTACGATATGTGTTATTAAAAAATTATTTAAAATTAAAATTAAAGTATGATTAGGAAAAATTACTCATAAATTTTACATGGAGAAAAGTTAAATTATTTAGTTCTGAGAGTGTTTTTTAGACCAATTAGTCCTTTTTTTTTTGGTAAGTTTTATTTAGGGTGTTTTGGTTCCATTTAATTTTACATGAATACCTTTGTGTGAGTTTTTTTTCCTAAATAAGTGATTAGTTTTGAATGGGATAAGGCAATGTTAACATGTTGAGGGGGTTCTGATTGTTTAACATTGATTTTATTGTTTTGGAGAGAGAGTGTATGGGGAATATTGCGTGTGTTGTGTTCTATTTTTCTGGTGGTCACTATAATCCGGTTGTGTGACCCTTTTTTGGTGGTGTTTTGTTGGGTTTGCTCCGGTGTTGCTTGCACCCATTGTATGGTAACAGGTGGGTATTTCGATTGTTTGGTATATTTTACGTTTGTACGTTTATTTTGTGCATGGTGTTGGTGGTGTATCGTTAATTTTGGTTGTTATTGTGATGATTTTTTTAACTGTTAGCTTTCAATGCAGTGTGGTGTGTGGGCAAGAGCAGAGTCAAGATTTCTCCGGCGGGGAAACCATTTTGCCAAAGAGAAGGTATAGGATAAATCTATTGAGCCATTGATGGATCCGTTGGAGTTTTATTTGATTAAATCATTTAAATGTTACTCAATAGAGGTCAATTGGACCAATAAAATTATAAGAGATTAGTCTTAATTAAATATTATTTGTATGAATTTTATGGTTAAGAATGTCAAAATGTAAGAATTTATAGATAAACGTTAAGGTAATATTTGGTAATAGTTAAAAAAATCTTAATATAATTAATCTATTATACGATATCCTTAAGTACATAAAGTTTTACAAGTTATTTCGTTAAACATATTATAGAAACTCATAAATAAACTATATTGTTTTTAACATGGACCAGATTAAATTTTTTCAATAGTGTCACAATTTTTTTTTTTTTTTGAACTATAATAATGTTAGAATGATCATCTTTTTTACCATAATTTGTTTATTACCTTAACCATTCATATTTGATACTAATATAGCATTGACACATAAGAGGATAAATAATACATAATAAGAAAATATGATCACTATAACATTATTGTAAATATTTTCTTTGAAAAGTAATTTTACTATATTAGGGTCTTTACAATTTTTTTCAAGTGTTAGATTGATATTAGGGAGACATTATGTAATATAAAAAAAAAATTGACAAAAGCAAACATAAAAAATAGAGATTTTGTAGAAGGTTGAAGAAGCCAAACCCCTGCCTCCACCCTTGTGTGTTGGTGTGTTGTGCACCATTAACATCACACCCCGCACAGTTGGTTTTATGATTGTCATATCAAACATCATGTCAAATGTCATTTGTTAGATTTGTATTTTCCGTATACATTGGCGTTATAATGGGGTAAAAAATGTTGGTGTGGCAGGTATGGATCACACAAAAAAAAATTTATTATACTTTTTTCAAACATAACATTTCAATATAATATTTAAAAAAAAAGAGGTGGAATTCTTCAAACCATTTCAAAAGGAGTACATAAATTTCTTAGTAAGTTTTGGACAAATTTATAATTTCAAACTGTGTGTTACGTTTGAAAAAAGTATACTAAAGAATTTTTTACTGTTTTTTTGTGTGTTACATTAGAATACATTATATTGGAGCGTTATATTTAAGATTACATTAATTGGAGTGTTACAATTGAGAAAAGTATACTAAGGAGGTTTTTTTTTTTTTTTTTGGTATTACGTTATAGTGTTACGTTTGAAAAAAAGTATATTGAAGAGTTTTTTTTTTAGTATTACGTTATTACGTTTGGAAAAAGTACACTAAGAAATTGTTTAGAATTTTATGTTATTAGAATATTACATTTTTGTTCGTAATGTGAAATTTGTTCCAAAATAAAGGAAAATTCAAAACTTCTATAATGTTGATTGCCCAAATATGTAATTTTATATTTGAAGAAATCTACTTTTATCTCTAAAAAATTAAACCCAAATAGGTAAATGACTACCTTTTTATATAATTTCCATTTTAACGAGACCTTTGGATTCATAAGAAGAAAAAAAAAAAGAACTAAATAGTTCACAAGATCATATTTTGTGATTTTGATGCTTCACCATTGTCATATTGTCATGTGTATTTCAAAAAAAAAAAAAATGGTTAAACAAAGTAATTGAGATGGACGAAAGGCATACATTATGACATGGAATAAAATTTAGAGTTTAAATTGACGAAATTGAAATTCTGAGATTTGATTTGAAAAACATGTAAAATCCTGAGATTTTTGTTTTTTTTTTATTTTTGTAATTTGTCCTTATAATTATTGACATTTTAATTATTATGATGACATATTTAAAATTCTGTAATTGTCACTTTTTTTTTTTAGATGGTGTAATTATCACTTTTCAAATTCTTAAGTAGGTCGGCATTGAAAAACTAGTCATATCATCTACACTAGTAATAGGTTAGGCTTTAAACACTAAAATGGTCAATTAGAAAATGAGCCAAAAAAAAAAAAAAAATAGGGGCTAACTCAAAATTATTTTATATACAAATATATTTTATTTATTTGTTTAATAGAATAATTTTAAGGGATGTTCACCAATAAATCTCATCTCACAAACAAACAGTCTAATTAGTCTCAAGTTTTTTCTATTGATCTGTTAAGTCCTATTAGTGGAGGGTTTCTTTCCGTGTGGTCCTATTTTTGATTTTGGTAGTATTTTGGTGAACAGTTATACCCTTTTATTAATGTGACACGTATGTTGTGATATTTCAATGTGACAGGTATTAATATGATACTCCAACGATGTAACATTCTAAAAAAATTAAATACTCCTTAGAGTACTTTTCCTGTGACAACGTTGCGAATATGATGTGACACTCTAAAACTTTTGCTCTCAAAAAAATAAAAATTCCTTTGTGTACTTTTCCCAAATGTGATAACGTGGCAGGTATGATGTGAAATTTTAAAAAAATAAAAACTCTTTAGTGTACTTTTTTCAAACATGACAGTGTGGCAGATATGATGTGACACTCTAAAAAAATTAAAAGTTCCTTAGTGTACTTTTTCCAAATGTGACAACGTGGCAAGTATGATGTGACACTTCAAAAAAAATAAAAACTTCTTAGTATACTTTTTTCAAAAGTGACAACATAATGGGTATGATGTGTCACTCTAAAAAAAATTAAAAATTCTTTAGTGTACTTTTCTCAAATGCGACGTGTGACACTTCAACGTGACGGGTATAATGTGACACTCTAAAAAAATTAAAAACTCTTTAGTATACTTTTTCCAAATATGACACTCTAACATAGCGGGTATGATATGACATTAAAAAACTTTTTAGCATACTTTTTCTAAATGTGACACTCTAATGTAACGAGCAAATGAGTCATTACACATCCAAAATGACTAAATGATCACAAGAAAAAAAAAATATGAGACTATGTGAATTACAAGTTCAAAATATAAGACTTATTGGTCAATCTCCTTAATTTTAATAGTGGTATATAATTATGATGTGACACTCTAACATGGCAGGTATGATGTGACACTAAAAAATTTTAACATATTTTTTCTAATTGTAACACTCCAACGTAGCGAGCAAATGAGTCATTACACATCCCAAATAACTAAATGGATCACAAGAAAAAAAATATGAGACTGTATGAATTACAAGTTTAAAATATAAGACTTATTGGTCAATCTACTTAATTTTAATAGTGGCATATAATTAAAACAATAATAATATAGTTTTGTTAGGTCTAGACGAAGAAAAGTTGTTTTGGGAGATAAGTTGATATTGGTAAATAGTTTAATTTATTCTTTTTAATATGAAATTTTTTAATACATATATTAATTTTAAAATTATAAAAACATTAGTCTTAATGGTGAAGTCAGACTAAAAGAATGGCTTTGGATTACGCTACATGCTAGACTAACTTACTCTGAGTTTGAATTTGAATTTTTATTTTCAATGGTTAATTTTATTGTAATTGAATTATTTGAGGGAAGAACTAATTTGAGGAGTGATTGAGAAAGGGACTATTCTCTTTGTTCTCTTTTTTATTTTATTAAACATTTTTATCAAGTTTCACAAGAAAGATAAAGGTTAAAAATTAATTGGCACATGATAAAGGTTTTATCGAATGAACTTTAATATAAGAGTATCTCCAATGGAACTGCCAAATGAGTGCCAAAGCAATAATTTGGCAAGAGTGAAAAAAAAAAAAGATATCCAATGACCTGCTATTTCTCTTGCCAAATATAGTAGATGTTATTTCTGTTGCCAAATTTGACAAAAGGTTTGGCATTTGCCAAACATGTCACATCATTGAAGATAACAAAATTTTGGCTCCAAATTAGTTGATCCTCTCCTAGAAAAAACATTCAAAAATGTTTGCAGTTTATTTATTTATTATTATCTACAAAGTTAACCATTTATATATAAAAAAATAAAAATAAAAAAATCAGTGTGTTTGGTTTGAGTTTTCTGAATTAAGTTTTTTGAAAATTGAGTTTTCTGATTTTCGTATTCTTTTGTTTTTAGTGAATATTTTTTAAATTTTAAACATTTTTTTTACTTTTTTAGATGCACCTTAGTTAGAGGTATTTAAAAAGTAAAAAATTTGTGAAAAAATATTTTAAAAAATTAATAAATACAAAGAAATACAAAAAATGTACTGATTTTTTGTATTTTTTTGTATTTTTGGTATTTAGTGAATTTTTAAAAGATTTTTTTTACATTTTTTTTACTTTTTAGGTGTATTTATGTTAGGTGTGTTTAAAAAGTAAAAAAATTGCTTAAAATATTAAAAAAATTCAGTAAAAACAAAAAAAAACACGGAAAATAAGAAAGTAGAATTTTCTGAAAAGTATTTTGGAAAACTGGTAACCAAGCACAGTGTAGAATTCGTTTATTTATTTATGTTCCTTCAAAGTTTTTTTTTTTTAGAATTCGTTTATTTATTTATGTTCCTTGAAAGTTTTTTTTTTTTGAAAGCAAATTTCACCAATTTTTGCATTTCCTAGTTGGCGATTTCAGAATGATTATTCAAGAATTAGTTTCACAAATTTCACAAATTTCAATCAAGAACAAATCACAAATTTCACAAATTTCAAAATGAATGTAGAACAAATCAAATCTAAATTTCACTCATGAACTAATCACCCAAAATTTAACAAATTTATATAAACTTCTGAAATGAATTTAGAAGATAAATAACAAGATTCTAGCATGATTGATGAACTTGTTCTTTATCTCAAACCTCTAGGGTTTGTTCTTCATCGACTTGAAGGGCTCATTTCCAGACCGATCGAGCTCCATCGAAGTCCAAACACTGGTGTTCTACCGACTTGACGATCAGCGATCTGCGATCGGTGCTGGTGGTGGTGATAGAAATTAGAGAGAGAGACAGAGAGATGGCTAGTTTTGGTGATCAACGGTAGTGGTGGTGGTGATCAAAATGAAGATTGAGAGAAAGGGGGTTGTTGTCACCGTGGGTTTCTAATAAAAAAGAATTGGATGAAGATGGAGAGAGAGAGAGAGAGAGACAGAGAGAGAGAGAGATGCTCAACTCAGCCGACTAGGTTTGATGAAAATGAAGATGGGAAAGAGAGAAAAGGGATGTTGTCTTGAGAAAGTTGCCAAAAATTCTAGATGATAGATCCCAGCCATTGGATTGTGAAAACATCAACAATTTGGTTGGTGTCTTGGAATGCAAAAAGAGCAGTTGTGCTCTTTTTTTCCTAAAAAGAAAAAAATTGTAAAATAAAAATAGACAACGACTATAAATAAAACGGTCATAATTTGGATGTCTCAACAGCTATTATAAATATATATATATAAAAAAAAATCATATTTTGTAATTCAATAAATATAAACCCTCAATCTTAATTTTATTTCACAACAAACCTCTCAAATTACATTTTTCTTTTTAGTTGTTTCACACAATTACTATGGAAGGTTCATCAAAAACAAAGAGAGGAAAATAATACACCATTGATGAAAATGTTACAATTTGTAAAGTTTGGTGTCACATTTCTAAAGACCCAATTGTTGGCAATTCGTAATCGCATGCTCACTTTTGGAGGAGAATTTACGAAAATTATTGCTTGCTTGCTTGCTTCAAAATGATCAGCTAAGAACTCAAGTGTCCATCCAATCTCGATGGGGTATAATCATGAAATGTTCCAACATATTTCGTGAGTGTTTAGTGCAAGTCAAAAACCTACACCCAAGTGGGATGTCTTAAGTTGATATAATAAGATTTCATCTTCATTTATTATATTAGTTTTTTATTCCGTGTTGTATAAAAATTAACTAATTTATTAATTTAATATTTTATCCGTACAGATGCTTCAAGCAAAACTTTTATATCATTAAGATGAAAAAAAATATTTTGCTTTTGAACATTGTTGGCAAGTGTTGCAAAACAATATCATGTGACAAGATACAACTTCTACGAACACAATCAAGTCAAGAATATATACACCATTTATTGATTCAGTCCCCATTCTCCTATGGATAATTGCATTTTTCTTGAAGATGATAACAATTCAAGTAATGGTAACTATCTAATTGGTGATAGTAGTGTCTCTGCAAGGGGTAAAAAGCCTATAGGTAGGAAATCTGCAAAAGAATTATTTCTGAAAAGTCAAGTCGTTGAAACAGAAGTTTACAAATTTAACAATTTGTTGAAGACATTTAACCAACACCTTACTGAGGGGGAAATGAAAAAAAGCACACATTTTAGAAAGAAATAACATTAATTGTCACTAAATGTGTTTTGTATTTTTTTATTCACTTTTGTATGAATCTATACATATGTCATACATTTTTGTTATTATACTATGGAAATTGAAATTATATTTTGAACGCATATGTAAATTGAAATTGAGTGCATAAATTCATAACACAAAAGTGATGTGACCTTTAAACTATAACAATATTTGATAGAAGAAAAAAGCGTAGTAGTTCGAATTGGAGGGGGCTCGAATAGCTCGAATGGGTGTTGGCCGGTCATCCGTCCGGATGACTGCCCGGACGTCTGCCCAGACGACTAGGTGAAAGATTGTCTATCGCGGTTGTCACATTTGTCGACCGCGGCTGTCAACCTCCTCGCCGGACGACCAACAAAGTGAATTTCGAGCCATTCGAGCCAATCTCATATTCGGGTTACCAAGCATTGCTCTTGATAGAAATATTGTTTATGTTGGTGATTGACCCACTTAGACTAAGACAATTTTATAATCAATATTTCAATTAACAAATTTGTGTAGAAAAATTAATGAATAAATGTGGGGACATAATTTTTGAATGACAACACGTGGCCGAGGTGTCACCGAAGTGTCAACCGAGGTGCCACGTGTCTTGGTCATGACACCGAGATGATCTCGACTAGGCCAAGGTTATCTGCGAAGAAACCGGAATCCGGGATAAGCGGATAATGGACAAAAGTCCTAGAATGGGAGAAGACTTCAGTTTGGGTAATGATAAGACTCTTAGAGAGTTATCTCAATCCTACTAGAAGTCTAAGATTAGTAGTAATCCTAAGTCCATTGAAGCTAGGCTTCTATTGGGACTAGATTTGTGTTGGCTATAAAAGAGAGGCACTCTCATGGGTCTAAGGTATGCTTTTTATGCTCTGAATAGTGAGTTAAGCACTAATTGCTATCTTTGAGAGATAACTGACTTGATCGTCGGAGTGCCCTCGGGTGGACGAACCACCGCCGGAATCTCTTCTTTCTATTGCAGGTTGTTCGGGCTTAATCTATTCTACCGGTGTTCTCCAGCTGAGTACTTAGTTGGCAGTGTGGTCGGAAAGTGACACCCACAATTTGGCGCCGTCTGTAGGAAAGAAAGAAGAATAGATGGCCAACGACGGACAGAAAGAGAAGGTTGGGGACAACACCCCTACTGAGAGTGGAAAACATATTGACCTTGACATCGAAAAAGACAACTGCAACGAAGAGACTTGTGATAAGAATCACAGAGGAAAGGACGTCGGCTAGGAGGGTAGCGTACCAAAGAAATTGGACCGGAGTGGGTATTATAACGAGAACGACCTCCAGGTATCGAAAGATAGATGTCTGCGGAGGGATGACGAGATGAAGAGAATGGTGGACAAATTGGCGGACCTGCAAACGGTCGTCAATTTCATGATGCAGAAGAACGTCATGCAGCCACCGTTCCCTTTACAAGATACGCCGATTCCAGCGGCTAAGAAAGATGCCCAGAAAGGGGGGCAGAACACAGTTTCTGCAGTCCCTCAGCACGACAGGGCAAAGGGGCATTCTCACCGGCCTTCACGGGAGGTCGGGCATGGAGAATCAAAGAGGGCTGGAGAATGATGCTTGGGAGTTGGAATTTACAAGCTAAGATTGGTTTAACACTTGTTGAAATTTTAAGAAAAATTTACAAGTTGAAGTTAAACCGATGCCATGTTTGACACTTGTTGAAATTTTAAAAATTTACAAGCTGAAATTAAACCGAGGTCATGTTTAAAACTTATTGAAATTTTAAAAATTTACAAATTGAAGTTAAACCGAGGACATGTTTAACACTTGTTGAAATTTTAAGAATTTACAAGTTGAAGTTAAACCGAGGTCATGTTTAACACTTGTTGAAATTTGAAAAATTTACAAGTTGAAATTAAACTGAGGTCATGATTAAAGGAAGAAATGATATAGGTTACATCATCTCAGGATGCTGAGGTAATAGAACCTAGGGGGCAGTTGTGGGGACATAATTTTCGAATGACAACACGTGGCCGAGGTGTCACCGAAGTGCCAGCTGAGGTGCCACGTGTCTTGGTCATGACACCGAGATGATCTCGGCTAGGCTGAGATTATCTGCGAAGAAACCGGAATCTGGGATAAGCGGATAATGGACAAGAGTTCTAGAATGGGAGAAGACTTCAGTTTGGGTAAAGATAAGATTCTTAGAGAGTTATCTCAATCCTACTGGGAGTCTAAGATTAGCAGTAATCCTAAGTCTATTGAAGCTAGGCTTCTATTAAGACTAGATTTATGTTGGCTATAAAAGAGAGGCACTCTCATGGGTCTAAGATATACTTTTTATGCTCTGAATAGTGAGTTAAGCACTAATTGCTATCTTTGAGAGATAACTGACTTGATCGTCGGAGTGCCCCCGGGTGGACGAACCACCGTCGGAATCTCTTCTTTCTGTTGCAGGTTGTTCGGGCTTAAACTATTCTGCCGGTGTTCTCTAGCTGAATACTTAGTTGGCAGTGTGGTCGGAAAGTGACACCCACACTTAGGTATAATATAATTATTATATTAAAAATATTTGTTAGTTGCACAATTTAAATTTATAAGAATTTTTTATTTTATAATACAAGATGACTATAATAAATTAATTAAATTATACAATTCCGTATATAGCACAGGTTGTCACTAGTAATAAGTTACACCAAATAGGACATATGTATCTTATTCAAAATTAATATTATCTGTAATAAAAATTTTGTGTGTGTTAATTTGTTATGATGAATCAAAAAATCTGGATATTAGTTGAGTTTGGCATGTAAAAATATCCCTTTGTTCCTTTTGAGAAATCTTACTTTGTTTTTATAGTACAATTATTACATTTTAAAAATATATATTAATTTTTTAAAACTATCCTTTGATAGTATATTTTTTTTAGAATATCAATTATTATAATTATACTTTTTGTATTATTAATGAATTTGAAAGAAGGGTAAAATAATAAATTCATATTATTTTATTCCTTGATTTTTGAAAAGGTACTAATATTTTGGATCAATAAAAAATAGAATAAGGGACTAATATTTTAGGACGGATGGAATATAATTTATTCAAAAAAATATAATCTAATAATAAATATAAAATATTAATTGTAGTGCTTATTTTTAAAAATGTTAAAAATTGAAAATACCAAATTGTGTCTAAACTTAAATAAAATAAAATCAAAATTTTGATATCTCCAAATTTAAAACTGAGCACTAATACCATAAGCCTATTTGTTAATCTTTTCGGTCATTATGTCTAAATTTTAATCTCTATGGGCCAAAAGGATATTATTTGTCCAAAAGAACAACTATCTGTTGAAATCAACCTATCTGTCTATCTATTGAAATTATCTAATTTGTCTATCTATTGAAATTCATCAAGCCTATTTTTTATTTGTTAAAATTCACTAGATTACTTATATGTTGAAATGTGACACATATCATTCGTTTAACAACATATCTGTTGAATATCATACATTTCTCTACCTTACCACTACCACCACCACTTACAGCCGCCGACCATCGGTCAGCACTACCGGTGAATTTTTCAATACCAACAAATTTTTCAACATATAAATAAAATGTTACCTTAAAATATCTTATACCTTCTTTAAATTTGACTTTTTATCAATTCTCTCTTTAAAATTTAGTTGATTACATTTCGTATGTTTACCCACCCAATGGGGTTGAAGTATCATTTTGTCAACCACTAGTGACAGTGCCAAAATGTATCATTATAGCTTGGCAAAGACAAAAGAAAGAGTAATGGATTACCAAATTACCTAGTAATCTTTTTTCACCACAATTTTGTGTTAATATTATATAAATTTTAATGAGTTTCATCATATATTTTCAAATCAAATCTTTAATTCAAAAACAATCTTAAAAAAACTTTTTATAAGTTATTATTATTTTTTGCTTTTTTATAAGTTAAAAAACTTAACGTATTTGAAAAGTTTCAAATTCTTTTTTTGTTTTTTGCGAGTAAATAATTAATATAATATTTTACTTTTTTTTTTGACTTGTGACAGATGATTTAGTGACTTTTTAACCTTTTAGAATAAATTGACATTTTTTATTTTTTGCCGAATGCTTTCTTAATTTACCATATGAATTGTTATTGTATTGATAACAAAAATAATAATAAGATCTAAGGTAATATCAGTTTATCCCACAAAACCAAAAATTGCAACAAAAAATACCCCCTCATGTACTATATCCATTTTCTATGGGGACCTTTATGACAGAAAATATCATTTTAATTATATGATAAATTACACTTTAGCATTATTACCACATAACATCTCAAATATTATAAGATATCTAAATTAATATTTTTTTTCTTTTTTATTTTCTGTTTCTTTTACCAAAGGTAGTAACAATGGTAACCATAGTGCAAGTAGCTCTGACGGTTGACGTGAGTAGGCCAAATTAGAGAAAGAAAAATAAAATAATAAGATATTTTTAAGCAATTTACTAATCCAAGAGTGTTTGGCAACTTAGTAAAGACTTAGGGGTCAAGACTCTAGGTCTCAAATTCAAAACTTCTTGGGCCAATCTCCTAGGCGTAACGCAGTTGATTAGAATGTTAGCCTCAAGTTGTTATTATTACAGTACTTGGTGTGGATTCAATACTCCCTCGCTGCGCGAGTCTTGACTTAACTTAAGAGGTCGGGACAAGTTCCGAAGTTATAATTTCCTTACTCAGAACAGACAACAAGATACCTACTTAGGAGGTCGGGATAAGTTCATAAATTATAATTTTCTTATACAGAACGGACAACATAATGCCTTGGTAACCACCACCAACATTGTCACTACTGGCCACCAGTTGCTGTCCATGACTTTTTTGACATCGATAATTTTCTTCGACAAGTCTGCAGTGGAGATACAATTGAAAAAAAAAAAAAAAAAAAATTTGTTCTTTTCACAAAATAATTTTATTAAATATCTTTATCATTAAAATAAATCAAATCTTATATCAAATAACTTACCTGTAAGATAGTGTGCTAATTATCCCAAATCTTTACAACGAAAGCATCTCCATCAAATTAATTAAAATTTTATTACATTTTGACTTAAAAATTACTTCTTTTTTTTATTATATATATTTTGACTATATACATTTTTAAATATATTGTCCAACAAATTTTCAATTCATTTTATTCATTTTAATTATAATTATTTTTTATAAACTCAACACAATTAATTTCAAAATATGAAAAAACACTATTTGTTAATATTTGACTAGGTGAAACCACTAGGTACATTTGTTGAGTCAAGACCATCAAAATTAAAATGATTAACTTGATAGTTTGCTGACAGTGAAATTTAGTGAGTTATTACTATTTTAACTAAATAATGAAAATAATTAGTTTGATAAAAATGTTCTAATGACTATACTATTAGGGATTGTTTGAAATAATTTAAATAAGTGTACTTTTAAATTTTTTATGAAAAAATATACATAAAAATAGAGAGATAGTATGACTAAAAAAGAAGTGTGTTATTTTAATTCATACCAACTCTTAGCCTATGTTTGGTTAAGAGATTTAAAGCGAGATTTGGAAAAAATATATATATACACTCTATCTGTCTCAAAATAGTAGTCCCCTATTTCATTTTTCATTGTCCTAAAATATTAGTCTATTTTCAAAAATCAAGGACAAAAATAATATAAATTTCTTATTTTGCCATTATTTTAAATTCATTAACAATATAAAAAGTAAAATTATGACGATTAATATTTATTAAAAAATGTACTATTAAAGGGTAATTTTGAAAAATTAATTTTTTTAAAGTACAATAATTGTACTATCAAAACAAGTTGAATTCTCCAAAAGGGACTATTATTTGGAATTGGGCAGTAGTGACTGTTGTGCCTCATTTTGTGGTGCATTATGGATTTATTTTTATAATCTGAACCGTTCATGTTGTAAGGTTTGTTGAGTACTTCATGCCTACCGAAAATCATATTAATTGGATACCAATAACTATATGATTGATAACCAAAAAAATAAACAAGAAGTTTTTCTTTTGAAAAATAGTATAAAAATATGCAATTCGATCATATAGTTATTGATATCCGATTAATATGATTTTTGGTAGGCTTAAAGTACTCAACAAATCCTACAAAATGAACGGTTCAGATCATAAAAATAAGCCCATAATGTATTACAAAATGAAGCACAACAGTCACTGCTGTGCCAAAGGCACAGCAGTGACCCCAAATCCCTATTATTTTGGGACGGAGGGAATATGTAAAATTAAGTAAAACGTAAGTGGTTGTTTGGCATATGCTATTTTAGCATATTATTCTATTTGGGTCACAATCATCTTATTTAAGTTACTTCATTTTTCTATCACACTACTTTAAATTCAACTCATATTTCATATTTTTTTCGTAAAAAATTAAAAAATATAATAATCTAACCCTTCCCAAATATATTTATTCATATTTTTACTTTTTTTTTTTTTTTTTTTTTTGCCGTTTTAAATAAATTCTGCAAACTTTAATTTGGAATAAAGTAGGGATTTCCTGTTATAAGGTTCATTTTGTCGGGACTCGGGACTCGAGTGAGCCTATATTCCAAAGCGAAGCAAGCAAGCTCTCCATCTCAGGAGTCGCAGCTGGGAGTCTTGTTCCTACTTTTTCCGGCCAAATTTCCGATCAGGCACTTCCACCATTATCTCCACCACGTTCTCGTTCGACTTCCTCACTCGATTCAATTGCTATTTTGGAGAAATGTAAGATCACTGTTGCAATTTCTAGGGTTTCAATCTCTCTTTTCGTTATTACATTGAAATTAAGCACACACAGACAAAAATGATTTCTTTAATATGCTATACAGCGACTCAGCATCGATCGTGAGCGTAGATCCAGCGTCACGACTTTCCTGCATCTGGTGACTCTCTCTTCTTCCATTTATTTAACACATTTTAATTTTAATGGAAGCATCTTTGCTGTAATTTCTGTGCCCTAATTGCTTTTTTGTTTCATTACTATTAAATCCATTAATTTTCTTTTTCTTTTCTTTTTTTTTTGGCTTTGTCTTTCTAAATCCATTATATTCTTGTTGTGTTGTTCTTGTTTGCCCTATTTGTTGTCTTTCAGAGCTTTTGTTCAATATTTTCTATTGTACTGTGTTTGTGTACTCTTTGAGGAATATATATATATATATATATATATATTTTGATAACCGGTGTCCAGGCCAGCTTACGCTCACCTAGACTAATCCTGGGCCTTGAAGTTAACGATCGGGCAAACCTCCAATGGCCCCAAGGTTTGGGATGTTTGGCTTTAGTGAGATTCGAACCTGCAAGCTCTTGGCTGGGAAGCCCTTTGGTTGCCGTCTTCTTCCACTAAACCAAACCCCTTGGGCTTCTCTTTGAGGAATATGAATATAACATATCCTTCCTCTCTGTTTCAATGTCCCTGGAAACATATGGGATGCAGATATAAATGGGGTTTTATTTAGTAATGTTTTTTATTATTACTTTTTTAGTTTGCTCGTTTTTGTGTCTGTGGGTTGAATTTACATGGATTATGGATTGGAATCTGATTGATTATATAACTGAATTTTAATTCCTATTTTAATTTATTTAACTAAATCTTAATGATTATATATGCAAGTAAACTTTGTGTGGGTATAAGCAAATAAAAAAATTGTGGGTACTTGTCATTTTACCTACATAGGAGTTTTCTGCTTCTAAGACCCATATTCAAACTTGTTTCCATTGTTTTTTCTTGTAGCTTTTAAGATGTGAATCTCTATTGACAACGGAACATAAAAGAAAGTGGAATTCATCCCTGAAGAAATTGTATGAGACTTTATGAAATGACACTGTTCTGTATTTTAACTGTCATTTGTATCAATGCTAGGGTTTATATGGATTTGTAGTAATGGCCTTATTTATGGATGGATTTATGCATAGAATATATGTAAACCGGATGAAATAGTTTAATGAAACTGCTAATCATAAGACACTTAAAATGCCCATTTAAGGGTAATTGGATTTTGGAGAGAATATTTAGCATAACTTCGTCACCTTTCACGAAAGGACTTGTTCTCATAGACATTGCCTTAGATTCTGCCAAGCTTCATTTTGACACTTGGATAAAATGAATGAGTTGAGTTCCCATGAAGTATATGAGCTTCTTTATTTATTTATTTATTTTATTTAATGAGTTTTAATAAATCTTTAATTTTGTTTTTAGTAATAAGCATAACTTATAAAAATAGCAGTTAAGATGAGTTTGTGAAATATGAATATACATATATTTGTTTCCTGAAGCTATTGAGTTTCAGAAAATATAAATGGCAAGAATCTGATGGTTTTATTTGTTGTTTTGTTTTATAGGTTTGAAGGTTATTATGTTCGCTAGATATATCCCATGGCTGACGTACAATTGTTGTAGGTAGGCTGATCATATACATCCCTTGCTCTTTAATTACGGTTGTTATATATTTAAGTGCCTTCTTGTTGGTATCTAGTGTTACTTTTCTGTCAAAGTTCCAGATCTTCACTGTTATATGTGAAGCATTATAGGTCCCAAAAAGTTATCTACCTCTAGCATATTTGAACTAAAAAATTTATATTGTCCATCAGTGCTATTTGATTTCATTGGAAGGGGATATGGTCTTCTTGGTTGTGGATTCTATATGGACATTGGTACTCAAAAAATATCTTCACTTTGGATAATTTGAGATGGTGTATGCATATTTTAGTTAAGTTGTGTTTATGAGTAAAGAAGACGATCAAGAGGTTAATGATCTTCTCATTCATTATCGGGTGGTTAGGGACTGTGGGTCATGATTTAGGGCTGTTCGGTATTATTGTTTCTCTGTGCTGTATGGATAGGCTTTAGAATTCTTGGTACAGTATTAGTGTTGCAAGATCGAAGGAGGGCGTGTAGAGCAGCCCTTTTGTGCTTGGTGTGGACGGGTTGGGGTGTGCACAACCAACGATTGTTTTCTGGAGCAGAGACGCCCTTTTATAAGATTATGAGTAGATTCTTGGGCCTTTTATATAGTTGGGTGTTGAGTATTGTTAATCTGGTTGTTGAGCATTTTTTGACTTCGTAGAGAATTTTGATTTGGGTTTGGTTGGGTAGTCATGTGAATGTTTATGTGTGGTGGCATCCCTTTAAAACTTTGTTTCTAATGAAGAAATTCACTCGTAGCTGCATGTATATATGGGTTCTGTGACTTCATGTAAATAATGGTAGTTTGAGGTTTATGTAGTTAGCCCCTCTCAGGTTTCCAACACCCTTCCATTGGTTGGATGATGCAGGGGATGGAAAGAAAAGGCGCAAATCTGAATTTTCATTTGGGGCATCATTTTGGCGTTTTATAGTAATGTTAGGGTCAATTTGAGTCTTGTTTTATGTATTTTATAGGTTAGAATGTTGTTGAACATGTTGGTGGCTTTAAATAAGGTTTTAGTAGTTAAAGGCATTTTCGTAATTTTAAAAATTGCAGGATATATGTTCTATGGGTTGCCAAAATGAGTTGTGTTGGTCAAATTATGTTATTGGATCTTATATGGAGTCTTCATTTTGTTAGAATATCTTAGCTGGTCCAAAAAATTGTAATTTCTTAATTTTGGAGTAATATTTCTAGTAGAATTATGAGAACCAACTATGAACAACCTATAAATTGCTACTTGTTGGATGTTTAAAATTTTGAGAATTTATGTGAAGTTTTTAAATTATCCTGTGATGTTTTTTGCCCCTTACCTTCAGGCTTAAGCTGTAGGTGAAATTTTGATGCTCTTTGAGCTTCACATAATCACATGTTTAGGGTTGATTTGAGTCTTGTTAAATGTTTGGTAATTTCTAGGGCTGCTAGTTTGATTGTATTTATGTTTTATTAAGCCGAGTATGTCTGAAACATGCTAAATGTGATTCCTAGTTTGTGCTCTTTGCTTTGTCCACTTTTCCTCTCCCTGCAGCCTACAAATTTTCTATTCTCTTTGTGGCCTTTTTTTTTATAGGGAAAAATGGTTCTTAACCTGTTGACTAAGGAAACATAAGGTTCTGAAGCGTCTTTTAACCTCATGTTTCAACATTATAATGTTTTTTCAATACTTTAGTGCTCTGTTCGGTTCACTGGAATGAGGTGGAATGGGATGGAATGATAATTACATAATAATGTTCATTCTCGCATTTGGTTTACTGAAAAAATGATTTACGATTGGAATCACATTCACCATTGTAAGGGAATATGCATTCCATGGAGAGGCTAAAGAATGACCATTCCATTCCATTCTAGTGAACCAAACACTAAACAAGAGTTAAGTTTTGTTGAATGTAAATGTAAAAACTCCACCAACTCCACCAACTCCACCTACCACAAATTCCACCAACTCCACAAGCAAGTGCTCCACAAGCAAGTGCTCCATTTAGGTTAATGCTCCATTAATTTAGTTTAGTGCTCCATTTAGTTTAGTGCTCCATTAATTTGATTACTCCATTGTACCCATTCTCTCTATAAAAGAGAGTTCATTCTCTCCATTGTAAATACACAAAGATATCAATCAATAACATCAATACATTAATTTCCTACATGGTATCAGAGCTATAGGTTAGCTCTTGGTGATCTTCACCTTCCGGCGGGCGGCAACCTTGCCTTCACCGCCCGCCGGACCTCAACCAAACTTGAACATGATGTTTCCATTACTATCGTGAAGAGGAAGATCTGGTGCTTTTCCGGCCAGTTCTTTTGCTATTGTGAAGATATTTTCGGGTCATTAGCATGTGGTTTGTTCACAATCTGGTGGCTCAGATTTGTGGGCTCTGACCAGTTGGTTTTGCTCCTCTACCCAAACACCTGGGGGTAAGTGAGCACGTTTCAAATCTGTCTTAAGCTCTGTTGGAGGGGGGATTTGATCTTGCTGTCCATATTTTGTGTTAACGTTCATCTCCAAGCAGTGGTGTTCGATGCCGGACTGTTGGTGTTTTCTCATGAACTAATGCACAAGTAACATGAATTCTAGATGGTGCCATCCTTGAGGAGGATGAAATTGAGTAATATCTAGGCTGCAAGCGTGGGGCAACTGATGCGAAGAAAACACCGAGTGGAGGCTTGGCTGATGAGAATTCTGCCATAATCTCAAGAAGGCTTCGCTGACTTGCAACTACCCATTGTGCATATTCATCCTTTCCAGCAGGAGATGCAAGATGCCTCAATCGCTCAGCTTCACTTGGATCAGAAGCATGAGCTGCCAGGGCAAGTAATGCAGACTTCTTCGGAAAGCTCAAAAGATCCGCATATCGAGTCAGTGCCGTTCTTATGGTACATGCAGGGAAAGGCGGCAGCAATGAGCTTCCACCAAGTGGAGTGCCATCCTCTTTATCGGTGTGAATGGAGAAATATGTATCTGGTGATAAATCCATTAACCTTTCAGCTTCTTCCACAATTTCAATCACATTCTCACAGTACACACCGACATGGTCCCCAGTTTCATATGCAAGTCCAGTTCCAGCAATGTCAAATTCCAGATGCGTACAAGATCGATCAGAGGCAGGAGTATGAAGCTCCTTTTTCACAGCTACATTAGACCTGCATGGATGTTGTGCATCATGAACAGCATGACCATTTGACATACTCATGCTCTTGTCCAATATTGATGCATCTGTGTAGTCATGATATACCACACGGTATTCCAACACAGCAGCAGTGTAAGGAGTTGCAACAGTTGAACTGTCATCATCCTTAAGCAACTGATCTAACTCGGGCCAAAGTAACTCCCGCCATGCAGCAAAGTCATCTTCCATGCATTGATCATCATCTCCAAGACCCACCGGAATAATCATCCATATCAATTACTTTAAAGCTTGCCTTTTCGTATCTCGCTTTACCTTCCTCAGCAAGTGCCTTGGTGACTCCTTCTGTGGTACCAGCCACTATCCTCTAATAAGGGATCAAACTCGATCACCATTTTACATAAAAAAAAAAAAAACCAACCAAACAATCTCCAACCACAACCTACTACCACCACAACAAAAACCGGCCTTATTTCTTCGCCTCTTCAGCTGTTCTCTTCTTCTTGCCTTTATCTTGGGCGGCCCTTGCCGGTTCTGCCTCCGTGTTTCCCAAGCCGCCAAGCACGTTCACTTCCCGTTGCTCCTCAACTGTCACATATGGCGGCCCTCCAAATCTGAGCATCACGGTGGCCTTCCGCTTCAGTTCCTTGTTTTCTGCCTTCAGCCCACATATCTCTGCTCGGGCATCCTTATACATGCCCTGGAGCAGAGCCAGTTGGGCGTTTAACTGCTGCACCTCATTTGTCCTACTCTGAAGCCGGTGCGACAGGTTTGAGACCGCAGTCATGGTTTCAACACATGACTTCAGTGTGTAATAATTCGCCTCAATATCCGATTGTGCAGCCATTCTTTGCTCCACAGACAGCATCGGAAAGTTCAAAGGTGCAAAACCAGGGGGGCTTGGTTGAGGTTCAAGGGCTATATTCTGAGTTGTGGCCTCGTTGAGGTCGGGAAAGAGAGTAAGACCACGAGACGAAGAGGCTATGTTCTGGGTAACGGGGCGGGAAGAAGAAGCCATTTTCAGAGCAACAGCGTGTTACAGAGTATCTCTCTCAGAAGTGTTACAGAGAGAACGAAGAGTTTTCAACTGGTTTGTTCTGCATCAACGGCTGCCTCGCCTTGGTTTAAATAGGCAAGGCAGACACGCGTATCACGCGCCTCCCAACGCCAGACGACAAATTGGCGCGCCTTTTGATGGCTCGCCTTTTGATGGCTGTCGGGCACACCTTTTGATGGCACGCCTTTTGATGGCACGCCTTTTGATAAGATTGGGCACGCCTTTTGAGGGTGTGATTTATATGGGTCCGACAAGACTCTGTAAACTGTCCCGACTTTGATTCCGGTTAGCTTCTATATGGGTCCGACAAGACTCGGTAAACTGTCCCGACATTGATTCCGGTTAGCTCTTATATGGGTCCGACAAGACTCGGTAAACTGTCCCGACATTGATTCCGGTTAGCTCCTATATGGGTCCGACAAGACTCGGTAAACTGTTCCGACATTGATTTCGGTTCTCAGCTACAACGGTTCGACACAGCCGTAAACTGTTTTCTACAACGGTCCGACATGACCCCGTAAACTGTTTTCTATAACGGTCCGACATGACCCCATAAACTGTTTTCTACATCGGTCCGATATGACCCCATAAACTATCTTCTACAACGGTACGACATGACCCCATAAACTGTCTTCTACATCGGTCTGCCATAACCATACGGTCTTCTACAACGGTCTGACACGACCACAGTGTCTCCTATCCACTTTTATTTTATTTGTCAGATTATTTTTCCTGTTTTGTTACTCTCTCCAAACTCAAGTTGGTTAGTTCCTAACCCCTTGAGTTTGAGGGGGGCTGTTGAATGTAAATGTAAAAACTCCACCAACTCCACCTACCACAAACTCCACCAACTCCACAAGCAAGTGCTCCATTTAGGTTAATGCTCCATTAATTTAGTTTAGTGCTCATTAATGATTAATTTGATTACTATAATTGTTCACTCCATTGTAAAAGAGAGTTCATTCTCTCCATTGTAAATACACAAAGATATCAATCAATAACATCAATACATTAATTTCCTACAAGTTTACTATAAATGCCAACAGTGCCAAGTTAGGGACATTCAATGTTGGTGTGATGATAAATAGGACTCCATTACAGCCGAGGATAAAATCATACGCAATATGGGTCGTTTTGAGCCATAATCAATTATAGTGCTTTCTCCACAGAGGTTATAATATATATATATATTTTGGGAAGAATTATTCCTGTGAACTCATTTCTTGTGATCTTTGTATTTCCTCTAGAAACTTCACAATTTCTGACAAAATCCATTGACATTTTTTTCTGTGGGTTTGTAGGTTATGTCATATTGCTTATTTCTTTGAAGGAAACCTTTTCAACTGCTCTACCACTGGAAGTAGCTATGCAACCTACTGGAGTTAGAGACACCCAACTCCGTGACAACAATAGTCAGAAAGTCCACCCTCAACCCATGGAAGAGGCAACAAATCAGAATCCAGAAGCAGTGGAAACTGTAATATCAAAGATTTTTACAAACATCTCTTCCCTGAAGTCGGCCTACATACAGCTCCAAACTGCTCACACTCCTTATGACCCTGATAAAATCCAAGCTGCTGATAAACTCGTAATTTCGGAACTGAAAAATCTCTCTGAACTCAAGCATTTTTACAGGGAGAACAATCCAAAGCCCGTATGTGTTTCTCCTCAAGACTCGCGCTTAGCTGCAGAGATCCAAGAACAGCAGAGCCTGTTGAAAACCTACGAGGTCATGGTGAAGAAGTTCCAGTCTGAAATTCAAAACAAAGATACTGAGGTTCTTCAGTTGCAGCAACAGATCCAAGAGGCAAACCAGAAGCGAGACAGACTGGAGAAGAATCTCAAGCTTCGGGGATTGTCTACCAAAGAACCAGAAAGCTCAGGCAATCAAAATGGATTCCCCCCCATAGATTTAACCCCTGATCTTTTCACGTCAGCCGTTGAATCTGCTTACAAAGCCATTCATGACTTTTCTAAGCCATTGATCAACATGATGAAAGCTGCTGGCTGGGACTTAGATGCTGCAGCAAACTCCATTGAACCTGACATAGTTTACGCGAAGAGAGCTCACAAGAAATATGCATTTGAATCCCATATATGTCAAAGAATGTTCATTGGGTTCCAGGAAGACTGCTTCTCTATCAAACCGGACAATCCTGGAGTCTCTGAAGAAAGTTTCTTACAACAATATCTTGCCCTAAGGGATGTGGATCCACTAGATGCCGTGGGCCAAAACCCAGATTCCAGTTTTGGGAAATTTTGCAGGAGCAAGTACCTATTAGTTGTTCACCCGAAAATGGAGGCTTCGTTTTTTGGAAATTTAGATCAGTGGAACTACGTTATGGGAGGTGGGCATCCAAGGACACCTTTCTACCAAGCTTTTCTGAAACTCGCCAAGTCAATCTGGCTTTTACATAGGTTGGCATATTCTTTCAATCCGCCAGTTAAGGTCTTTCAGGCCAAGAGGGGAAGTGAGTTCTCAGAGGTCTATATGGAAAGCATCGTAAAAAATTTGGTTGTGGATGAAGGTGACGAAAAACCTAAGGTTGGGCTAATGGTTATGCCTGGTTTTTGGATTGGGGGCAGTTTGATCCAAGGCCGAGTTTATTTAATGGGCATGAAGGTTGCTGAATGACTGGCTTTTATGCAGACTGACTCTCGCCTCGCCCAAAATGTGTATTTATGTGTTTGTTTGTTTATTTCAGTTTATTATTGCCTTAGAATCTTTTATTGCTGTTGTTGCATTTGTTGTTAAATGCTGGTTTGGAATTGAATATGTTGCACTGCTCATTTCCTTCCTAAGCATTTTAGTCTATGTGAGTGTGTTTCATTCCATATATATATAACATTTGATTTGGATAGGAGCTCTCCATTGTTATTTTGCCTATATTGAACTCCATAGCTATGTTCATGGGTTTGCAAATGCATAGTTTGTGACCAATTTGAGTCAGTGATGAATCTGAATCCATATGGTTTTTTAGATTTTCTCTGTATCCATCTGATTTCCTAATGTCGACCCGTACTTTTACAATTGAAATTATTATAGAGACTGAAGTGAAGTTTAGATCTGAGTGCAGGATGTGAGAATCACCCCGATTTTTTCTTACTTGCCAATCAGAACAACACACCATATGCATATATATATGTTGTTTAATTATATAAAGTGTACAATTCTGTTTTGTACGAATATTGTAATGTTTTTTTCTTTTCTTTTTTTCATTCTCAAATTGTTCACAATTGCCTCAGATTTAGATTTTAGATTTTAGATTTTGATATCTTTTTTTAGGTTTCTTTTTTCTCCATTATGCACGCCTATTAGTTGTGCACACCGTTGTGTGTATAAATATATTGCTATGGATGGAGGAACCTCTATATAGTCTAATATCAGTACTACTTGTTTGTGATATCCCCACTCCCATTGAGGAGGTTCTATGGGTGAATTGTTCAATAGTTTCGACACACATTGTTCTTGACCAATTAGGCCTAGTAAAAGGAGATAGATGAGACCGTTTATGCCTTTTGGTATAAATTTTTACAAGCTGAAAGTTAATAATAACATTAATTTATCTGCTTCTTAATAATTATTATTTTTTAGCTTCGGAAATTATTTCTATTTCATAAGGTATAAACAAAACTTGCACCAAATATTGACACACTTTCAAATAAGTAAATAAATAAAACTATAAACAACCTTATAAACGGTACCAAATTAGAATCTTGGCTCCTATCTACCTGGCTAAGATGATTAGGTTTACTTCACTTATTATTTATTTTTGAAAAATATTAGGAATCGATCCTTATGAATCCATAACTTATAACTTATCCTGAATGTGTTGTGGTGGATATCAAATTGATGAAATGTGAAGTCATGAGCAAAATATATTTGAATCATTGATGTCTAAGAACTCATATCAACTTAGAAATTATTCAGAATCATTATTTTGTGATTCAAATTTATTTTATATATAGATTTTATATCATACAATTTAATCACAATCACACAATTTTATTTGAAGTAAATTTGAAAAAGCTAAGGATAGATACTTATAATTATCCATTTTATTTTTATTCACCCGTTGACTATCTGGATGGTGGCTTGTGCTGTGTTGCCCGTGCCATCTGCTACTGTACGTTTGAGCACATGACCCAAAATAGTGGAGTTATTTACCAAACTTACATGTTTTTTAAAATAATTTTCTCAATTCCAAACAATTTTGAACTTAAATTTCACTCATTTTCATTTTAAAAATTTTTACAACTTCAGTAATGAAGTGGTATTTTCAAAATAAGACTTCGCAAAATAACATGAATTTGAGAGATAAGTTCAGAACTGTTTCAGATTTGAAAACGAGTTTTAAAAAAAAATTTGTGGGTTTGGTAAAAACGAAAAAAAAAAAAAAAAAAATCCAAAATACGATTTTGTAAAACAACATGAATTTGAGAAATAAATTTAATTAATTGTTAGATTTTAAAAATAAATTTTAGAGAAAATTACAAAAAAAGAAAAGAAAAGAGTTTGTTTGACTATTGTAACAAATAAATTTTAATTTTTAATTTTATCAATTTAAATCTATTTTTTTTATTCGCAATTTAAATCATTATTCGATTTTTGTTAAGTAAAATCGATAAAAAAATGTTATTTTCGTTATTAAACTCAATGTAGAGAATAACCTATGTTAGTTTTTTGGGAAATTTTCAAACGAACAATTTTAACGAAATCTTTCAATTTTTTATTTTACTATTTGCAACTCTATGTATTTCTCTAACTGTAGAGTACGTTGAATGTACAGAAATTGCTATAACAGAGTTTCTCTTATTCATACGTTGAATGTATAGAAATGGCTATAACAGAGTTTCTCTTATTCATATTAACAACTATTCTAAGAAGACTGTTTTTATGCGGTGCAAATGATTTAATAACTATTTTTGTAGTTTCAGAATGTTTCAGCTTATGCTCCTACCTATTATCTGGATATACCAAGAAAGATGTACGGAACACATAAAATTCCAAAATATCATTTTTTATTGAGTTTAATAACAAAAGTATTATTTTTCTATTAGTTTTACTTAATAGAAATAAACGAATGATTTAAATTGAAAACAAATCAAAAATTTTAATTGACAAAATTAAAAATTTAGAGTTTATTTTATTTTTAATTTCTCCTAAATTTTAAAGGAAATTGTGGGTTTGGTTTGAAAAAACTACAAAATGGAAAGCATTGTGAGGGATTCAATTATTGGTCGGTTTAAGAAAACTCAGTTCCAGCTGGATCAATATTTTGGAATGACAACGTATATAACAAGGGGGGTACATCATACATGTGAAGATAAACAGGGTCAAGTTGGGTATTTTATAACAATAAAGCAAACTAAATACCCATATATGGAGGAACCTAAATATAAAATTTCCAGCTCAATTCACCAGTTTAAAAGTATATTTTTTTTATTTGAGTTTGTAAGTTTTGTTTTTTGCTGAGAGGACAAGCAATAAAGGCTCTCACATGGTCAGCAAATTGCAGTATTAGATCTAAAAATATATATATGTTCTAATAAAATCTTATTAGGTGATTCTATAAATTATCACAACCTTAAGCTTAGGGATTATGTTGGGCAATGCTTTTCTTATAATGTGTTGTAAACAGCTAACTTGTTGCCATCAATTAGTCTGGCGGTCAATAATCGAGAGGATAATTATTCAATAATTTATAATATCATATGAAATTATTATGTAGTAGTAAAAATTTTATTTATCAGGAATATTATGTTAACACTATCACTTGATACTCTGGAAGTATTTACTAATTTATTCTGGAATTGTTAAATTTAGGGTTTCACTTTTTATCTATGAAATCAAAATAATCTTAATCATCTGTTCAAAATTGAAATATTTAGGTCGCGTTGATTTCAACAATATAACCCATTCTCTCTAGTAATTGTTGGCCTCTTAGGTTCATCTTGGTAAAAAATTTATCTAAATTTATTTTTAGATTGAAAAATGTTTAAGATCCTTAAAAAATTATCCATAAATTTATTCATAATGATATAGACAGTTGCATGTTAGTCATTAAGTGATTTAAAATTTTGAAGACAAGCAAGATAAAATAAAAATATTATGATTATGAGTTTAACTTTAATTTTGTTCATAGATGATATATGCAGAGAGGCTGATAAAAAGAAAAAAGAAAAGCAGAAAGTCTTACAAAATAAACGATTTGGATAACCCAAACAGAATTCATGGTAAATCTTTTCTAAGCCAAACATGACGATGAAGTTTATTAATTTTAAAGAAGCCCAATCCAAAAATAAAATATCAAAGTAAGATTTGGAGTAAAGTGTACAAGTTTCAAAGTATAATTTACCTTTTTGAATCCGAACATGACGATGAAGCTCATATTTGAATTTTATGTAGGACAATCTTCACTGTATTTAAATAGATTAAATTCTATTGTGTATTAAACAACAACAAGAATATAAAGAAATAAAGGAAATGAGAGAATTTGTTTGATTACAAAAATCAAACTAGAAATAAATAAATAACTTACTTGATTAATATTCTGAATAATATTCTGATCAAGTCCAGTGTTTGACACTGTGTCTTTAAGACAGATTCGTCCTCTCCACGGTACTTTCAGAATGTGAACGTCTATCTCTCAGGATGAAATGATCAACTACAAACAATAGCAGCACTACAAATTATTTGTCTAACGAACACACTAAGTGTTTATACTCTCTCACAGAAGAAAATAATGCAGCAATATGAAGAGAATGTTTGTAAAATTATGAAGGATGAAAATTAGAGTTACAAAATTCAAATGAGGGTTGTCCTATTTATAGATGGATTGGTGGCTGCAGGTTTTGAATTAAACAGGTACAAACCTGTTTGAACAGGTATGAAACCTGTTTGGTTTTGAATCTGTTGGGTTCAAAATTCAAACAGATAAAAAACGGGAAGGGCCCTGTTTGGGTGTACAGTAAAACCGGACCAGTTAATTTCCGGAATTAATTTGAATTCAGGATTTTATTTTACCCAAAAATAAAATAAAATTCAAATGTTTTTTGGCTCACACCACGCACCTGCGCTCAAGCCCAGCTCGCCTGATCGGACGGCGGCGCGCGTGTGGTGATTTTTGGGTCCAATGGGTCTAACCCATAACCTCCATCTCTAAAACACTTGGGTACCCCTTGGGGCATACCCCAAGTTCCAATCCCATGCCTTATAAACCCATTCAAAACTTGCCACCAAATCAATGTGGAACAAGCCTTATTCAAACTTTTAATGATTTTTCACCAAAACTCCATTTCCATGGAGCATATTTTGGCTTCAATTTTCCATTCACTCGGTAATGGTTTTGAGTAACCAAATATACCACGTGAATCACAACGCGGCATAGAACACGTCACCACTTTGACCCGCGAAAATCAACGCATGGAGCCCACCTAAAAAATAGACCAAACTTAGGAAAAAATTCTGTTATTAACCCAGAATTTCTAAACCATTTCCAACATTTTAGAGAGGTCAATAAAAAAGGATAAAACACTAGATTATTATTATTTATTGGGTAAATTATACTTTGCGCTCTTTATGTTTGACCATTTTTTCACTTTGGTCCTTAAAGTTAGTTTTTTTTTTCCCCCCACTTTACTCCTTCATGTTTCAAGTTTTTCTCAATTTATTCTAAAAGCACATAGTATAAAAATATTTTATTATATATAATTCACACATCTAACACAAATTCAAGTCTCAATATAATAATATATTTTTTTGTGTTATGTAACAATTAACATAACATCTTTCTATCTAATTTTGAATAAAAGTTAATGTTAAGAGTAAATTGAAAAAACTTAAAACATAAAAAGTCAAAGTAAAAAAAAATTAAATTAAATTAAATTAAAGGCCAAAATGAAAAATAATCAAACATAAAGGGATAAGCTGTAATTTATTCTTATTTATTTAATATTTATTTTGTAATTTTCCAAGAAGGTTACTTGTCCATTAAATTACTAAAAAACAACACTTAAAATTGTTTTCAACAATTAAAAAAACTCATTCAAATCCGACCACCAGCTTCTCCGAAGCCTCATTTCACGTGCACCCATAATAATCAACTACATAAAATAAATACAGTGATCCACGTTAGACTCTGTATGTAATACTAAAGCCTAAGCTAAGCATCTCACAAAAGAACCTTCCTCTATATAAACTCACACATATATCACCACCTTCTTCACATCTTGTCCCAACCCTTCTTTCTCCTCACATCTCAAAGCTCTCCAAATTTCCACCCCCAAAATGGCCCAACTTTTCCTCTCCTTCCTATTTCTACTTCTCTCCATCTCTTGCTTGGCCAGCCCTGCTAGATCGACTGACCATATCAATCCTCAGTCTCCAGCTAGGGCTTTCATCGAGGCACAGTGTCAGGCAACACACTATCCCCAACTATGTATCCAATGCCTTTCTAACTATGCCAACAACGCAACCGTGCAAAGCCCGAAGCAATTGGCGCAATTCACCTTGAAGGTAAGCCTAATTCGGGCTCGGTATGCACGGGCCTATGTACTCAAAGTGGCTGCTCAAATGAAGGTGGCTAAGGCCCAAGAGTACCAAGCTGTGAAGGATTGCTTGGATCAAATCAGTGATGGTGTGGGCCAGCTTAGCCAATCGATTAAAGAGCTCCAAAAAATTAATCTAGAAGGGGAGGCTAATTTCATGTGGCACATGAGCAATATTGAAACTTGGCTTAGCACTGCGCTCACCGATGCGACTACATGTATTGATGGGGTCTCGGGCCAGGCCATAGGGGGGAGGGTTAAGGCCATAATCAAAGCCAAAGTCCTAAATGTGGCTCAATTCACTAGCAATGCCCTAGCCTTGTTTAATCGATTCGCTGCAAAACACCGAGCGGCCGGTGCCACCACCAAACCCTAAGCCATAGTATTTTTTAGGGTGATGCAAAAAATATATATATGGTTATTGTAATTTGTGAATATTAAGTTTTGTCTCCATGAAATACATCATTTATTGTCATCTCTGACTTATCTTTGATTTCATATTCTTTCATCGATTGATTTTGTATATTAACAGTTAAAAAAAGAACATGAAACAAAAGGTGAATCAGCAATAGATGTACTCTTCCAAAATTTTAATAATATTATTTTATTATTACTATTAGTATTGGTCATAGATCTGCTTTACTTAATATTTCATTTTTTAAGATCTATTTTTGCTCAATTGGTCAATGATCTTAGTTTATAACAATGTGACCACGTGATTGAGATTTGAGGCCACCTTAAGTTTAAGGGGGTTGCTAATTTCCCTCTTATTATAATAGAATTAGTTAGAATATTTTCAAATTATATAAGTTTGTTAATTAAGGTTTTTTTGGAAAATTTAATACCCATTTTTTTCTTTTTCTTTTAAAAAAAAAAATATTAGTGGTATTGTAGGTTTTAGTGAACAAATTTTTGATTTCATATACATAACACATCTGGTCTCAGTCACATTAAATTTTGAATTCATTCTCATTTTTATTAAGATTCATATGATGCGCTAAAAGAGATTAAATAAAGGCATAAAAAAAAAAAGAAAAGGAAAAAAAGAAATGTATCTTGATTTGATAATTTGTAGCCATCATATATTGTAAATCTTTTGATATGTATTATGCATGGTTGACCCTTATTGGCCTTGTTTGGGAGTTAGGAAATGTTTGGAGAAATTTCCGAGAGAGAGCTTTCTTAAAACAACTCAGCACATTTCCAGCTCATGTTCAGCCAGAAAGTAAAATGAATCTTTAGACACAACTCTAACATGCACATGATTTATTATTTTTCTTTTTTTTTAAGTTTGAAATATTTCTAACAATGAAATTAAAAAATTTACATCCTTTGTGGATTCTAATAAATGTCATGAGGGTATTAGTTTCCTATTCTTTGATCAATAAAATTATCAGGGTTAACTACACTTTTCACCTTTATTGTTTGATTTAAATTTTACTTTGGTTCATATAATTTTAAATTGAATAATTTGGTCTCACACTTCAATTGTAGTTTTAATTAGTTTCCTATAATTTTAAGGTTACAATTAATAATTTTTAAGATACTTGTCAAATTTTCAAGGTGTACACAGAGACAAAATTAATCGAAATTTAGATGGGAGAATCAAATTGAAATTGGACTTAAACTGTAAGAACTAAATTATTCAAATTAAAACAATAGAGACTAAAATAAAATTTGGATCAAAGTAGAGGTATAAAAAGTACAATTAATTCAAACTATAATCATCATATTATATTATATTTTGTTTATCATGCAATGCATCACTACTATATTGATAACTAACATGAGTATTGAAACCCATTAAACCATAGCAATGGTGATACTTTACATTCTCTCAAGTTAAAATATAAACTTGATAGAATTATTTGGACTTGTAGAATCACCATAGATCTCGTTTTTGATAATTTGAACTATTTATTTTTTAGGATTTTTTGTGTATATGATCCTTAAAAAAAATTAGCTTAATTCAATAATCGTAAAATTTTTATTCTATCCCAAAAAAAAAGGATGACATATGTGTTTTTAAAAATAGATTATTTATTTTTTCAGCAACAAATGTGATAAAATGAAAATGTTACAATCATAGAATCAATATAATTTTTAAATTTTTTTCTTTTTATGGATGATATAGATGAAGGATCCTACAAAATGAATTAATCAAATTATCGAAATAAGATTCGTAATGCGCCTCATAAGACCAAAAAATCCTAACAAATTCAAATTAGTTTAGATTTAAATTTGAGAGAAGCTCACATGATTATCATAACAGTATTATAATTATTTGATAGATTAACAAACTAGCAAATTATATCGGGTTTTTTATTTTTATTTTTATTTTTATTTTTCAAAAAATTCTAAGGTATTGGCAATCCAATTATATGTGCAAGAGTAAGTGGGGCCAACTCTCAAGCCATTTTATCATTTCCTTCTTGGAATTGAAATTCATCAGAAATAGTGAGAAATTATCTCAAGATGGACAAAGGTTTGACTTCTATTTTATTTTATAATTTTTTATTTGATTCATATATATAATGACAAATATTAAATATAACATATATACAAGAAATAAGATTAAAAAATGAACTGTTTGTCCTAAGCTTGTTTAGGTATTTACAATTGACTCAACTAAATTCTTATAAAACAAGAAACTAATAAAATAAGAAAATTAAATCAACACAAATTAAGAATTTTATTATTTTCACTAAATTACAAGATATTATCAAATACTAATTTCAAAGTAATAAAAATAAAAAATAAAATTTTAAAATCTTATTTACGATATCTACCTTTCTATTATTTTACAAGATATCAGCCAAAGTAGGCTTTTTGATTTCATAATAATAATAATAATAATAATAAATCTTATTTACCACATCTACCTTTCTATTATTTTTTAGTGTTTGAAAAAACTTAAGTTTTTGATGATTTCTGTACATCAAAAAAACAATATATATATACATATGAAAATATTGCTGCATTAATATTTAAATATTAAATTTATTATGAGGTTGCTAAGCAATAATCCGTTGTAGTCTAGTTGGTCAGGATACTCGGCTCTCACCCGAGAGACCCGGGTTCAAGTCCCGGCAACGGAATTTTCTTTTTCTTTTTCTTTGATCTTTAACAATAGAGTCAATTACCAAAAAAGTTCTATTTACAAATTTTGATCTTTAATAATAGAGTTAATTATCTAAAAGTTTTATTTATAAATGTTATGATAGATTTTTTGAATCAATAAGTACTATTTAAAAAAATTGAAAATATTATTATTATCTTTTTAATTTTTAAAACAAAGAACATTATCAATTTTGAAGAGTAATGTTCTTCTACATAATTGTTTTATTAACTGATGAAAAAAACAGAGCAAGAGATACGTTTTTGCTCTTCTACTTATTGGTTTGATTCAACTATCCAATAAAATCAAGAATATTATCAGTTTTTTCTAATTTTAAAACTGAGAACATTATTATTTATTTATTTTTTTAGTTTTGCACATTAATGTTTCATCATCATGCTCTTTTATAGACACAAAATTTTCAGTTTTGAACAAAAAATAATTTAGTTTTTTTTAATTTGGTTTTGGTTTTTAAAAACAGCTTTTAAAAAAATTTATTTTTTTATTTCCGTATTTTAATGTTTTCAATGATTTTTTAAAATATTTTAAGCAATTTTTTTTTAATGTTTAGACACACCTAATATAAATATACTTAAAAAGTATAATATTTGAAAAATTATAATATTAGTTTTTCTTTTTAGTTTTACAAATATAATAACATTAATAATTTGGAAAAAAAAGTATAATATTAGTTTTTTCAAATAATTATTCAAATTGAAAAAATTTGAAAAAAAAATATTAAAAATTATATAATATTTGTAAAAAAAAAGTATAATATTTGTAAAAAAGTATAAAGGAACGTGAAATCGAAGAAAAAAAAAAAAAACGTACTGGTATAACATTGTGTATAAGGAATTATTATTTGCTTGATTTCTAGACAATTTTTTCTTAACAGAGGCATGAGATGATTAAAAAATAATTAAATATCTACTTTAAAAATAAAAATGGGTAAATTACACTGACACCTCCTGAGGTTTATATTTATTACAGTTCCCCTCTCACCTTTTGAAAATTACATCTCCCCTCTGAGGTTTAAAATTTCATTATAGATTCCCCCTCAGCAATTTAATTTTTTTAAATACCAATTTTGCCTTCATTGGGTAAATTATATTGACATCCCTCACATTTTAGAAATTACAATCCCCTCTCTAAGGTTTAACGTAGTATTACCAATTACCCCCTCGATTAGTATTAGTTGGAAAAAAAAATTCATTGAAAAAAAAATTAATTGGAAAAAAAGTTATTTGAAAAAAAAAAATAAATTGAAAAAAAATATATTAGTAAAATTTTTAAGTTTCTGTTTAAAAACCAATATAAACTCATTTTTTGAATTTACGTTTTTTTCCTCAAATTTACAAACTGAGAGAACCATTTATAAATCAAAAAAAATATCAAACAAGTTTTTGTGACAGTTTTTAAAATTTTTGTAAATATAAATTGAAAATTGAAAACGAAATGGTTACCAAATAGGTTTCAGATGGAAAAATGTCATAAGATTAACCAATAATTAAATAAGTTACCAACGTAAAAAATGACTTCTCAAAAGATTCTTAGACTATGTATGGTTTGATTTTTAGAATTGTTTTTAAAAAATTAAACATTAATCTGGTTAAGAAATAAAAAATAAAAAATAATTATCATTTTTATATAATTTTTATTTTTTGAGTGGTTAGATATAATTTTTTACAAATTAAATTGAAACAGCCATACGTATGTATATAACCTGCCCAAAAGTTAAAATGATAATTATTTTTTACCCTTAAATGATAATTATTTTTTATTTTTTAACCAAATTATTTTTTAATTTTTAAAAAAAAATTCTAAAAATCAAACAATACGTAGTCTAAGAATCTTTTGATAAGTCATTTCTTACGTTGGTAACTTATTTAATTATTTGTTAATTTTACGACGTTTTTACCATCTGATGCCTATTTGGTAACCATTTTGTTTTCAGTTTTCAATTTATATTTACAAAAATTTTAAAAACTTTCATAAAAACTTATTTGATAATTTTTTTGGTTTATAAATGATTGTCTCAATTTGTAAATTTGAGAAAAAAAACGTAAATTCAAAAAAATGAGTTTACGTTTGTTTTTAAACAAAAATTTAAAAATTTTACTAACAAATTTTTTTTTCAAATAATTTTTTTAATTAATTTTTTATTCAAATAATTTTTTTTCTAATTTTTTTTTTCAATGAATTTTTTTTCCAACTAATACTAGCCGAGGGGGCAATTGGTAATGCTACTTTAAACCTTAGGGAGGGGATTGTAATTTCTAAAATGTGAGGGGTGCCAATGTAATTTACCCAATGAGGGCAAAATTGGTATTTAAAACAATTAAATTGCTGAGGGGGGAATCTGTAATGAAACTTTAAACCTCAGGGAGGAGATGTAATTTTCAAAAGGTGAGGGGGAACCGTAATAAACATAAACCTCAGGGGGTGTCAGTGTAATTTACCCCAAAAAAATTAACCCATTCTCTCTCTCTTTCTCTCTCTCCCGTCACTTTTTGGTTTTTATTTTTAAATTATAAATAAGTGAAAGAATCTTAAAGTAATTTTGGTTGCATTTGGTAAAGCTTTCTAACTATGATTTGGGAGTAGAAGTTGTATTTTGAGTTTGTAAATTTTGAAATTATGATTTGAGTGTAGAAAATTTGTTTGGTGAAAGAGTTTTGAATTGAGTGGGGAATTTTTGATGTGACATATGATATTTGATATAAAAATTTACAACTCATAAACGAACAACTCAAAATTCTATTAAAACACATAAATTTTTTTTAAAATTTTGGAAAATATTTTTTTCAAATATATAAAAATTAACATATGTCAAAAAAAAAAAAAAAAATTTGCACTGTTCCGGTCAACCGGCCGGACGACCGGTTAGTCCAAATTTTTTCACTTTCGACCGCGTTTTCAAAAGTGAGCGTGGAATTAAGTTTTGAAATTCGTAAACAAACACCGTGTTCAAATTAAGCTCTGGAACGTTAGTTCCAGAGTTGTACCCAACAGAGCTTTTTTTTTTTATATAGGTTTTTTGTGTGTGCAAGTCTAACACACAAAAAAAACTTGTATGAAACACAAAAAAATTTGTACCATATACACAAAAGACTTACACAAAAATAATCTTATTTTTATGGTGGTGCAAGGATATTAATTCATTACTAAAAATTCAATTTTATCGCTAAAAATATAATAATGACACTTTTTACAAGATATTTTGTTTCTGAAAAGTAAGTTGGTTCCTAAATTTTTATTTTTAAAATCTTTATTTCTTGTATTATACTCACAATTATTTGATTATATATTGATATTTGTATACCTCAAAGTTCTCACATTATGCAATAATTATAAATATTTTAAAACAAAGAACAAAGAGATTTATGGATTGAGGATCCTAATTTTCCCATCAAAAAAATCTACCACTCACATGGGATAGGGCTCTTCCATGGTTGATTTTTCAGTGGAATTATGATTTTCTAGCAAATTAATTGGGAAATGCTATGGTGTGCACCTATCACGAAAATATATAATTTTATCACAAAATTTCATAATATTAATCATAAAATACGTAGTTTAGCCACAAATTTGTGTAACAAAAAATGTCGTAACCGAGCTATAAACTTTTGTAATATCAATCACAAAATTTTAAATATTTTGCTATTTCAATTTGTAACAAGGTTACATATTTTGTACTTGATACTAGGAAATTTTATGATAAAGTTATACTTTTTTGTGGTAGGGTCATCAAAGGATTTCCCTAATTTGTAAGAGTGTCTTTAATAGTGTAGTATTTAGGGGTAATATAGGGAGAGTTACCAATAAATCCTAAATGTTGAAAATATGTTCTATTTGATCCTAGAAATATTCTTCCGATCGATTTAGTCCTTTCCATTGTGGAAAGTGAATTTGGTGCGCGTGGTGGTGATGTGCCACTTTTCCATGTTTTAGGTGTTAGTAGGTGGTTATGACTTGCCACATTAAGCGCGTGATTTTGGTTCCAAACGTACATATAACACTCTAACGTAGTAGGTATGATATACCACTCTAAAAAAATTAAAATTATTAATGTGGTAGATATTATGTGATACTGCAATGTGATAGATATTAATATACATTCTAAAAAAAATTAAAAAAATTTAGTATACTTTTTCTAAATGTGACAACGTGGCGGATATAATATGACACTCCAAAAATTTTACTCCAAAAAAAAAATAAAAACTCGTTAGTGTAATTTTCTCTAATGTGACAACGTGACGGGTATGATGTGACACTTCAAAAAAAAAAAAACTCCTTAGTGTACTTTTCCTTAACGTGATAACGTGATGAGTATGATGTGATACTCTAAAAAAAAATTAAAAACTCCTTAGTGTACTTTTCTCAAACATGACAACATGACAGATATGATGTGACACTCTAAAAAAAATTAAAAACTCCTTAGTATATTTTTCTTAAACGTGACATGTGACACTTTAACATGGCAAGTATGATCTGACACTCTAAAAAAATTAAAAACTCTTCAGTGTACTTTTCCTAAATATGGCACTTTAACATTGACGAGTATGATGTGATATTAAAAAATTGTCATAACGGATAAACATTGAGGAAGAATGGGACACATGCACAACTGTACCACAGCCACTGCAAAATGAATGAACTACATATGGCATGTTATACAATTGGAATGTGTGGCATAGTACACAAAAAATCCTAACGTAATGATTTGAATGTCTTGTACTACAATATTTCAATTACCAAATGTTTGGAAGTAATCCCACCAAAATCGTAAAACGGGAAAATGAAGGGTATAATTGATTGCCCAATGTTACCAAACAAAGGAAATGGGATCAACTGATAAGATATTCCCCCACTAATAAGACTAATCAGAACAGTAGAAATAACCTTAGGACCAATCGGTAAAATTGTTTGTGAGATGGGATTTATTGGTAAATATCTGTAGCTCGACTTTTTCATGCCCCCTTTCGGAAGTTCGAAATATAAGCCCTACAGTTCGGACTCCCGCGGTTCTGAATCTAATCTCATAAGTGCAATGTGAAATTGATAATCACCAAAGAGTCCAAATCCGACAAATCTTTCGAAAAATCAATTTTGAATCAAATTGCCAAAAATGGACTGCTTTGCCAGATACAAAGTCCCCACCTAAATATGTTATTTTTGGAAAATTTTAAAAACCCATGACTCGTGTCAAAGGCTATGTGTCCGTCATCACCAAGATTATCTCGGTTCGAGAACTTAGGTATGAGATGGGAAGGTCATGAATTGAGCACCCCCGCTCGCCCGATCAAAGATCGGCCTCTACTAATTATAATATGATTTTTATCAACATTATATGCTCTTGTTCCGATTTATTAGCCTAGCATTTACTATGTGATACGCGCACACAAGGTATAGACTAGTTTGCCCGAATTGGGACAATTCAATTTCATGTTTGTTTTTTGAAAAGGATTTGATTTTGCCACTTAACAAAATGGGCTTAAAGTTTGTGAATTTGTCACTTGACAAAGTAGGCTTAAACGTTCATTCATTGAATCATTCCAATTCAAGCAACAAGCTTTCATCCACAGGCATTCAAACAGTTGTAGCACATAAGCAATTAGTCTCGTGGCAAGCATGCTAGTCATGGCAGTCACTCACATTCATGCAAGTATGCTAAAGCACTAAAAACTCACCTAGTACTCCAAGCCAAGATAAACAAAAGAGTTAGAAAAATACATGATTCCTAACTATACAAGATGTCTAATGCAACGCATGCAATAATGCAATTAAAATAGGCTCGGCTAATAAGCATAGCATATGAATCGATTTGATAACATGCGTTCTAAGCACGTATTCAAAGAAGTATTGAAATGACAATGCAGTTAGAATGATGAACTGAGCCTTGATGCATGCAATACAAATGAATGGATGCAAGTATGCGATATGCTAATTGAAACATGATGTCCCTAAACTAACCATCATAAGCTGATAAATAAAAGAAAGAAAGACATGGGGTTGGAAGACATACACATTATTACAACATTGCGCTCTCACGAAGGAAAGTCTAAATGAATTAAGCTAACTAAGCTAAGCTAAGCTAATTAAGCTAACTTTTACAAACCGAAATGAATAACTAGCTAAACTAATTAACTAATTATGACAACACATGAATCAACTAACTATTCTAGTTAATTAAGTTACAACACTTGAACGAAATTAATTAGCTACAACTAAGTAATTACAATAAATACTTTAATCTAAATATTTAAACTTTAAATAAGATCGGAATGCGAAAGATGCTTAAGCACGTGCTCGGTTTCCACCTGAGAAGCCATTGTTTTGCTTCCGAATGTCTCTGTTTGCACAGTTGAACATCAACACTACTGCTTACTTTGCTCTGCCTTACAAACTCATTGCTGAACTTTGCATCAGTGGCTGACAGGCCAGTGATGAAGGTGGTCTGCCGGCCACCTACCGGCCATGGAAAGTGGTCTGTCGGCCACTGCTGCCCAGTTCTCCTTGCTGCAACAGAGGACAAACAGAGTATATACATGGTATTTCAAGGGTTATCTGCACCACTCACCTCTCCTTTTCATAGGAAAATCAAAGGAGTGGCAAGGCTTGGTTCACAAACCATCAATGGATGCAATTTCATTACATGATGGCTTGTGAAACCAAGTGTGCAAGGTCAATAAATGCAAAACAAGACATAAACCTCCTCCATTTCATGAAAGATCAAGGAAAGAAGTTGACTTTGGAGACTTGGATCATTTCATCACTAGCAAGTATGAAATGGTCCAAGTTCCATATGTTCAATTAATGTCTGATTGAACACAACAACTTATTATCTTGCTCACTTTTAGTCCCAAGTTTTAGTTACTCATTATACTTTACCAACCATTCTTTAATCCAATTAAGTCCATTGGTGAGTTAAGTCCTCTAAAGGAGAAGGAAGTGTCAAACAAGGGGTGGTTTAAGGCAAGAGAGAGATGTCACACCGTTTATAATAAACCCCCCCAAAAGAGGATTAAACCATTGAGCATGAACCTCAATCTCAAGCTTAAGTAACCCCAAGGTTGAAACAACCCTCAAAGCAAACAAAAAGTCAAGAAATGAGAGAGGTTACAGAGATTGTGCTTGGTAAAATTAAGTGAGAAAAGCACTAAAAACATGCAATCAGCTCAAACAAGTGGTGTCTAAAGGCCTAAAACACCAAGCTTGTGAGGACACTTACACTACAAGCATGCAATACAAGACTCAAATAACTTAATCAACCTAAAACAGAGTTAAAATAGTCCAAATCAGAACCTAAATCATGTTGGAATTAAGCTATAAATGGCTAGAAAAATAAGCTAACACATAGGACTAACTAGGCTAGCAAACAAGACACAAGGAAGGGAGGCTAACCCCTCCAAATTTGGATTTCAAAACATGATTTTCACCACAGAAATTACTCTGAAATTTAGTATTCAAAAGCCCAAAAAAAGATGGTTTGAAAGTGGGAAACAAATGTGGAAAGACCTTACAAACAAGGAATAAAGAAGGGTGAACCACCCCTTAACCTTAAATGGCTTAAGCCACAAATTTCAGCCCACAAAAATAGAGGTTTTTATAGTCCAAAAACAGTGGGAAAAGATAGAAAAACATACATGCAAAGCAAGGTAAAAAGGCAATTATTATAGTTCTTGAAGCAAAGATCAATTCTAGGCAACAATTCAAGCCAAAACCAACTTTAATAGCTCCAAGAAGACTTCAAGGAACCTCAGTCCAAAGATGATCAACTTTGATTAAGGAGTAGGCAAAAGTGTAGTGTAAGTAGGCTAATGTGTAGAGAATTTGTAGAGAGAGTGGAAAATTTTTGAGTTCAAAATTTTCTAACCTTGCTACAAAAGAGAGGGGGTCTCTATATATAGAAAACATGAAATTTCCTCAAGGAGATCTGGCCCTACACGTGGGGATAGATGGATGTATCTGTGTAAACAGCTGGCACAACTGGCATAAAATATCTGCAAAACACACTGGTGGCCGGCTGCCTAAAAGTGATGGCCGACAGCCTCTAGGGATGGCCGACAGGCCACCAGAGGTTGCAGGCTAGAAAGACCAAGGCATGATCTAAAAATGAGGCAACAAGGATGCAGGGTTTGAAAAGCTCAAAGTTGTGGTGTTCCGCTGAGGACTTCGAGCACTTGGCGAGCAAACAAACTCATCATCGAGTGTGTATGCAAAAACGTCCAAGTCGTAGGAGCCGTAAAAAATGGGGTGTCTATAATATCCCTAATATATATTATACTAAAATGGGACAATATCCTATCTTATAATACATATTTGACCAATTGACTTTTTATAAATATTAAATCTATGCTATTATAATTGGATTACAATTGATGACTAATTATGTACAACAATCTCATATATGAAGATAAATTATGAGATAATTTGGTAGAAAATATATAAAGATGAAAATTACATCTATGCACAAGACCATTTATTTAGTTTGTAACTCTCACTCAGGCACCTTTTGGCCCATTTAAAAGCCAATTTTTTTTGGCTTTTTTTCAGCTCAAAAAGTAAAAATTAAAATGTGAGAAAGGGAAAATATTTTAGACATTGTCACATTTGTTTGGCATCATAATGGTGGAAAATATAAGAGAGTTAAAATTCTTGTACAATTCATATTAGTATCCTAAGTTGACTTTCAATTTCTTGTAAAAGGAATTAAAAATTAGGATGGGACTTCCATCCAACTCTGAATAAGAAGGTGTTATTTGGGCCAGTGAAGCCCACAATAAGTTTTGTTTTGATAATATGAACCGTTTATTTTATAGAACCTTCTGTGTATATCATTTATGAAAAATTAAGGCACTTCGAATCATAGTATGTTCAATTTATCACGTTTGTTACAACAAAAAAAAGATGGTCTATAAACATGTCATTCAAATCTTTTTTGGAGAAATTTTAATTCAATTAAGATTTAAAAAAATAATTACAGATAAGTGGTAAACTTTAAAAATATTAATTATTCAAATTATAATATTTTTCATGTATTTGTATTAATTTTTTGGAAGTACCACTCTTTGCTAATCTTCTCTTGCTCTCTCTCTCTCTCTCTTTTTTTTTTTTTTTTGAAAACAAACGTGATTAAAAATGTTACGATTATTGGATCAATTAAAGATTTTTCAAGGTTAATATGCACAAAGACCTTACAAAATGAACGGTTCATATCATTGAAATGACTCATAATAAGCACGATAGACCTGAACAGTACTCTCTAATCACAAACTCCACAATATATATCAATCACTATTTAATCTGTGACCATCTAAGAGTATTCGCATCAAGCTTGCTATTTTAGTTTTGGGGCTCTATTAGCCAAACAAGGTCCAAAATAACCCATGCATCAGGCTAGCTACAACAAAATAATTTTGACATTACTACAGTACAACGCTTGATGTAGCGATGTACTGTTCACAAGTTATACACTATTATATTATTTATTCTAGAGAAAATTTTGGACCACCTGATCGACCACCTGATCGACTCCCCAGTCGACCACCTGATCGACCACCAAATAAATAGAAAAATTGGGCAATTTTCACCAAGTAGTCGACCACCTAGTTGACCACCCAATAAAAATGAATATTTTATAAAATTAAATTTTAAAATATAGAGCCTGATGAATTGTGTACATAAAAAAAATATTAATTAAAATATAAAAATAAAATTTTATTATAATTTAACTCAAATTTACTACGTCTAATGCGAATGTTCTAACAACAATTAATACTGATAATTTCCCCTCAAATGAGGAATGCTAGCATTTCATAACTAAGAATGATGGTAGAGAGACAAATGGATATCCTAAAGTGGAATGGTAGCCTTTTCCTTTAATTATTTAACTAGCTAGAGGCATGGTACACGGGATGGGGGCTAAGTTGGAGTATAACTTGTATATATAGTAAGAAAATAGGGAACAATTTCTCTTCAGTTTGAAATCGGACTAAAATATGTTGTTAGATTTTGTAGGTCCACTACGAAACTCATATTGATAATTCGAATAATTCAGTGTGCAAACCTTAGCGATTGCTTTATCTCTGCAAAAAATCACGTTGATCGGATATTGATAGCCACTTGATTAGATCAAATTTTTGTCAACGGTAACTATGATTTTAAAAATAAATTGTTAATACAAATGTGATCTGATCAAGTAAATATCAATATCCAATCAATTTGATTTTTTACAGGGATGAAATACGACGAGCTCTATGCATTGAACAGTTTAGATCATCGATATGGGCTCCGTGGTGGTCCCAAGAAGACCTAACAACACGCTCCAATTGAAAAACCTAACTATAGAGAAACCTGAGCCAAGAAAATATATGTCATTTTAACTTTAATTGAACTTGAAATTGAGTGGAATCTTACCATCTCAATTCTAACCATAAAAGAATTTTTAAATTTTGGAGGGCTATTAAATAAATTGAGTTTTTTTAATAATTGTTTGGGTACTCAGTCTATAAATTCAAATCTTAATTTTGTTTGGTCAAAGGTTTAAGCGTTACAAAACTTTGTCCATAAGGACAAGCCATTGCAAAATAACCAAATTACTCACATATATATGTATAGCACCACACATCCAAACCCTATATCTCCAAACCAAACACACCTCTCTCTTTGTTCTCCTCTCTCTCTCTCTTTCTCTACCGGTGGACTCCATCTCCATTGCCGTCGTCGATAGCCCTTCTGTCATGACCTGAACCCGCCCCTATGGGTTAAGGACATAACAGGCCAGTAATCAAGGGATTACCTACGGCCTCAAACCAAACAAGACATATCTCATCAGAGTAAAGGGGCCAAACGGAAGCAAATTTAAAACTTTTGTCCATAGAGCTGTGCTTACATGGCACACCATAACAATCCATATATATATATATATGTGTTAATAATTCACATCAAAGGAATAATAACACAAGGTTCTGTACATACAAGATCATTCAAGTCTAAGTTAGTCAAATCCAAAGTTTATATACAAAAGTAATCCGATGTTTTCGCCAATATAACAAAATTGTATCAAAAGAACAAAAGAGGCGAAGACAAGTCTTGTGCGTGAGATGTTTGGACTGACTCTTCAAAACCTTGACTGTTTCTCACATATTTCACCGAGGTTGGGTTTGGACATACCTTGGCTCACCTACATACACATGAATGAGCGTGAGCGAAAGCCCAGTGAATAATATCAAATAAGGAAGATACATGAACAAACTTTGAAACAGTTACATCAGACGGCTTTGGGCCCAATTCATGTTTCTATTTAATGTATCAATCGACTAAAGTTCTAGACGTATCAAACGGCCTTGGGCCCAATTAACTTATACCCGACAGCCTTTGGCCCATCCATTCATGTCTAACGGCCTTTGGCCCAATCGTTCATGTTCGACGGCCTTTGGCCCAATCGTTCATATCAAATGGCTTTCGGCCCAATCATTCGTGTCAAACGGCCTTCGGCCCAATCATTCATGTCAAACGGCTTTCGGCCCAATCATTTATGTGTGTCAAACAGCCGTCGGCCCAGTCAATTGGATCAAACGGCCTTTGGCCCAATCATATGGCATAACAAATATTTGTCCCCAATTCAATGTAACAAACTTATAAGACTTATATGGAAGTAAGCAATTGGACAAATAACATACTTCAGACATCTTTATTAAGATATCACTCACAGTGTTCTGCCGGTGGATTTGCCCTGGAGCTCGACCCTACACATTACATAACACATATGGGTCACAATTGATTCAATCTGTTCTTAATTCATACATCCCTTTTAGGCTTCTTTCTTATTCTTTTTAACTCATTTACAATACTCAATGCATGCCCAAAAGTGCTTAGAAATGAAAGAGAACGGAAAATGAAACACGAAACATCTTTACAAAATTTCAGAAACAGGGTTCCCCGCTGGAGCGCAGATTTCCCCGCTCGAGTGGACCCCCTTTGGTCTGCAAAAGTTCTGGTTGCCTTAAATTTACGCTCGAACGTGACTTTAGACGCTCGAGCTGAGGGTCAAACATATGCCTTGGACGCTCGAGCATGATTATCCCCGCTCGAACGGACGACAATGTCTGCAAAACTGCTGGGAGCTAGCATTTCACGCTCGAGTGGCCATTACCCCGCTCGAGCGGACATGCCGAATTTTGGGTTTTCCAGAATTGTTCTTGTAGATCAAACTCGACCTCCAAAGGTCCAAAACTCATGATTTTGGTTATAAACATGCAAATACATTATACCACATAAGAATATAAGTGTATGGGACTGAATTGTTCAAAATCACAATCTAATTCTCAAATAAATCCTCATTTCTTTTGTATGATCAAACCTATGCATTCAAACTTCATCCAAAATTCATATCTCTACCAATTCAACATGCATATTAGTCTTTGACCCCAATTCCATTTCAAATAGCACCAATGATGCTCATAACCATGAAAATTAACAAAACTATGCTTGCATGTATGCTTTAATACTCATATTCCCACATTTAACTTGATACATGCTTGATTATGCAAAATCATGGTAATTGTATACATGCATGTGCATTCTAACTTCATATTCAACTCAATCTTTGCCATGAGCTACCATACCACTTGAATTCACAAAATTACATACTCAACTCATGAATTAAGAGTTGATTACTCACCTAGGAGCCTCAATTCTTCCAATTATAGCTAACTCTTGAGCTAATCCCCTTAGTTTCTTGAATTCTCTAGCAATTCTTCAATGTTGGCCCCTCTCTCTCACTAAATTCAGCCCTCTCTCTCTCTAGAGAGCTAATCTCAGCCAAAATGAGTGAAATGGGCTCCAACTAAATGAATGTGAGTGTAATGCCCCCTTTTTATAGTCTCCCACTTAATCAAATTGATTAAGGTTAATAATAGTGCTCTAATTAATCATTCTGAATCTAATTATTTTGATCCGAATAAATTTCTAATTAAATTTCACCATAGGCTCTAAAACTTATGCCAATCACAATGGCGTAGTCAATTTTGGCTTCTGTGGCCGATAAGGCCTTCAATTAAATTCTAGAGCAGTTAAATCAAACAGATTTTCTTACGGTGAACAGATAGAAATTCAAAACCACATATATTCATATAAATGGCGCTCAAAATCATATCAAACACATAATCACAATCACAATTAAGATTAATTAGCATAATACGGAGCAGGGTTATCACACCTTCTCCACTATCGCATCTCCTCATTTGTCATCATCTTTTTCTTCATCTCCTACATCTACCGCCATCTTCTCATTTTTCTCATCTCTTTCGTCTCTTTCTCTCTACTATCGATCTCTCTTATCCACCATCAATCTCCCTCCTCCGCGAATCAAACACTTCGCCGACACTGCCGTTAGGGTTTCAGTGTTGTTTATTAGTGCTACTCGTCATACTTCGACAAACCAGTCATGTATCTCTGGCAATCCAGGCTCAACGCTTCGCCGCATCGAAGACTCGATCTGTTCTCACCGATCTGCTTAATTGCTCTAGAGAGTTAAACTCTCATCTTTTTCACATCTTTATTTCTCTTATGGTTCACCACCATCATCGCCTCTGCTCTGGTGTTGCACACGTAGTCCAGCGCCGTCTATAGAGCCTGGTCATTGACGTCGCTCCTAGTCACACCAGGTAAATCTGTGGCCATTTCCATTTTCTCATCTTGAATCTGGTTTTTGCTTTTGGATTTACAACTATATTTGTCAGTTTCTTACTGAGAATGGAGTTTTGACCGTGCAAAAGGGCCGAACTGTTGACATGATGGGCCGAGCTCGGTCCATCGCTTTATGGTTAGCTGGGCGAGATTGAAATGGACTAACTCCACCAAATAGGGTTAACCAAGCTCCACCGTCTTAGCTGAGGTATTCTACTGATAGATCGGGCTGATCTCGCCGAGTTGTAATGGTCCAAGCAGATTTGGGCCATGGCAGAGAACTAAGGCAAGTTTAAGTTGTTTGGCAGAGGAGCAGCTAACCGGTTAAGCATCTCGGAGCCAGGCCGATTAGTAAAAGCTGCTCTTAGAATAAACAGCCACGTGCCGGATAATGCACAACTCGACGATAGTTGCCATGTGGCCCAATTGAAGAACAGAGAAGGGAATCCACTATTCATGCACATCTATACCGTTTGGTTGTTTTATCGATGTTGTTTGGCAATATTGTCACTCACACACATGTAAGATGAAGAGAGGATAGTACGTCCATGTGCCTAGGAAATGACAAGCGAAGTGGTGAGCACACAAACTACATAAACCCTGCAGCGCTTCTATGCAATAGGTCTGAAATCTTTTGACACAAAACTATCTTCTCTTTTGTCTTCTTTTGTCTCTGCGAGTGCTAACTTGATCGTCGGAGCGGTTTTCCGACAACACACTGTCCAAGTAGTTCATTATTGCTATGTTTTCAGGTTCGATGAAGTTGCTCAAAGAAATGTGAAGCTTGGACGTAAGGAGCACGAAAGCATAGAATATTTGCTTCCCGTACACTTGTAACTATAGATTTTTTTTTTAATTCTTACTTTGCATCAATTTTGTTTTACTATTCAATTTTGGAAATACGATCTAGAAACTTGTACTTGTTGATCAAGCTAGATTACACAATGTGATGTTGAAATTTTGGTTTTATTTTAGTTTTTTGTTCTTGTTGATTTATGATTGTATCAAGGAGCTTATGTTTAGCTGATTTCATTTGATTTTATGTGTAGTTTTTAGAAAATAATTTGAACAGATAGTTAACGAAAAGTCAAACAGATAAAAAAAAGTCAAAGGGTAAAATTGAAAACAAAATGTTCTCTAGGACTTCTCACCAAACTATTTCACAAAGCGTGAATTTCTCATCAATAAAAAATATCCCTTGGACCTAATGTCTTATACCCTCTTTAGATTATATTTCTCATCAATTAACCATTTATTCTATAACTAATAACTATATAAAATAAAATTTTAAAATAAGATTTATTAAGGCAAAATTAGGAAGCGATGTAAAAGTTTAAGGACAATGACAATTTGTTTGGTAAAGTCCCTAACATTTGAAATTTCATGAAAATAATGACAAATTTCAACAAATTGTATTTTGAAATGTGTTTCAAAACTTTAAAATTTAATAACTTTTGATCTGAAACTCTATATTTTGTAATATTTATATTTTTGGAATCGTTTTATCGAGATCTATCAAACAATGATGAATATAAAATTTTGAAAAGAAAAAAAAAAATCACTAAGTTTTCTAACTAAAAGTCAAAGAAATTTCATTGACTTCTCAATTGTCCAATTTTTGAAATTTCTCTGAAAGAAAATAAGCAATTCTAAAATTTTTCTAAGAGAAAATAAGCATTTTGAAATTTTTTTTAGTAATTATGAAATTTCTCTGAGCAATTTTGTCAGTGAAATTTAAAGTCAATTACAATAACATTTAACTAATTTTAGTGAAATTTCTCTAACTTAGATCAATGATATTTTATTTATTTATTTATTTTGAATTTCATATTTATCCTGAATCTTGTTTAATAAATCTTGATGAGAGAATTCTAAAATTATAAATTTTATGAAAAATGGATATATAAATAAAAAGTTATTCAATTTTAAAATTTTTAAATCATTCCAAAGATACCATAAAAAACTATTAATACTGGGGTACTTTGGTCCAAAAATGACGTTAGAAATCTTGCAAGACTAAACTAAAACTTCTTTCTTATGTCCTTGAACTACTTCAAATTATGATCAGGGAGCTGAAAATAAAATTCTCATTTATTAAATATTTGGGATAAGTTGGGACTGGTCAAAATTTCTCATTCCAAGTCCATCCAAAAAAATAAATAAAACTGATTTAAAATCTCAGCTCAGCTTAATTATATTTATATTTTTATCTAGATATGTCCTTATAAAAATGTACAGTTGTTTTCTTGATTTATTTCACTACCACTTTTTTGGACTAGGAAATGAAATTTATGTAAAAAACTGAAACTGTTAAAAATTAGGATTTGAAGAGGAAAGAGATTAGTCTAGGACAAATATATTACTTCTTAGCTTTGGTTTTTTTGTGGAAAAATACTTTTAAAAAAAATATTTTTCATATATTTTAACGTTTTGTACAACATAAAATAAAAGTTAATGGAAACCAACCCTCTTAAGGAAATATAAGTTTACTTTGAATAGGCGCTTCAACACAAGGGCGTTTGGGATGGGCTATTATTGTTACTTCAACACAAGGGTGTTTGGGATGGGCTATTATTGTTGCCCCTCGCAATAAACATGCATGAACCATTTCACGAAGTATTTGTTTGGATAGTCTAAAGTCTCGATAGTTAGCTCTTGGTCTTTTAATAACAATAAAAAACTTCGATGAAGGTGGGTAGGTGCACTATTCCGCGGTGGGGATTGCAACTGTCCATGAATTTCCCATTTGTCACTCAATGAATGAACTTTGCTTATTTCTTTTTTTAAGGATCAACAAATCAAATGATATTTATGTTCCAATTTTTTTCTTTTTTTCTCCCTCTCAATCAAACTTTTCCTTGTCATAATGGTTCAATTCCTATTAGTATTCCATAATACAAGTCAGATCCATGATGTAGAAATATAAGGAGGTGGACCTCCTCCCCATCAAAAGAAATAAGATTCTCATAGATATAACACACTAACCCGATGTAGAGGCAATCAAGAAAGTTGCATAAGTGAATATATAACCTACACAAAAATAGGCTAATCCAACCGATCTTGCTCGCACAATGGAAAGTGCCACTGGTTTATCTCTCTATCGAATTAAATTGGCCAAAGGTGTACGTTTGAGAGCCTATGCTAAAGTTTCAATCAATTCCTGCCAATATCGACGCTAGAAAATTAAGAACATAAATCCAGTAGCCCAAACAAGATGTCCAAATAATAACATCCACACCCAATAGTCAGTAAAACAAAATACCACACAAAACCCTCTTTACTTTTTTATGTCTTTTCATACAAAGCTAAATAACTAACTAAAATAGCCTATTCTCAAATGGGTATATGAATTAATATTTATTTTTAGTAATGAAAATTTTAAAAACCCTCGAGATAATGATTTGTGATTATGATTCAATTTAAAGCAACAAATAGCAATCCTAATCAAATAATCAACAACCAACCGGTATAACAATTTAACGTGAAAAAAAAAAAATTCATAATTGGACTCCTCCAATTATGATAAAAAAAAAAAAAAATCACGAGGCCAAAGCCACAAAACAATCTAAAAATGAAGACAAAAAGGAATTACACACAAGAACTCTCAATTACCTAGCGAATCCACTCCCGAATTGAACCGAACTCAATGTGCCTCTTCCACCATCATGTTCACCTCAAAATTGCTTTGTCAAATATTGAATCCACAATACCGATGTCGAATCTATGACAATAAGCCATTTTAGAATCCACCAAAACTTCAAGCCCAAGTTCCCTGGAATCCACAGATGAACACTTGTAACATCGCCTGGGGGGTACCCATGCGCATTAAACAGTTCGGACCCTCGATTTCTTTAATCTAGTCTCAAGAGTACAATGTGAAACATAGATGAGAGTCCAGATCTGGTAACTTTTATAGAAAATCCATTTTATTGCAAAATCTTTACCTGAAATGGATTACGTTATTAGATCTTAGAGTTGCCACCTAATATTTTGAAAAAATTAGAAAACTCGTGATTTGTGCCAAGGCCATTGTTCGTCGTAACTAAGGATGCTTGGTTCGGAACCTTAGGTATGAGATGGGAAGGTCATTAATTGAGCACCCCTACTCACCCGATCAAAGATCGGTCTCTACTAAATCATGATATGATTTTTATTTACTTTACATGTTCATATTCCAATTATTTAATAAATCTTAAAATTTACTATGTGAAAGCAAACAAGTATAGACTATGCCATTCATTTTTGAACAACTTGATTTCATATATTTTGAAAGAGATTTGAAGATGCACAACTCAAAGAAATAGAATTTATAAATATGAAAATCAACATCATTTCAATTTAAGCGACAAAACCTCCATCCACCGGCATGCATAAAGTTATATCAACATCATTCAAATTTAAGCGACATAACCTCTATCCACCGGCATGCATAGAGTTATATTAAATAAGCAAATAGCCTTATGGTAGGATGCTAAACATAGTAAGGAAAACACACACAAGCGGGATGTTAAAGCATAAAACTTACATATTTATCGACATCCCGCAAACAGTTACAAAACAAAGTTAGTAAACATACATGATCCTATATATAAAATTCTAATGAAATTTACTCAGGAAATTTACTCATGAAATACAACTAAAGATTCGACTTCTGATATATGGCATGCAAATCATCTCAAGAAATGAGGTAGTGCACAAAATCACGTAATAATCGATTAAACCCACAGATGCAAATTTAGCCAAATCTAGATGCATGAAACATAGATGTAAACCATGGATATGATGAAAAGACAATATATGATGCATATTTACAAATAAGGAAAGGAAGTAAAAGAACAGGATAGAAAGAAGCATGGCGGGAATTATTACAACACTTTGAATAATTACATATCCGAATAAGAGAGGAAAAGAAGAAAATATTACAACAAAATAAAAAACCTAACAAATCTCTTAAATCAAAAGAAAAACAAAAACTTCAAGTGCCTCGGAGACCACCGGAAACCATTCTGCTCAACATCAGAAGACTACTCGGTTCTGTCTAGAAGAAGTTGGCTGGCCAGCCAAAAAGTGAGCTAGCCGACTAACTAATTAGCTGGCTAGCCAATTAATTAGCCGACCAGCCAATAAATTGGTTAGCCGGCCAATTAAGCCTGGCAAAAAAACTTGTTTTGTTGCAACACCGAAACAGAACAAACAAGGGATATGTGGGTGGCTCAACTAACTACTTCCAGTTAGAGTACAACAGTCTATAATATGAAATTGAAGCAAGAAAATCAAATATAAGATAGAAAATACAAGAGAATAAAAGTTTGCAAAATTTACCTTCCAAGGAAATGATGAACTTCTTGATTTCCAAACTTTCTTTTAATCACCCTCAAGTTTAGGAAGTGTGTTCTCAATCCTCAGTTTGAAAACTTCGAATTCTTGCTAGAATGGTGTTTTTGGGTTGTTTAACAGTATGTGTAGTAGAAAATGGTTAACTTACTGATTTTTCTTAAACTTGGCAAAGATTACTTTTTCTTTGATCAAAGCACTAGAGTTTGATTATAATGAGTTTCTGGATGATTTTGGTAATGAAAGATGAGCTATAACAGTGTATAGCTACAAAAAATGAAAGTTTTGGCCAATTCTCTAACTCAAAACTTAAACTCTCTCTTTTTCTCCATCTCTCCTCTCTTTTTCAATCCTCCTCTTCTCCCTTAACAATCTGATGACCTTTGTATAGACAATGATAGAAGGCTAAGTCAAGGAGATGGTGGGAGACAAGGACCATGGGTGACAAGGATAAAGACAATCGACCCTTGCTTTAGCTCTCTCTTTTTTTAAGGGCCAAGTTCTTTTTGACAATAGAGGCAGAGTAGACATACATCTTGTGCATGAATCTATCAGAAATATCTAAGGTGCCATGTTTTACACACATTAAACAAGAATTTTGCTGAAACTGTCATGTTTCTGGACTAATTAGCCGGCCGGCTAATTTATTGGCAGGCTGGCCAAAAAGTGGCAGACCAACCAATTAATAGGCCGGTTAGCTAAAATATTGGCCTTGGCTGTGGCTTGACTATTTTGCATGAAATAGGATTTTTCGACAGAATTATCATCATTTCCTCCTATTTTCACACTGTTCTTTGCTCAATTTCCTGAGAAAATGTTTTATTTTAAAGTTTAAAAATGAGCCTCGAAACACTATGAAAATACTCGGAACAAAACGCAGAAAAAAAGTTTCGAAAAAGAGTTTTAATAAGGACTTAAACACTTGGCTAAAACAGGTTAGAGTTAGGAATGAAGCACATATTTCATCTTTCTTACTGAGGATGTTGTGAGAAACACATTCTTGATTTCATCATCGGGTAATAAAAAAAAAAAGGCCCAAGTTTTAGGGCCGGTCAAAATGGGATGTCTACAACACCTCTATCTTTTTGTGAATGAAATAACAAAACAACCCTTTGATGATAGTCAACATGAAACTTGTTGATCAATCGATCACCCTCAAATCATCAAGGAAAACAATACATAAACACCCTCCAATATAGAACACTTTGTTTTCTCTTTCTCTTTAAGAATTTGGATGGTTTCAATCCTAAAAATAATAAACAACGCACTTTATACTAAACAGAGTTACGAAGACCGTTCAAGCACTCACTTTACCCCTCGAATCGTGTGACAATAAAACATGTTTTCCAAAAGTTCAGAATACAGGCAGAGATACTAGATGAACCACTTCACCGCTCGAGCGCACAAATGACCAATTGAGTGGTTAATCAATTTTGACTTCTTTATTTGGTTTAGGGGTGCTGCCCCTCGACTTTGCCTAGGCGCTGTCTTGAACTGTACAAGTTGACCAGGCAGCTCGATCCCCGTACTTAGTCAGTGAAGTGGCAAACGAGGAATGGTCAAAACAAGATACAGAATGTTAGTACAAATTCCTCTACTCAACTCGGGTTGGATTCACATATAAACTCTCATAACTCATAGATACAATAGAGTGAATAAAAATACAACTAAATGAAATTTTGTCCAACGGGATTGCTAATTACAAAAACCTAACAATCTCCCCCTTTGGCAATTCCGTGAGAAAACACACCTAACAAAAAAAATCCTAATCACCTCAACCCATTACAACCAACAAAGGTCATGATTTGCAAAACATTTGTTAGCGCCACAAGAGTATATGATAGCATAAAACTTATGACAATATGAAAATCTGAAAAGGATACCATGCTATCAAACAACAACATCACTTCAAAAGTCTCCCCCTCAAACATACTCGCTTTTTTTGTCATGAATTGTCAAAGGAAACTCAATCAACAAAAGTAAGGACAAAAGCCACGCAAGCAAGGACAGGATGGTGTAATAACCAATAGCATACGATAAATAAGCAACTATAGCAACATGCAATCCAACAAACACCAATCTCCCTTACAAAATCAATCAATGAAGGTCCATGCTAAACAAACTCCCTTTCAACGATTAAACCAAACTCCCCCTCACCAAAAGCAATAACAAGCGTAACAAAAAAATAAAAATAAAAAAATTTACTAGACAAAAGCAATATAGTGAAGCAAGTAAGAAATTTCATATTTGTACCTTAAAACACACAAGAATATTCAAGAAACACAATCACTCGAAAACACAATGGGCACAAACTCTAAAGGATTCCTCATGAAAGAATGTGACGCAACATGTGAAAAGTATAAATCTCATGAGACAAATGTGTGTGTGTGTGTGTGTGTGTGTGTGTGTGTGTGTGTGTGTGTCTTGGAATTTGACAAACACTAGATTTACATCCCAGTAGTGATCTGATGGCTGGACCTCTAGCAAAAGAATTTGCGAATGACTGAGAAAAGTCAAACCTTTAGTGATTAAACGGTATTTGTTAAGTAAATGCGAATGCTCTCCCTTAAACAATGTATACCATTTTCTTGCGCACTCATCGGCGGCTTTCACTCTCAAGAGTATGGAAACCAAACCAGAGAATGATGGAAAAGATAGTGAAGCCTAGTTAGTGACTCTGGTCAATTTCTTAAGAAAAACACAAGAAACACTGCTATAATTCCATATAGAACTATGATCACTTGTGCGGAAGAGTCCAGTATTTGCTAATCCAAGAGTGTGTACAGAATGAAACATACTAATCAAAATACACACAATCCGAATAAGTAATAATCACAGATAACACACACTCATTAACAAGTAATGGAAATTCTCATCAATTTCAATATGCACTAAGAACTTCTAAAAAATTTCAAGCTCGTAAAACCACACAAAGAAAAGCTTTTTGGATTTTTGAAAAACAAAGCAAGAAAAAAACGAACAAACACACACAAAAGACCCAAAAATAAGAAAGACAAACAAAAACTCAAAACAAAAACAAAAGAACAAAAAAATAAAAATAAATGAATAAACAAATTAACCCAAGTCAAGCTTTCTCACCCAAACCACTTTAGTATGAACAATGTTGTGAGAATTACAGTTCTTGGGTGGTGTCTTGACGTTTTGGTTCCCTTCCTCTTCAATGGGAACCCGTCTCAACTTGGTTTCAACCTCCTATTCCTAGGTCTTGGCAAACACAACATCGCTTCATGTTTGGTCTTAAGCCCACAGTAATGACAAATAGGAATGAATTTATCCTTGGTTACACAATTATGAAATAAAGAAGATGATGAAATGATATTACCCCTAGCCATAAAATCTTGAGTGTTCTCATCCTTGGAAGTTGAGGCTTTGGATGATGAGACATGTCCTTTGATGATAATAACTCCTCCTTTATCATTGGCCATGTATTGAGTATAAAGGGCCGCATCTACACTTTGTGCACTTGAAACTTTGACACTTTCGAGTCCAAATTCCAAGGAGATAATTTTCTCTTCAAGCTCTTTCTCGAACTTTGAGCAAGTTTCCAACTCTCTTTCAAGATCACCATTCTTCTCTTTCAACTCATCATGAGCATGAAACAATTGATTTTTCTTTATTTGACATATGGAAAGTTTGGCGATCAAAGACTCCATTTCATTTAAAGAACAACAACTTCCACTTGAGCTTCCATAAGCTCTTGCTCTACTTTGTCTTTCCCATCTCTACTTAGCCTAAGCTTGGTTGACAACTTGATTTTCATCTTTGTCAAGGTGAAACTCCACTTATACATCTCATATGCTTTACGAAGAGTTACACCATCTATTTCTTCTTCCGCAATTGAAGACTCATTACCACCATTTGAAGACCCGAAGTGAAGCTTTCATTCTCACTCTTGTCCGAAAATGAATTTCCATCCGAAGAATCAACATTCAATGCATGAGTGATGGAGGTACCATGAAATTCACTATTAGAACTTGCATCCTCATAGATAGACTTCAACACATCCCATACTTCTTTGGTCATCTCACAATGAGAAATATGGGTTTGCTCACCTTCCAAAATAGCACCTTGTATTACCTCTAATGTTCTTGAGTTGTATCCAAAGTGTTGCAACTCAAGTTCATTCCATTGCTCTTAAGGCTTCAAATTTCTCAAGCTTGTTGCCCAGTCAAGTTCATATGGCATCTCGAACCCTTTTTCTATGATCCTTTATAGGCTTACATTGAATGCTAATAAATACACCCTCATGTGAGCACTACAGTATAAACATTCATTACCATCAAATAAATGAGGGATGGAAACATTCTGGTCATGAACATACTTAACTTGACCCTTGACAAAATCAAATTGTCCCTCGGCTATAGATACCACCATGAAGGCAAGAAACTGTCCATTTCCTTTCTTGCCTTGAACCTTATTGTTACTCTCATTCTTGTTAGGATCTGACTCATTATCCCAAGTGATAGAAAATCCTTTCTTCTTCCAAAACTGGTTAAGGCATTCTTAAGCAAAGTGTCCAAAACCTTTGCATTTATAGCATTGGACTATTTGAGGATTCCCTTGTATTTTTTCTTTCTTTTTCTTGGTTGTAGAATCAATTTTGAACTTATTTTTGCCTTTGGATTTACGAGTTGATTCCATAAGATTAGGTTTCTTTTTTAGAAAGGATTTTTTGAAACGTTTTATAAAGGTATCTGTCATCTCGGAATCAAACTCATAACCCTTATCGGAATCCTTTCCAACACTATGAGTACTACTAAAAGCCAAAACATCATTTTCTTTCTTTTTGAAATTCAAATGAGCCTCATAGGTTTGGAGATTTCCATCCAAATGATCCGGCTTGAGGTTGTCAACATCTTGAGCCTCCTCAATAGCCGTAACTTTTGGTTGGAACCGATTAGGCAAGGATCTCAAAATTTTTCCAATAATCTTGGATTCCAGTATTTTTTTTACCTAAATTGAAGCTGGAATTCACAATGTCACTCAACTTCACATAAAATTCATCAAGGTCTCATTATTTTTCATGGAAAGGTTTTCAAAACTTGAAATGAGCATTTGAAGTTTTGAGCTTTTAACCGAATGAGTACCCTCATGAATAGTTTCTAAGATATCCCATGCCTCTTTTGCGACTTCACAATTACAAATATGACTAAACCCTTTGGGTGTGACGGTGCAAAATAAGGAATTGATAACTTTACTATTCTAGCTATTATTTTGGTAATCGGTTGTGTCCCATTCATCAATTGGTTTGGGAAATGTTACTTTATCAATGATAATCGTAGGTTCGGTCCACCCGAACATGACAGATTGCCAATTTTTTTCATCAATAGCTTTTAAAAATACTCTCATCTGAGCTTTCCAAAAAGAATAATTGGATATGTCAAGTAAAGGTAGTCGCACTAGAATTCCCCTCACGAATTGAATCCATTATCACAAATCAAACAAGATCTCACTCTTTATAGTTTTGAAAAACAAAGATTGAGTGACCCGCTCTGATACCAACTAAAAATTCTAAAAATCCTCAAGATAATGATTTGTGATTATGATTCGATTTAAAACAACGAGTAGCAATCCCAATCAAATAATCAACAACAAATCGGCACAACGATTTAACGTGAAAAAAATCATAATTGGACTCCTCCAATTGTGATAAAAAAAAACCTGAGCCAAAGCCACAAAATAATCCAAAAATGAAGACAAAAAAGGATTACACACGAAAACTCTCAATTACCTAGCGAATCTATGCCCGAATTAAACTGAACCCGATGTGCCTCTTCTACTACCGTCTTCACCTTGGAATCGCTTTACCCAATGTTACACCCACAACGCCGTTGTCAAATCTACAACGATGAGCCACTCTGAAATCCGCCAAAGCTTCAGGCCCAATTTTCTTGGAACCCACCAATAAACACCCATCTCTTTTTTAGAATGAATTAACAAAACAACCGTTGATGATAGTCAATATGAAACTTGTTGACCAATCAATCACCCTCATATCATCAAGTAAAACAATACATAACCACTCTCCAATATAGAATACTTTGTTTTCTCTTCCTCTCTAAGAATCTGGGCGGGTTCAACCCTAAAAATAACAAATGGCACACTTTATACTAAATAGAGCCGCGAAGATCGTTCGAGTTCTCACTTTGACCCTTAAACGATGTGAGCGGTGCTCGTATATAGACCAACCACTCGAGCGCAACATCTACTGCTCAAGTAGTAAAACATGTTCACCAAAAGTTCAGAATGTAGGTAGAGATACTAGACAAACCACTTCACTACTTGAGCACACAAAAGACTGCTCAAGCGATTAATTAACTTTGACTTCTTTCTTGGCTTCGGGGGCACTTCCCTGGACCTGTATGAGTTAATCAGGAAACTCGATTCCCGTACTTAGTTAGCGAAGTGGCAAACAAAGAATGCTCAAAATAAGATACGGAATGTCAACACAAATTTTCTACTCAAGCACCACTCGGGTTAGATTCGCATCTAAACTCTCATAACTCACAGATATAATAAAGCGAATAAAAATATAATTGAATGGAGTTTTGTCCAACGGGATTGCCAATTACAAAAACCTAACAAGTAATATATCATATATATTTTTATTAATCTATTTTATTTGGGGGAAATTAGTGTGTTATCCCTCAACAAGTTTTTGCAAGAGTTTAAGGATACCAATTGTTAATTATGTGATTTAATTTTGATGATGTCTAAAATATTATTTGATAAATTATAATTTTTTAACATACATATTTTACACTCTTTGACACAAAATTTATTTGTTTAAAATATATGTTGTATGATGTATTTATTATAAATATTATTTAAATTGAAATTAGTGTGCAAGATTTGATTTTACAAAAATATTTTATAACATTTACTATTCACGTTTTGAACAATACGGTTGGTCACTATTTATCTTTTGACAAATGTGATATTAATTGATTGTATTCTTTTGACAAATGTGATATTGGTGAGTTGTTTTCTTTTGACAAATTTTGATACACTCACATGGGATGGTTGGTTATTTTTATTAGAGTGTATCTAAAATCTCTACAATAATTACAAATATTTTACAAGAGATATATATTTATAAATATTATTTAAAGAGATTTTACTATGCATACAAATATTTTAATAGACAAGTTACTCTATAATTAAATATTTTAATAGAAAAGTTACTACACAAGTTACTATGCACTCTTTGTTTTTTATGAGAAATGGTTGAAAAAATTGAATTACTATTTATCAAAAACGACATTTGGCTATATTATTCCACTCTACGCCTACAAAATTTGAAAAGAAAATTTGGCCCGTTGCTCTGCGTCAGAGGCGTTGAATTCAGCATGAGGAACGACCACTCCTCCAACGAATATATAACGGATATATTTTCTATTTTATATAGAAGTGTTTTGTGTGAGAAAAATAAGAAGTGAAGAAGAAAAAAAATCTGTGATATTGAAATATTCTCAAATATTTTATTGTGCTTCATTGAGTTATATTTTCTATCTCTTATTCATATTATTTTTGTAAAAAAATAGAGTTTTTGTGAGTAATTTTTTTGAGATAAAATCACTTGGGTTAGGTGTGACTATGCACCGGATTCAAAACTAGTTGGGATATTTTTGTGAGTGATTTTTGAGATAAAATTACTTAGTTAGGTGTGACTAGACACTGGATTCTAAACTAGTAGGAGTGATCGGTGTACGGGAAAGAAATACACCTTCTCGTATAATCCTGTTGACCAAGTCTGCGCTCCTCCGTACGACGTCGTTCAACTACCTGAAAATACACACGTGAGCTAGCCGGCGGGTGGGTGCCGGAAACCTCTCCGATGCCTAAGTCAGTAAGCTTGACAAATAGACAAAAGCTCTATGAATTCAGGGAGCAAAGTTGTATTACCTCTCCAAAGGTGATATAGGTGAACTTTTATAGGTTTCGTGCGACAAAATCCTAGTAGGACTCTTACTCCTCCATGTAGAGTCCTTCTAGGATTTACACTCCTGGAAGATAATGCTTATCCTCCAACACCCCCCTCACTGCTTAAACCAAGTGAGATGGTTTTACCACGGCCGGACTCCAATATGGCCGAAGTAACCTCTAGTTTGGCCCTTACTTTCTCTTACCTCGGCTTCCCCATGCTACGACCGAACTAATCACTGAAGACCGAACAACTGTTACCTCGGCTCCGCTTTCCTTTTCCCTACCTCGGCCTCGTATGCAAAGGCCGAGCTATCCATAGAAGAATTAAGCCGAGCTACCATTTACTCAGGTCCTAAAGCAAGACCAATATACCTCGGTTATGAACAACATGACCGAGCTAACCCAAACAACCTGCGACCGAACTAAACTCAAGTACTTACTCCGGTGGAAATCCTTTACTTCGGACCGGACTAACACTTGTCCGGGGCCCATCTTCTCAGCCTCTTCAATACAGACCATAGATCGGCCCACTATCCTAGCTCGGCCCAATTTAAACATAAATTACCCTCTCAATTGCCCCTTAATTCCATCTGCGATGCATGATAGGGATTACCTGTCTTCCAGCCGAGCTAAAACCCTTTAGCTTTTCCAGCCGAGCTAAAACCTTTTTGCTTTTCCAACCGAGCTAAGTCCTTTTTGCTTTTCCAACCGAGCTAAGTCCACACCGGGCTATACCTGTCCGGCTCAAACGTCTCTTCAGTTGCAGAAACTGAATCGATTGTCCTTCCAATGACACGTGGCACGCTGGTATTGGCTATCCACAGCTGTAACGCCGCCCTCGTACTTCGTAAGTTTTGAATAGTTCCCGCCTTTTTGCCTCTTACACAAAACAAATCATTTCACTCTCGATCTCATTCTGCACTATTCAACTTCTTTCTCACTGCCACTTGTTCTTCACTCTTGCATCTCTGAAGCTCGTATTGTGCTGCCATTTGCTTCCATTTCTCTCTCCTTTCTCACTTCCAGGTAAACAATCATGAATCTGTTCCACGTTTCCCTGTTTTTCCTCTTATTTCCTGTATTCTGTTTCATGTGTTTTTGCAAAACACTTTTTAGGTTATTAGTTTTGTACTTTTTCTGGAAAGAACTTTGAATATCATGATGCAACCTGTAGAACATAGCTTAGATCTAAAAACATGTCCCAACCGAACTAGGATATCGTTTGTGCTGTATGAAGATATAGGAAAACTGGAACCGAACTAGCACTTGTGCACATCAGTAGCTTCAATAGGCCACTAACTGATTCACATCAGCTGAAATAAAAACGCACCGAACTAGAAAATTTTGGCCCTCGACCGGGCTAAGCCTTGGGGGCTAAGCCAGCTTTCTCAGTTCCTAAACCGAACTCAGAAAGCTGCCCCTGAAAGCTTAACCAAAGTAACAAAAACCATAGGCAGAACCGAGATAACAACTTGCCGAACCAAGATAACAAGCAACTTGTTAGAACCGAGGTAGATCCCGTAGTACCCTATTTAGCCGAAGTAAGGCATCCTTTTCTTGCTTTGTTTTTGTAGCACGGTCAATGATCTGTGCTTGACCCCTTTGTTCTTCCACTTTGCAGACTTTAGGTTGCCCAGGCCATTCTCTTTGAAGGCTCGACCGAGCTACTGAGCACAACTTCTTCAGCCGAAGTAATTTATTCTTTATTTATCCGATAGATGGGGAAGTATAGATTCCTAGTAGAAACCCCAGGAGGCCTAGCCGAATTCAGAAAAGATTACAACATTCCAGCCGATGTAAACCTTACCTTAGCCGAACTAGACGTTGACCCATGGGGCAACCAAGGCTTCGTCCCTTTCACCATTCAGTCAATAATAGAAACCGGACTACGATTCCCAGTCCAACCACTAATCTGTGAGTTCCTTAGGCAAACCAGACTATGCCCAACCCAACTTTCCACAAACACTTACCGAATAATAATGGGAATCGCCGCACTGAACCGCCAAACCGGTCTCAACCTAGGCTTAGCCGAAATATTGCACCAATACTCCATAGGATCCAAAGATGACGGCTGGTGCTATTATTTGAGAATACGCCGTGGTCGAGAAAAAATAATTAAGAACACACCGGACAAAGACCTAAATGACGATGATTACTTCTGGGTGTCTGGGAACTTTGAGGACCACCAAGCCCAGATCCCAGGTGGAAGCATAAACTGGAACAAAGGAATCCCTGGTAGACTTACTTCGGTTTTTCCTGCATTCTTATCTTTTACTCCGGTTCTTACTATATGCACCGGACTAACAGTTGTCTCCTTTTGCAGATAAAGCCCATCTCCTATCAAATTACGGCTACCCCAACCTAGGTATTCTTCGCGCCGCACTACGTGTTAAGGAGAGAAGTTGGGCAAAACTTTTAAACTTCGAGCCGACCTACCGATATAGCGGTCGCCGAAAAGCGAGGGTAACTGACTTTCTTCTTGAGGAAGCACCGCAACCGGACCCCTCCTTGCCCGAAATCAACTTAATTCCCCTCACAGCCGAGCAAGAGATGGCGAAAAGAAACCGACTGAAAGCGTTACTGACTGCAACAAACCCCACCGAAATACCACAAGCCGGCCAGACAACTGAGGCCGTGGTGGCCCTTCCAACCCAACGGCCATCGTCATCACGCCCAAGCAAACGTGCCCGGACTAGCCAATCCGAGCAACGACTTGTGGATGAAACCGTTCTGCCGCCAAGCCTTCCCCCAAGCCCCCAACAAAGCCCTCAACCAGAGAACTCTGACCGAGCTGGGTCATCAAAATGGGTTCCCAGTCTCACCTTTAACGACCGAGATATAACGGCTTCGGATTCGGTTGTTGCTGAGAAGGACCACTCAATGGCTTTCAATCTAGCCAAGAGTCTGTGCCTTCCCAAGGACATGGAGCACCACCAAAGGCAACTCAACACCGAGCTCAAGGCCATCCGGTCTTCAACAAAATCAATGATCCTGGTAAATAACTTACAACTTTCTATGCAATTTTTTCCAACTTTCAATCCGGCTAAAGACAAATTACTATTCTCCTGCAGGCCATTCAGAAAAACCATATCACACATAGGAAGGTACTGGAGCTTAGGAGAAGTACCAGGGAGGCCATGGCAGAGGCCGAAGCTAAAACAGCCGAGCTGGAGGAAGTAAAAAAGCAACTGGCCAAGCTACGTGGTGAGAACGATCGATTGACCGAGATTGCCAATTCGGTCGAGGCCGAAAAGCTGAAGGTTGCCAACGAGGCAAAAGACAAATACCTGCGCCTCTTGGCAAAAATTGAGAAGAAAAAAGACACCGAGATAAACCAACTAAAGGCCGGAATGAAAGAAGCCGAAAAGCGAGGCTTTAAGGAGGCCGAAGACGCATACACCCTCCAGTGCAACGCAGCCAAGGACTTATTCTTTAAGTATGGCTGGAGGAGTGCGGTGGAGAAGCTCGGTTGTACGGCTGACACAGAGGTCTACAATGCTCCACCGTGTTCTATTCCGGCCTCGCTCTCGCAATTTGCTGCCGATCTCCAGAGGCAATTCCTCGAAGGTTCTGATGACGAAGATGATGAGGATGATGACGAAAATGAGCAAACTCTCACCCCGGTCGTCAATGACCAAGAGCAAAATAATCAAACAGTTCGGTTGGAGCCAGTCATTGAAGACCTAACGGTCGAGTTGCAGCCAACTGAGACCGAGGTTCAGGCGGAGACCGAGGTTCAGGCTGAGACCGAGCTCCCAGTTCAAACCGTGCTCCCAACCGACACCGGACTCCGAACAGATGCTGATGTTGATTTTGATGAGCTCTTCCGTTGATTTTCTTTTTTGTTTCTTTCCTTTCTTTTGAAATTGTAACCGGGCTGCGGCCCCTCACTTTGTACTTGCTTTTGACTTCAATGAAATAGTCTTCTCCAACTCTTATTCCGGTTTTGTGTATGTATGCTTACACTTGTAATGAATTTCCATGAGTTTATTTGCTCAACTGTGACTTCGGTTTTAGCTGTCTAACTCACTAGCCAACCACTCTTTAGCCGATATAACTCACTTCGGCTGAAGAGTACACAGTTGGTTTAATCCAGCCAACCACTCTTCAGCCATACACTTACTTCGGCTAAAGAGTACAAAGAGTTTGTTTAATCCAGCCAACCACTCTTCAGCCGATATAACTTACTTCGGCTGAAGAGTACAAAGAGTTGGTTTAATCCAGCCAACCACTCTTCAGCCACACTTACTTCGGCTGAAGAGTAGAAAGAGTTGGTTTAATCCAGCCAACCACTCTTCAGCCACACACTTACTTCGGCTGAAGAGTACAAAGAGTTGGTTTAATCCAGCCAACCACTCTTCAGCCATACTTACTTCGGCTGAAGAGTACAAAGAGTTGGTTTAATCTAGCCAACCACTCTTCAGCCATACACTTACTTCGGCTGAAGAGTACAAAGAGTTGGTTTAATCCAGCCAACCACTCTTCAGTCATACACTTACTTCGGCTGAAGAGTAGAAAGAGTTGGTTTAATCCAGCCAACCTCTAAGTTGGTTTTTCCAGCCAACTTAGAATAAAGTGTTTGGTTATACCGACCAAACGTCCTGCAGCCTGGATCCTGATCCTAGGCTTAGGAAGGGTTATAGTTGGTTATTCCGGCCAACTATGTTTACAATGCTGCTAATTTACTAAAGCTACTTTCTACTGAAAACAATTATGCTAAAAAAGAATCGATTTGTTTTATTGAGAAAGTAAAAAATTACACATACTTTAAAAAGAAAAAAGGCTAAAAATAAAACAACTTGAGATTTGCAGTGTTCCATGGCCTGGGAATTGCTTTGCCGTCCTCATCTTCTAAGTGGTATGCCCCTTTGCCCGCTAATCCGACCACTTTGTAAGGTCCTTCCCAGTTAGGTCCCAGTTTGCCGTCACCTGGTACTAAAGTGTTTCCCATGACTTTGCGCAGTACCCAATCTCTGGTCTTAAATTTCCTTGGGTGCACTGTTTTGTTATACTTTCTGGACAATTCTTGTTGGTAGGAGGCGATGTGAACTAATGCTCTGTCTCTTCTTTCTTCCGCAAGGTCAAGCTCTAATGCTATGGCTTCGCCGTTTAAGTCTGGATCAAAGTTTTCGCTTCGAATTGTGGGGAGGCCAACTTCTAATGGGATGACTGCTTCCATGCCATAAGCTAAGGAGAATGGTGTTTCTCCTGTTGATCGTCGAGGCGTGGTGCGGTAAGCCCATAAAACATGGGGGAGCTCTTCTGCCCACTTACCTTTGGCTCTTTCTAACCTTTTCTTCAATCCATCCAAGACTACCTTGTTTGACGCCTCTGCCTGTCCGTTTGCTTGGGGATACGCCGGTGTGGAATTGTAGAACTCTATCTTGTACTCTTCACAAAAGCCTCTGAAAATTCTGCCGTCGAACTGAGTGCCGTTGTCCGAGATCAGTGCCTTTGGTATGCCAAATCGAGTGATGATATTCTGCCAGACAAACTTCTTCACATCTTTTTCTTTGATTGACGCCAAGGCTTCTGCTTCCACCCACTTTGTGAAGTAGTCGGTTGCGGCAAGAAAGAACTTCCTGTTGCCTGGTGCTGTTGGAAGTGGGCCTACTATGTCCAGTCCCCACATTGCGAAGGGCCATGGACTAGTCAAAGGTAGAAGTTCTCTGGCAGGTTGGTGTATTTGGTGTGCGAATTTCTGACACTTTTCGCATTTTTTAACATACTTCTCCGAATCTGCTTGCATGTATGGCCACCAATATCCTTGCGAGATCGCTCTGTATGCCAATGATCTTCCTCCTTGATGGCTGCCACAAATACCCTCATGTATCTCGAATAGGAATGCTTCCACTTTGCTGGGGTGAACACACTTCAAGTAAGGTCCTGAGAACGATTTTTTGTATAATGCCAAGGATGGAGAGAGCCAAAATCGCTGCGACTTTGCTCGTATTCTGTTGGCTTCTTTTTTCTCTTCTGGTAAGGTGCCGTCTTTCAGGAACAGTATGATGGGGTCCATCCAAGAAGGGCCTAGATCGGCGCAACATACCTCTACTGCTTCTGCGTCTTCAATGCTTGGCCTAGGCAAATAGTCGATTAGTAGTGGGTGAGGGATAGAGGTATCTGCCATTGAGGCGAAGCCTACGAGTTCGTCTGCTCTGCTGTTTTCTTCTCTGCCGATCTGTTCTATCCTTACCATTTCAAACTTCTTTATTTCTGTTCTGACCAATTCTTGGTACTTGGCCATTCTATCATCCTTTGCCTCGTAGTCGCCAGATATTTGGTTTACCACTAACTGGGAATCGCTATAAACCATTAGCTCGGTGGCCTTCATGTAGAACGCTGACTTGAGGCCTGCCAGAAGCGCTTCATACTCCGCTTCGTTGTTTGATGCTGGGAAGCCAAGGTTAATTGCTTGTTCCACCACAAGGCCATCTGGAGAGATGAGAACTATGCCAAGTCCTGCTCCATGCCGGTTGGATGCTCCATCCACGAAGAGCTTCCACATCTCTCCGACGAACAATTTCCAACAGGTGGAGGGATCGGATGATGCCTTGGGATCTTCCATGATGCTGGTGCCCTCTTCAGGGTCTACGCTCGTGTTCTGCCCCTTGTTTTCTGTCTGCACCAAGTCTTTATTTGTTAGCGAGTCCTGACTTGGTGAAGCGTGGTTTACTTCTTCCTTCCTTTCCTTACTCTGGTCTACCTTGGGACCTGGCTGAATGACCATTACTAGGGGTTGCGTTATTCCGACGTCAACTTCCCTCCCTAGTTCGGTTGTTTCAGTTAGGTCGACTGGGCAGATGTGATGACTTCCTGGTGTGAATTCTGCGACAAAATCTGCCAATGCTTGCGCTTTTATTGCGGTCCTAGGTTGGTACTTGACGTCGTATTGTCCCAACTCGACTGCCCACTTCAGAATTCGCCCAGAGAAATTTGCTCTTTCAAATAAAGCCTTTAATGGGAAGGCTGTGAGAACAACTATGGTGTGGGCGTGAAAGTAGTGCGACAACTTTCTTGAGGCCATCATCAAGGCCAATGCCAGTTTCTCCAGTGGCAAGTACCTCGTTTCGGCGCCCAGTAATGTCTTGCTGACATAGTAGATGGGCAAATGTTGGATTCCTTCTGCGCGGACTAACACTGCGCTGATTGCATGCTGGGAAACTGCGAGGTACAAGAACAGTTCTTCTCCAGGAATTGGGGTTACAAATAGTGTTGACTAAGCGCCAATTGTACGGGAAAGAAATACACCTTCTCGTATAATCCTGTTGACCAAGTCTGCGCTCCTCCGTACGACGTCGTTCAACTACCTGAAAATACACACGTGAGCTAGCCGGCGAGTGGGTACCGGAAACCTCTCCGATGCCTAAGTCAGTAAGCTTGACAAATAGACAAAAGCTCTATGAATTCAGGGAGCAAAGTTGCATTACCTCTCCAAAGGTGATATGGGTGAACTTTTATAGGTTTCGTGCGACACAATCCTAGTAGGACTCTTACTCCTCCATGTAGAGTCCTTCTAGGATTCACACTCCTGGAAGATAATGCTTATCCTCCAACACCCCCCTCACTGCTTAAACCAAGTGAGATGGTTTTACCACGGCCGGACTCCAATATGGCCGAAGTAGCCTCTAGTTCGGCCCTTACTTTCTCTTACCTCGGCTTCCCCATGCTACGACCGAACTAATCACTGAAGACCGAACAACTGTTACCTCGGCTCCGCTTTCCTTTTCCCTACCTCGGACTCGTATGCAAAGGCCGAGCTATCCATAGAAGAATTAAGCCGAGCTACCATTTACTCAGGTCCTAAAGCAAGACCAATATACCTCGGTTATGAACAACATGACCGAGCTAACCCAAACAACCTGCGACCGAACTAAACTCAAGTACTTACTCCGGTGGAAATCCTTTACTTCGGACCGGACTAACACTTGTCCGGGGCCCATCTTCTCAGCCTCTTCAATACGGACCATAGATCGGCCCACTATCCTAGCTCGGCCCAATTTAAACATAAATTACCCTCTCAATCGGGATTGGTCACTTGTTGTAAATGTTCACTAGCATCCGTGAAGCTAGTTGTAATTATTATTTGAAAAATAGTGGAGAAATTCCCGAGGAGGATACTTGGGGAGTAGATGCAGACTCGGCTTGCCGAACCACTATAAATTGTTGTGTTTGATTTCTCTTCCCTTTGCTCATTTTATTTCATTACTTTATGTTATATTTTTTAGCATATTTATTTATTTATCATTTGGGTTAATTTTTAATTTGGCAATTTATTTAGAAACCCAATTGTTCCCTTTCTTGGGTTGCCTACCTGGGATAACAATTGGTAGCAGAGCTTGGGCTTTTGCATTTACTTAACCGTCTAAGAGTATATCATAGCAACCAATTTTGGTGTTTATTTTGCTGAAGGTGAATCGCCCTCTAGACCACCTTTTTTTGACGGCTCAAATTATATCATGGAAAGCAAGAATGAAAATTTTCATTCAAGCTTCAAACTATGAGCTATGGAGAATTATAGTCAATGGCCACAAGATACCCTCTAAGACCATCCAAGGGTGAATCTTACCCAAAGAAGAACACGAATGAGACAATAATGATTTGAGAAGCATTCAAATGAATACCAAGGCCATGAATATTTTATTTTGTGTTTTAAATTCTAGTGAGTTTAATAAAATCTGTACATGTGAATCGGCCAAGCAAATTTGGAATAAATTAGAGACCATACATGAAGGGACCAACCATGTTAAGGAATCTAAAATTAGTATGTTGATTCATGATTATGAGCTTTTTAAGATGGAAACCCATGAATCTATTTCTGAAATGTTTTCTAGATTTACTAACATTATTAATACTCTAAAATCTCTTGGTAAATCATATACTAATGTTGAGTTGATAAGAAAACTTCTCAGATCTTTGCCAAAAAAATTGGGAGTCAAAAGTAATTGTTATTCAATAAGCAAAGGATTTAACAAGATTGAGCATGGAAGAGCTTTTGGGGTCTCTCATGACCAATGAACTTGTAATGATGAATGGAAGCAAAAAGAAAATTAAAGCCGCTTGGGGACATGATGATGAATGTTGCTCCGATGAGAAAACAACAACAATGAAGTTGCTAACCTATGCCTAATGACATTTGGAGACGATAATGAGGTAAACAATGAATCTTATTCTTTTGATGAATTACAATCCACATTTGAAGAATTGCATGATGAATTTCAAAAACTTAGCATTAAAAATATTGCACTTAAAAAATTACTTTCAAATTCAACAAAAGAAAATGAATCTTTATCTAATAAAATTGAAATAGTACAAAAAGATTTTTTTAAAGATAAAAGAAGAAAATGATATTTTGAAATCAAAAGAATCTCCTATATTGAAAAATGAATTAAATGATTTGAAACTTGAAAATGTTGTTTTTAAAAATGAAAATAAAATCTTGAAAAATAAAAATGAAGTTTTTAAAAATGAAAATGATATTTTGAAAAAGAAAAATGATTCTTTAAAAAATGTCTCAAATGATTTGAAAATTGAAAATGATTATTTAAAAAAGGAGAAAATTGTTTTGAACGAAAATATAGAAGATTTGAAAAATATTCTTTTAAAATTTACTCAAGGAAGAGATACTTTGGATAAAATTCTTAAAAATCAAAATCGTACATTTGGTAGAGTCGGAATTAGATATAAACCTTTTTCAAAAGGGAAAACTGTCAAAAATGATTTTGTTCATCCATCTTCTAAACACTCTCATCTCACATGTCATTTTTGTAGTAGAAAATGTCATACTTTACCTTCATGTCCTATTAAAAGAAATTATTTTGCTAAAATAAAAAAGATATGGATTCCAAAATCAGGCAACTTCAAAACTAACATTCAAGGACCCAAAAAGGTTTGGGTACCAAAATCGAATACCTGATTTTTTTTTATTTTTTTTGTTTTTTGTTTTTTTAGGAGTGCTTCAAAGTGAAATCCGGTAGAAGAAAATGGTATGTGGACAGTGGATGTTCAAAATATATGACCGAAGACAATATTCACCGCATTTTCTCAAATGAACAGTAATCATGCAATATTCAGAAACAACAATAAATAATTGATATAGGTAGCTTCGGTAAAAGTTGGTTTCCAAATCCGAAAATATTTTATTTGATGATAAAATTTATGCTCTCTTACATATATGAATATCTTATTTCAATACAGACATGATTGTCATTGTAACGCCCGATATTTATACCACATCACTTGCCATTAATCCATTATTAATTCTCCAATTTTAGGACACTCATGCGAACAATAAATAAAAGTAAATAATTTTATAAACTGAAATCCATCACATTCTCAGAGATTCCTCTTCATGTTCTTTATAATGACTTACAATACACTGAAATATAAATAAGAAAGAAATAAAATTAAATACACCAAAATTGCCATAAGGGCTTACACCTTTCAAGACTAAGGGTCTTGGTTTCAACAAATAAAATCCTAACTCGACAACTAAGCTTGATAGCTGTAGGAAAACAACATCAAAGAAGCTTCAGCACTCCGTGTTGAATTCCGTTCAGTTTACAACAATGTCCTGGGTCACCTTCATCACTTGGAGTTTTAGAATATCCATTCCATAAAAAGGGAGTGAGCTTTTAAGCCCAGTAGGAAGTAAACTTAATATGTATGAATGTGCAATATAATTATGCTCATGTAATGCCATGCCATGCATACGACTTAACTTTGTTGGGAAACTAAATTGTGAAATGCATAATTTGTAACCACTATTTGAACAAACTCATTAACCATTGTCATATCCAAGAACTTTCATTTTGTAATAAACTCCACGTAAGATATCTCGAATGCTTTCCACATTTACTAGCTACCAAGCATAGTAGAACAAGTGGACACCTCTTGCTTTTTGAAAACCTCCACATTTACCGGCCACCAAGCACAGAGGGGCAATTGGACACCCGTTTTATTTTTAAAACAACTCCACAATTTTCGGCCATCGAACACGGAAGGGCAATTGGATACCCATCAATCATTTCAACATTTCCCCTATATTTACCGGTGCTTAGCACGGAAGGGCAATTGGGCACCTTTACGAAATCACCAATGACATCCCCACATTTTCTAGCCACCAAGCACGAAAGGGCAATTGGGCACCTCAACACAAACAACACATTCCGAAACCACACATATGCCTTTAAATAATCCAATATTTTCCAACACCATGGGAATGCAATGCAATGCATGAGTTTCCAAACCTTCCTCTTTATCCCAAAATTCCTTTTAATTGCACAAGAATTCAACAAATCAAAACTAATGAACTATTCTCATTTTTAAGACTCCAAGTCCTACACTCTACCAACCATCATCCAATGCAAAACATTACCGAACACCCTTCCAACATTTCAAGTGTTCACACAATTCAACTACTTTATTTCACCAATAATATCATCATTGATAATAAATTTATCCAACACAATCATCAACATGAAAAATCAATTTAATCTTCAACGCAAAGTACCAATTAGCTCAAACCCTTTTTTTAATTTAAAAATTCTAAATCTAGGGTTTTCAAGAAAATTTGGGGGTTTTCCTTATTTCTTTGTTAAATCCTCATATCATCAGGCATTATCCGCAATGTACCAAAACATTCTAAATATTTCAAAGGTTTGAGTGAAAACCCCAATTTTTGAATATAAACATCTATTAATCAAAGATTTCAAACTCAAATCAACACATACTTCCCATAATACAACATAATCGATGAAATCATAAATGAGTTGAGTTAAGAGGACTCCCTACCTCAAGAAGGTGAGCAAACAACAAAGACCCAAGCACGAACTCCGATGAAATCACAATCCAATTGGTCAAGAAAATGATCTTCACTCCTCCTTCACTAATCTTGCATGATCTAAGGTGGATCCTTGGTGTAATGAGGTGAAATCAAAGGTTTTGTGGCTAGGGTTTTCGGACATGAAGAGGGAAGGAAGAGAAAAATGAGAGAAAAGGAACAAAAAGTGAGTTTTATACTGGCTGAATCCGAACAGACCGCTCAAGCGATGAAACCTTCACTCGAACGCAAAATGCAAACTCCCAAAAATTCAGACTAAACAAAGGCAAACTACGCGAGCGACCAACCCTGTGCTCGAGCGAACTTCAACATCTCCTAAAATCTTAGACCTGCAAAAGTACTAGATGACCCGCAAGACCATTTGAGCGAACAATTTGTCGCTCGAGCGAACAGAAAGGAAAAAAAAAAATCTAGAGTGTTACAGTCATGACATGCCATACATGCATTATATTTTGACCATGACATAAATCATTTAAGCCACGCGAAGGTAGAGGAAAAAGAGAAGAAAACAAAAGTTATTACTATTTTAATGTTTTGACTAATAACATTGTTATATTGTTTGAAAATTTATGATCTAATTTCAACTTTAATTATTTTGATTAAGCCACATTATTATTAAGATGATTTTAATGATGTAGTATATTGATATTTTTCATGTGAGCTAATATTTGTTTTATGTGTTACATTTTGAAAAATCCGAAAATAGCATTCTAAACTCTTAATTGATCATAGCACCTATTGAAATCTCATCATCTTTTGAGTTTATCCATTTTTATTAATGATAAAAAGGAGAATGAAATATAACAACATTTATTATGTGCTTACTTAACTTGATATAATTACATTTTATATATTGTATGTTTCATGTGATTATTCCATGATTGCTATATTTGCACAAAATCACCATAGAAAAATGAAGCGCCATAACTTCAGGGGGAGTTTTCTTAAAATTATTTTTTGATAATATGCATAATCTCAGAGAGAATTTTTCTAAAGATATATTCTGAAATTACTTTAATTTTTTTTTCTCCTTATCTGCACCAAAAATTCTTTTTATTAAAAAAAAAAAATTGACAAAGAGAAATATTTGCAATTTTATTTCAGAATGAGAAAATATTTCTAGATTACATGTTGTTCGGAGGAGGCTTCACCGATTTTTTGTGATTAACTTCTCACAATAGCTTTTCATGAGCCTCCCGAACTTGAACCTCCCTATTTTCGAGCTCTGTGAGTCTTGGCATTATAACGATTGCGTAATATTGCACCGTATTCTCCAACTATGCATTTTTACTCTCTAGACTTCCCTTCACCTGACGAGTTTTAGCAAGTTGTTGTTTTAAATAGATCACCTCTTATTTTAATTGTTGATTCTTTTAGCTTCTTGCTTGTAGTCGTTGAGCCATATTGGAAACCGTAGCCATCGTTGTGTACCAAGAGCCATAGTGTTATTGATAGCCTTTGTATCATTACGATTACTAAATACAATAGGACTCTTAGCTACTAGAATAGCATGTGTATTCAATGTAGTTAACCTTTCATTTGCCTGACTCTCAAGCACCTTATTCATGTCAGAACCATTGACGGCTAAGGTAATGAATGATATGATTACATAGAAGGTGAACAAATTTTTTCTAAGAACACTTGAAGGTTTCGTATCTGTGCGCATCATCTATGTCATTTATACATACCATTGATACTACAATCGATGCATATTTGCTCAAATATTTTGATAGTCAATATCTTCGGCGCCACTACATTTTTTGATAGTCAATATCTTCGCCGGCGATAACAAATCTCGATACTGATCACGGGAGAGAAATAAAAAAATATTACATTTTTTTTTTATGAAATCAGATTATTCGCTCAAACACGTTTATATGATTTTCGTTTTGGAAAACTGAAAATTTTCGTTCTCTATCAAAATTCGTATATCAATATTTTATTTCGATGATATCAAAGGAGGAGAAGAATTATGATTTATATATAAATTATTTGATAAAGAATTTGTTAATAAATGGGAAGAAAATACAATACAAATAAATGCATGTATTATGATTGTTAAATATTTTTGTTGCATTTATTCATGTAAATTTTGTGTCAAATCCATACTTGTATTGACATCATCAAAAATGGGGAGATTGTTAATTATGTGATTTAATTTTGATGATGTCTAAATATTATTAGATAAATTGTGATTTTTTAATATACATATTTTACATTCTTTGACATAAAATATTATTTGTTTAAAATATATAATGCCCCCAAAATAATTACAATAAGCCAACCACCAACACTAGTATCATGTGATACAAATAAGTAAGAAGCTTTCATTGATCAGAGTTAATATACAAAAGGTGACACATGCGATATATATTCATAAATGTCCTTACCTAAATCTACAGCATGTGTTACTAATAATCAAAAGATGAAAGTTGAATAGATATTTAAATGCCCTAACGACTTACATCTTTCCAAGTCATTCTTTGGTTACAACAAAATGAGTTTAGCTCATTACAGTTAAAGCCCTTGGCTATACAAATTAAATACAACAAAATGAGCCCTTACTCCAAGTCTCTCCAAGCTACTATCTTGGCGGAGGCATGTCACCAACACCTGAAAATGGTTTTCCCCAATAGGGTGAGCAAAGCCCAGTAGAAACAATCTAACATAATATATGAATTTTAACAAAGGCATATGTATAAAGTGCATGTCTAATGCCCATTATAGAATTAATCATCTTACAAGATCATAGCATGCCAAATTCCTTCATTCCAATCCATTTTATCTCAATTTCATTCATGTCAATTCATTTTGCTTCAATTCATGAGTCATGTTCATTATTATCCAGACAACCCAGCTGAGACTATAACTCAGTGGTTCTCAAACATATATAATAAATACACAACATTTCAATTTGCCATTTTACGAAAATTTCGTCCACGGAAATCGGCACCCATGTATACGTGTGGTTTTCGGGACTTACACCCAGGACACACAGGCTAACTTAATTCAATGGAGTCCATCTCCTTTCTCCTTCTACATATGGAGTCTATCCATTTTCTTTTCCCAAATATCATACATATACAATGCATTATAACATAGTCATATTCAATGACAATCAATAAGAGATTAGTTTCAATTCGCCTAATCCTCATGCAATTTCTATAACAATCATGGCTATCCTCCATCGATAGCCCAAAGACAGATATTTCTAAACAGATATACAATCTTTAAAACAGATAAATTATCCAAATTTCTATAGGTACGAAGTAATACATATCTAACCCCACAATTTATATAAACATCCATTCAATTTCATATTCCCAATACTAATTCCTTAGTTGTACAAAATAATTATTCGAGACATTTTAGGGCAAAACCTCTTTTTTTTTCCCCAATATCATCCCAAACGCCAAAATCAATCATTTTGACACAACACAAGCTCATATTTACTCCCATAACCATTTCCAATACACTCATTCGAAAACCCCTCTTTGGATTTTAAATCAAAACCTTAGGTTTGTTCAAAATCACTTCAAATCCCAACTTTCTTACATATTAACAAATAACTAAGCTAAAACTCATAGAAGAATGTAGAAAGTCCCTACCTCAAGCTTAGAAGACTAAGGGAGAAGTGGAGAAACTCCAAAGACGTCGAAACCAAGACTTACTCAGATCAAAACGTAGCTCGTGAAGCACTCTACCCTTTTAACAAAGGCACAAGGGTAGAGAAATCACTAGATCTAGATGAAAAAGTAAAGAGAAGATAGGCTTTAGAGAGAGAAGGTCTCAACTTTAGGGTTTGGAGAGAAATAGATCTGAAAAAGTGATGTAAAATGTCATTCTCGCGAACTGATATACGCACAGTCCGTTCGAGTGCAAGAAGTAACGCTCGAGTGTCAGACACAATAAGTTGTTCCGCTCGAACGCAAGAAATGACGCTCGAGCGCCAAGACACAAAACAAAAAAGGCATTACCGCTCGAGCTCAAGAAGTGACGCTCAAGCGCAGAATACACACATCCAGTAGTTTTGCAAATAATAGACCAACGCTCGAACGCAAGAATGGCCACTTGAACTGAGCCTGCTCGAGCGCAGAAAGAACTGCTCGAGCGTAGAATGCACTCTCCCAGTAATTTTGCAGACCTACAAAAATAATGAGAGTTCACAAAGCCTGCTTGAGCGCAAGAAGTGCCGCTCGAGTGGAGAAGCAGAATTCTGGGCAACAAGAGTTTGGAAACTAAGCAACCAACATATCCCAAACGCAATCACAACATATCCCAAACCCAAATTTAAGGAGATACAAGGGAAGTAAGATGTGAACAACAATATGAAACCATGAAACTTGTGTCTAGGACACAACAAAGGTTGCTTCAAAACCGGAATCGCTATAAAATATATGTTGTATGATGTATTTGTTATAAATATTATTTAAATCAAAATTACTGTGCAAGATCTGATTTTACAAAAATATTTTATAACATTTAGGTGCCGTTTGGTAATACTTACGTTTTCAGTTTTCTGTTTATATTTACAAAAATTTAAAAAACTCAAATAAAAACTTGTTTGGTAAATTTTTGATTTATAAATCAGTGGTCTCAGTTTATAAATTTGGCCAAAAAATGTAAACTCAAAAAATGTGTTTCCGTTTTGAGTTTTGAGTTTTTTTTTTTTTTTTACCACCCAACACTGGCCACCACCCGCCACCATTTTCCACCACTGTCTTTTGCCACCGCCACCTACCACCCACCCCCACCACCACCTGCCACCACCACTCACCACCCACCTGCCACCCCCACCCACCCACCAGCCACCACCCACCATCCACCCACTCGCCGCCACCACCACCACCACCACCCACCTGCCATCCACCCGCCACCACCCACCACCCGCCACTACCATCCACCGCCCACCACCACCACCCGCTATCTACCCGCCACCACCATTCACCACCCACCTGCCACCACCATCCACCAGCCGCCACCACCAGCCATCCACCACCACCAGCCACCCGCCACCACCCGCCACCCACCACCATCCGCCACCCACCTGCCACCACCACCCATCATCACCACCACCACCACCACCATCCACCATCACCACCACCACCCCCCACTCGCTACCACCCACCACCCGCCACCGTCACCCACCCACCCACCACCATCACCACCCGCCATCCGCCACCCACCTGCCACCACTACCCGCCGCCACCACCACTCACTCGCTACAACCCATCACCCGCCACCGTCACCTATCCACCCACCATTACCACCCGCCACCTACCCGCCGCCACCACCACCCACCCGCCACTACCCACCATCTGCCACTCACCTACAACCACCACCTGCCACCACCACCACCACCACCCACTCGCTACCACCCGCCACCGTCACCCACCCACCCACCTACCACCACCCGCCATCCGCTACCACCACCACTCGCTCACTACCACCCGCCACCGTTACCCCCCCCACCACCACCACCACCACCACCACCACCACCGGCTACCCACCACCCACCGTCACCACTTTCCACCACCGTCTTCCGCCACCACTTGCCATCACTTGCCATTTCTCACTCTTTTTTATATTTTAAAATTTTTTAAAACATTTTGTCAATTACCAAACGCGTTTGTAGTTTATGTTTTTTTAAAAATAAACAAAAAATAAACAAAAACCAGTTTATAAAATTTTTGTAAATATAAACTGAAAACGTAAACTTTACCAAACAGATTACTATTTACGTTTTGAAAAATACGGTTGGTCACTATTTATCTTTTGACAAATTTGATATTAGTTGATTGTATTCTTTTGACAAATGTGATATTGATGAGTTGTTTTCTTTTGACAAAATTTGATATGCTCACATGGAATGGTTGGTTATTTATATTAGAGTGTATCTAAAATCTCTATAATAATTGCAAAGATTTTAAAAGGGGTATATATTTATAAATATTATTTAAAAAGATTTTACTATGCGTACATATATTTTAATAGAGAAGTTACTCTGTAATTAAATATTTTAACAAAAACGTTACTATGTACTCTTTGTTTTTTTATGAGAAATGGTTGAAAAAATTGAATTACTATTTATTGAAAGCGACTTTTGGCTATATTATTCCACCTTACGCCTACAAAATTTGAAAAGGAAATTTGGCCCATTGCTCCGCGTCAGAGGCGTCGAATTAAGCATGAGGAACATCCACTCCTCCAACGGATATATAACAAATATATTTCCTATTATATATAGAAGTATTTTGGTGTGAGAAAACTAAGAAGTGAAGAAGAAAAAAAAAATCTGTGATATTAAAATATTCTCAAATATTGTATTGTGTTTTATTAAGTTATATTTTTTGTGAGAAAATTTATTAAGAGTTTGAGCAAAATTGTAAAAGGGTTTTCTATTCCTTATTCATATTATTCTTGTAAAAAGATAGAGTTTTGTGAGTAATTTTTTTGGGACAAAATCACTTTGGTTAGGTGTGACTAAACACCGGATTCAAAACTAATTGGGATATTTTTGTGAGTGATTTTTGAGATAAAATTACTTGGTTAGGTGTGACTAGACACCGGATTCTAAACTAGTCGGAGTTATTGGAATTGGTCACTTGTTGTAAAGGTTCATTAGTATCCGTGAAGCTAGTGGTGTAATTAGTATTTGAAAAATAGTGGAGAAATTCCAGAAAAAGACACTTGGGGAGTGGACGTAGACCCGGCATGCCGAACCATTATAAATCGCTGTGTTTGATTTCTTTTCCCTATACTCATTTTATTTCATTACTTTATTTTATATTTTTGAGCATATTTATTTATTTATTTATTACTTGGGTTAATTTTTAATTTGACAATTTATTTAGAAACCCAATTCACCCCCTTTTTGGTTGCCTACCTAGGATAACACCAATAATTTGCTAGCTACTTAAAGTCCCTGAGATTTGAAATTTTAAAAAGATGACGACAAAGTTTAACATATATGGTCTAAAATGTCCTCATAAAAGAGTTTGGATTGTCTCTAGTCCTCTATTGGACTGGATCGTCCAATTTGGTCAAGTGGGTTGATTTTTGGGCCTTACTTTAATGATCCAAATTGTTCACATTTTAGAGTTCATCGAGTACATCATCCCTGCAAAAAATTAACTCGATCGGATAACGTAAACACGTGTTCGAATCAATTTTGTATGAACTGTTTATTTTTTCACCGTCCATTTTTTTCATACAAAACTAATCCGAAGATATGGTTGCCATAATCTGATCAACTTGATTTTTTGCATGGATGATGTATTCAATGAACCCTAAAATGTAAACAGTTTAGATCATTGAAGTAGTGTCCAACAGTGGGCCTGTTGGGCCCAACAATACCTCTTCAGTCTGATGAAGAACTGGAGAGAAGCCAGTCTCTCTTAAAAACTCTAATCTTTCTCATTGTTCCTTTTATAACGATGTTTCTCTCTTCTGTGCCTTTTTACATTGTTTAAGTGATTTTAAAACTTTACAGTTTAATAACTTTTGGTTTACATATCCATTTTTTGTAAAATTTATATTTTTAGAATCCTATTGACAAGATCTTTCAAACAAGATCATGAGTAATATGAAATTCTGAATAAAAAAATTCATCAAATTTCACTGACTCTGACTCGGTCATCAAAATTTCATTGACCAACTGAGATTTCACTTACTTGTATTTACTTGGCCATCGAAATTTCATTTACCAAATGATATTTCATTGACCTATCTTAGGTCAATGAAATTTTGTCAATTTTTTTTTTATCTAGAATTTTGTATTCATTATGAATCTTGTTTTACATATCTTGATGATGAAGAGATTCCAAAAGTACAAATTTTATTAAAAACCAGATATCTAGATTAAATGTTATAAAATTTTGAAATTTTCAAATGAGTTAAAATAGTAATAGGTGTTACCTGAAGCGGCATAATGGGATATTTTTTTCACTATGTAATTTGGAGGACCTATACTAATATAAAAAATTGTATTTTCTTTATCCTTCTAAAAAAATATTAGTAGGGATCTTAAACAAAAAGTCCCTTTTATTTCTTTGTTTATTTTTGGTGTTTGTACAGATTTACAAATCCAATTAATGATACTTATTAATATGAACATTATTGGTACACAATATTGCTACTTGCGACTGTTGGAAATGGTTATAAAATTCTGGGTAAAACCAGAATTTTTTCCTAAGTTTGGTCTAATTTTTAGGTGGGCCCCGTGCATCGATTTACACGGGTCAAAGTGGTAACGCGTTCTATGCCGCGTTGTGATTCACGTGCTATATTTGGTTGCTCAAAACCATTACCGAGTGAATGGGAAATTGAAGCCAAAGTATGCTCTATGGAAATGGAGTTTTGGTGTAAAATCCTTAAAGGTATTGAATAAGGCTTGTCCCACATTGATTTGGTGGGAGGTTTTTGAAAGGGTTTATAAGGCATGGGTTTGGTACTTGGGGTGTGCCCCAAGGGGTACCCAAGTGTTTTAGAGGGAGAGGTTATGGGCAAAATGGGCTAGACCCATACTCAAAAATCACAACACACGCGCGCCGCCGTCCAGTCGGGCGGGCGGGCGGGCTGGGCTGGGCTTCGGCGCGGGTGTGAAGTTGGGTTGGGCTTGTTCGGCCCAATACTAATCTTTTTGGGTCAAAAACATTTGAATTTAATTTTAGTTTTGGTAAAATAAATTCAAATTAAACTGGTTTGGTTTTATTGTACATCCAAACAGGGCCCTTCCCGAAATTAAACAGGTTTGGTATTAGTGCACACCCAAACAGGGCCCTTCCCGTTTTTGATATCTGTTTGAAATATAATTCAACAGATTCAAATCTATTTGAATTCAAAGCCAACAGGTTTCATACCTGTTCAATTCAAATCCTACAGCCACCATTACATCTATAAATAGGACAACCCTCATTTGAATTTAGAACTCTAATTTTCGTCCTTCATAATTTTGAAAACATTCTCTTCATGTTGCTGCATTATTTTTTTGTCAGAGAGAGTATAAACACTTAGTGTGCTCGTTAGGCAAACAATTTGTAGTGCTACTATTGTTTGTAGTAGATCATTTTATCTTGGGAGATAGACGTCCAAATTCTGAAAGTACCATGGAGAGGATGAATCTGTCTTAAGGACACAGTGTCAAACACTGGACTTGATCAGATTATAATTCGAAGAAATTAAATCAAGTAAGTTATTTAATTAATTTTTGTGTTATTGTTATTTATTTAAATTAGATTTTAATTTTGTTTTTGTAACAAAATAAAATCTGTTTTTATTTATTTATTTATTATTTCGAGTTTGATTTTTGTAATCAAACAAATTCTCTCCTTTTCTTTATTTCTTTAAATTCTAGTTGTTGTTTTGTACACAATAGAATTAAATCTTTTAAATACAGTGAAAATTGCCCAACAATCTTAAGACAGATTCCTTTTGGTATTTTCATTGTATTTAATTTTCTGATTTCATAAAGACATATTCTGATTGGAAAAACAAATAGTGTTTATGCTATTTGACAGATAGTAGTAATATACTGTCTCTTTTCTTTGACAACTAGTAGTAATATACTAGTGTCATTAACAATTCCAGAATATTAATTGTGTTAACAGAAAATTATTGTGCTATTTTATTTTTCTAGTTTTAGTAACAAGGAAAGTAAAATTATTTTGTTGTTATCTGAAAATCCTATGTGATTCGTGATTAGATAAAGATTAAAATATTCCAAACCCCAAAAATTCCAAAACACTCAATCTAAAATCATCAAGCACTTACGAGAGTGATTTTAGTTTGTTTGTTTTTAGGAATAAATAATAAATTGACACAAACGATTTTTTACGTGGAAAAACCACAATTGAAGAACCTTCAATTGTAATAAAAAACCACGGGCGAACCGCCACTAATCAATCCACTACTGAAGGACTACAAGGTTACAAAGAAACCATACAAATTACCCAACCCAGTCAATTTGTCTCTGAATCTTCTGTAACTCTTTCACCACGCCTTCGTCACGGAACTGATTCTGAAGTTGATTCCACACCACAACTTCACTTGTCGAATTAACGACTACGTAAAGAATCAAACGCCTTTTGAAACTTTACGTGTTGATCTTCGAATTCCACCGAAGAGAACACTCTTGAATATGTAGTATCAAACTCTTTGATGTATGAATCTTAACTCATGAGTTTAGAACTCTCTCAAGAACATCAAAGAAAACTCATCAAACTCTCAGAAGAAAACTTTAAACCAAACTCTAGAATTCTTGGATCAGATCTAGAAAAAAGTTACATTAGTTTTAGGAGAAAATTACCTATTTATAGAAAACCAAAAGGAGTCCCAGATCTGAAAGAAATCAATCACTTGAAGCCAATACGGATTCTGAAACTCGCGATCTCCGCTCGAGCGGACTGGCCAAAAACTGTGTGTAATTAAACTGAGGTACGCTCGAGCGCTTCCTCTTCCGCTCGAGCGTGAAATCACATTCTTCAGTACTTCTGCAGCCCTGTCAAGATACTGAGTTCCTCCAATCTCCGCTCGAGTGCACATGTCCCCGCTCGAGCGGGAAGAACAAAAAAATAAAAATTACATTTTTATTAAGCACAAAGTTTTGTCTCCGGATTTGACAATAACGGGACCTAACAATCTCCCCCTTTGTCAATTCCCGGACAAAACCTATCTAACCATTGTTCCTTAAACACACGCACTAGACTGGAGTGAAAACAAGAAAAAAACAACCTCTCAAAACTCAATAAACCAACCAACTTGATCAAGAACACAGTTATGAAACTTTGACATTCATGTTCAACACATCCCTTCAACTTTGCATACCTGTGAAATATCATTCAACATACCAAACAAAACTGTGGAAGAATATAAAATGAAATAGATAAAACATAATATCCACAATATCAACATAATATCCACAATGTTCACAATATCCAAGCATCACAAAATAATATGAACCAAAAAACAAAAATGAAGAAATGTACCACCAATGAAACCAAAACATGTCCAATAGTCCAAAAACTCTGTCCAAAATTTCCAAATGTCCACAAATTCTGTCTGTCCAAATGTACAAAATTCTCCTCCTTTTTGTCTGGGAAGCATAAATCAGATATCAGAAGGTGGAGGCTGCTGAGACTGAAGGAGATGAACAAGATGATCGAGGGTCTGCTCCATCTGGCCAAGACGTCCATCAAATGCATCAAAGCGTGCATCGAGAAAATCCAATCGTCTGGTCACAGTCTCCGCAAACCGCTGAAACTGAATAGAAAAATCTGGAGGAGGAACAGGAGCCTCATCACCATCACCGGCATCAGCGGCATCATACTCAGCCTCCTCAGCAAGACCAGCAGCAATCCCTGCAGATGGACCAACCCTGGACGACTCCCCCCTAATATGGGCTCGACTTTGAGACACAGTTTTCTTGGTAAAAGGACGCGAAGGGAAAGCAAACTCATCATCGTCTAAAACAGGAGTGCCAAGGTCAGACAAAAGACGGTTTATCAAACAACCGTAGGGAAGGCCTAGCTGCTGATGCCCATGTGCACCGATCATCTTTTTGATGATAAGAGAAGCGAGATCAATAGACCGGTGTCGGGCGATGCAAGTCAAAATGAAACCTTGGTCTTGTTTGACCTCGGAGGAATGGGTGGTCACAATTATGTTGGCGCAGATGATCAGATTAAGCAGTCTGAACTCCGGAAGAAGTTCAAACTGTTTAATCAAACCGCCTTTAGGCCAATGGCAAGCAACGCCACACAACTCCTTGGCAACATCATCAAAATTACGTGTAGGGCAGTCGGGAACGGGGAAAGGGTAGTACTCTGGAAAGCCCTGCTCAATGTGAAGGAGTGAACGAATCAAGGCAGGGGTGACAGAAATGGCTTTAGACCTAACCCAAGTGGTAAAAGATGGCTCATAATCATGAATCCCCTCCATATTACAATAAAACTCTCGAACCCAATCGAGGTTCTGACGCCCGGAAAAGGACAAAACAAGATCACCACCTAGAGGATCAAACAACGGACGAATGTGAATAGATTCAAAAGTATCTGCCTGAACATTCCTCTCTAAATGTACTGTACGGGATTCAAAAGACTTATAAAAAGACTTGGATTGTTTAACAGATTGAAACCGAACAGAATCAAAGGTGGGTCGAGACACAGCGGCCTTACGGCGTTTAGGAGCAGAGGTAGACATGACTGAGGGAGACACTATAACAACCAAAACCCCAAACAAACCAACAAACCCAAAAACCAAACCAAACCAAGACCACCAAATTATTAGTAACAAGAAACAATATCACAAAGCATAATAGATAAGGGCAGGAAACAGGGTAAACATGAAAGAAGTAGCATTATATTGATGAAATCATAACTACTAAACACAATATGAGAGATGAATTGCAAAGCATAAGGATTAATCATGAGAGAAATCAAAACAATGCAACAGAGACCCAAACAACCATACCCACAATCAAGCACAGTGAACTCAAACCCAAAGACAAACAATAGAGATAAAAAGGCACAAAGTAAAACCCTAATTCAAATGACACACAAAACCCAAAAAAAAATGAAGATTACCAGATTAAAATACTAACAGAAACAGTGAGAGTGTGTGCGTGAAGAATCCACAAAACCTAGACCCAAACACGAAATCAAAACTCAAAAACCCAACACCCATTGGCCGAAATTACAGGAAAGAAGGAAAATAAGAGAAGAACAAACTTACCAGAGAGCAAATCGGCAAGAAGGATGAAGGAAGAGAAGGAAATCGAACACAATGCAAGCCACACGAAAAAAACCCTAGATCGAGAGAATGAAAAGAGGGAAAAAAAATGACTTGAAGAGTCGAGAGAGGGAATAAATATGAAATTGGTCCGCTCGAGCGTGATTAGTACCGCTCGAGCGTACATAAATGAAAACTGAATCCCGCTCGAGCGCTAAAAACCATCTCTCAGAACTGCCAAACTGCTGCAAGAGTGAAAACTACGCTCGAGCGTAGAACAGTCCGCTCGAGCGGAAAACATTTTTTTTTTTTTTTTAAATAAAAACACCTAGGAAGTCCTGTGACAAGCAAGAAGATCAGGTGTCAGACTATACCCTGAGGACACGAGAATCCATCAATCATGAGTCCTGAAAAATTTTGAGAAAAGAGATGAAACACCAGCTCATGAATAAAACAGATAGTACTAAATCAAAGCCATACGCATCATGAGAATGCATAACTCAAAAACACACATGAGAGCTCATATAAAGAATGTGTGTGTGTGCAATCCTTGAGAGCCACAAAGCTAGAGTTAATCCTCGTAGTGATCTGATGGCTGGACCTCCAACAAGAGTAACTGACCATCATAAAGAAAAGTCAAACCACTAGGAATCACGGGGTATTTGTTGAGTAAATGCGGAAGCTCCCCCTCAGACAATGATCCCCTTTTTTTTTTTTTTTTTTTTAACACTTTTCTTTCTTGTGGGCACTCACTGGTGGCATACATGCTCAACAGTATGGAGTCCAAACCAGAGAAGAATGAAATCATAATGATGGCCTGGTTGGTGCCTCTGAGATAGCCTTTTCCTAATGCCCAAAAATCATGTACTGAGGGAGAAACCATGGAAGTGAAATAAGATGGTAGATGGTTAAGAGACTTAACATCACCCATGATATACCAGTATAGGTCAATTCCTCTGAAAGAGTACAAGAAACACTGTTAGTGGTCCATAGAGAACTTTGATCACTTGTGCGGAAACCCCTGCAACAGTTTATCTCAAGGATGTGTACAGAATGAGATCATGAAATAAATGAGTGTGAGCATTCAGAATGAGCTATGAACAAAGATGAATAAGATCTTGTATGCAACATGAGCAGTGTTCATATAAAATTTGATGCAGAGAAATCAGAACTCAATCATAATGAGATTATCACATCCAAGAACAGTAAGTCAACCACTCACATGAAAAATAGGATACAACCTAGTTACTGAGTCATTACACCCAAGGTCTTTCTAAGAAACTCAAATCGAAGAAGATCAAGGGGTTTTGTAAAAATATCAGCTTTTTGATGCTCAGTAGAAACATGTTCCAAAACAACAAGGCCTTCGTCCACTAACTCTCGAATAAAATGATGACGGATGTCAATATGTTTGCTGCGAGGGTGTTGGACTGGATTTTTTGAAATGTTTATGGCACTTATGTTATCACAGAAAAGAGTGAGAGTGTTCTGTTCTATTCCATAATCATGAAGCATTTGCTTCATCCACAACATTTGGGCACAACAACTCCCTGCAGCAATGTATTCAGCTTCAGCAGTAGACAGAGAGATAGCATTTTGCTTTTTACTATGCCAAGAAACCAGATTATTCCCAAGGTAAAAACACCCCCTGATGTACTTTTCCTATCATCAGCACACCCTGCCCAGTCGGCATCAGAAAAACCAGTAATTTCGGCTGTAGTATCAGTGGAAAACCAAACCCCATACCCCAAGGTCCCATTAACATACTTGATGATGCGTTTTACCGCAAGAAGGTGAGACTCTTTAGGACTGGCTTGGTAACGAGCACAAACACCGACACTGAAGGAAATATCAGGACGACTGGCTGTGAGATACAAAAGACTCCCTATCATACTCCTATAAAGGGTAGGATCGACATCAATACCAGAGGAATCTTTGGAAAGGTGAAGACTGGTGCTCATGGGAGTGCGTGCATGTTTGGCAGACTCAAGACCAAACTTTGACACAAGATTTTTAGCATACTTAGACTGAGAAACAAATATACCCGAAGGAGACTGTTTAATTTGGAGACCCAAAAAATAAGACAACTCTCCCATCATGCTCATCTCAAACTCATGTGTCATGCAATCCGAAAAATATTTTACAAGATGATCAGCAGTGGAACCAAACACAATATCATCAACATATATCTGAGCAACAAGAATATGAGACTTAGTATGTTTCACAAATAAGGTCTTATCCACACTACCCCTTTGAAAATCATTATCAAGAAGAAAGGTAGTAAGCCTATCATACCAAGCCCGAGGGGCTTGTTTCAACCCATACAAAGCCTTGTCTAACTTGTAGACATGATTAGGACATTTAGGGTCCTCAAACCCTTTTGGTTGCTCAACATATGCCTCTTCTTTTAAGTACCCATTCAGAAAAGCACTTTTCACATCCATTTGAAACAATTTAAAGCCAAGGAAACATGCAACACCAAGTAAAATACGAATGGATTCAAGACGTGCAACTGGGGCAAACGTCTCATCATAGTCAATACCCTCTACTTGTGTGTAGCCTTGAGCAACCAACCTAGCTTTATTCCTCACAACAGTACCATTCTCATCAGATTTATTTTTAAAGATCCACTTGGTACCTATCACATTCATGTCTCTAGGTCTGGGAACAAGAGTCCAAACTTTGTTACGTTCAAATTGACCTAATTCTTCATGCATAGCATTGACCCAACTATCATCTAGCAAGGCTTCTTTAAAATTCTTAGGTTCAATTAATGAAACATAACACATATGTGATACCTCATCCCGAATCTGTCTTCGGGTTTTCATTCGATCTGAAACACTCCCAATCACCTGTTGAGCTGGATGATTCAGTTTCACCCTTGCTGATGGTTTAAGTTCAGGACTTTGGGTGACAGGAGGAACAGGAGTGCTGTCTTTTTGAGCACTCTTTGGACTTGAACTTACCTGTGAGGATGGTGTTGTAACAATTTCTTGTGATTGAGCCGCAGCATCTCCTTGAATTTGTGGTTCAGTATTCAAAATTGGAAACTCACCATTGTCATCCTCATTTGATGCCGGAGTAGGAGAACCTGTGTCATCTATAACCACATTGATAGATTCCATTAATGATGAAGTTCGCAGGTTATAGACTCGAAAAGCCCTACTGTTGGTTGAATACCCTAGGAAAATACCTTCATCACTTCGAGAGTCAAATTTGCCCAAAAGCTCTCTATCTTTAAAGATGTAACACTTACTCCCAAAAGTTTTGAAGTATTTTACATTAGGTTTCAAACCCTTCCACAATTCATAAGGAGTTTGTAAAGTGCCGGGCCTTAAATACACACGATTTATGACATAAACAGCAGTATTTAGGGCTTCGGCCCAAAACTTTGGAGGAAGACTCTTACTAAGGAGCATGACCCTAGCCATTTCTTGAACAACTCTGTTCTTCCTCTCAACCACTCCATTTTGTTGTGGAGTAATAGGTGCAGAAAACTCATGCTTGATTCCATGCATATCACAAAAATCCGAAAACGAACTATTTTCAAATTCACGACCATGATCAGTTCGGATTCTTATGATACGCCCAATGGAAACACCCTGTTCATTTTGGATTTTAAGGACTAAAGCCTGGAAAGCATTAAACGTATCAGATTTTTCCCTTAAAAAATTTACCCATGAGAATCGAGTAAAATCATCAACAGTTAAAAAAATGTATCTTTTACTTCCAATGCTTTCAGTGCGAATAGGACCCATTAAATCCATGTGAACCAATTCAAGAGGACGTTTGGTTGTAAAGCTGTTCACTTTCTTATGAGGAGCACGAGTTTGCTTGCCAAGCTGACATGGTCCACACACATGGCTCAAATTCTTACCCAGTTTAGGAACTCTTCTCACAAGCTCTTTGTTGGCTATCTTAGTTAGGTCTTTGAAATTCATGTGACCTAATCTTTGATGCCACAGATCAATGTTACTTATGATGGCAGAATGACAAGTGAGATTATTAGTAGTAAGAATCCCATAGCAGTTATCAGATGTGCGAACCCCATGTAAAATAGTATTTCCCTTTTTATCCAAAATTTCACATTTATCTTTTGAAAACAAAACTTCATGATGGGAATCACACATTTGACTAATGCTCAAAAGATTTGCTTTAAGGCCATCAACAAGTAAGGCATTATCTAGCTTGGGAAGACCAGCAACACTTATAGAACCCTTACCAATGACTCTAGAAGTGCCGCCATCTCCAAAGGTAACGATTCCTCCTTCATATTTTTCAAGAGAAGTGAAGTAGGATTTGTTACCGGACATATGACGAGAGCACCCACTATCAAGATACCACATGTGTGAGTCACGTGCTTTTAGAGCAGTGTGAGCAACAAAACAAGTCAAATCATCTTTTCTAACCCAAATCTTTTTAGTCTTGGTGTTCTGCCTAGACATGTAAGGTTGTCTCCTAACCCAAAAAGTATTAGAATTTCTACCCTTTTGAGACACTTTACCAAACAGTTCAAAACAGTAAGGACGAATGTGGCCATACCTACCACAGTGATGACAAATAAAAACAGGTTTTACCTCCTTTTTGTTGATCTTACCTGCTTTTGCTTGATGAAGAGAAGGATCAACCTGGTCTATCTTCAATTTGCCCTTTGCTTGAGTCTTCAAGTTATGTGAAGTAGAGGCCTGTCCTTTGTGAGCTGTCGCACCATAGCCTAGCCCTCTTTTGTCAGAACCCATATGTTGAGACCCGAGTATGTCTTCTAGAGATTTGGAACCTTTGTTCCACATGGCAATTGTTGCTCTAGCAATACGGAGTTCTTCATCTTTCTGTCTGACTTTCTCTTCCAATGCAGCTTGTGACAGCTCAAGTCTTTCAAGCTTTTCTTCATATGTGGAATACACATTCAGAAGTTCATTCCTTTCAGTTTCACAGGATAGAAGTTTTCCACATAAGTCTTGCCTGTCACTTGAGATCTTGATGACATTCTGTTTTGCTGTCAAGAGTTCTCCTTTGAGCCGGACATTCTCACTCTCACATGTTTTGAGCTTGAGAGAGAGTTTGTCGTTGGTTTTAGACAAATTCAGAGATTCCTCATACAGCTTCTCGTAAGCTTGTTGTAGTTCTTCGCCATTGATCTCATCAATGTCTTCAGATAGTTCATCATCCTCTCTTTGCTCCTCATTCTTTTTGACCTCGTCCACTCTAGCAACCAAGACAGATAAGTTGCTGGATAGTGGTGGAGGTGGATCTCTTCCTTCATGGAAGTGACTCAGAATTTCCCATGCATCTTTAGCCTTTGTGCAGTGAACAACCCGTTGCTGTTCTTCATTGGAGATTGCACCACGAATAGTGATCAGGGCTCTCTGATTGCCCGGATTAACTGCACTTTCTGTATCTTCTTCAATGGCTTGCCAACCTTCTGGTTCAAAAGCTCTCAGAAAAGCCCTCATTCTGATTTTCCAATACAGATAGTTAGTCCCATCAAAGGTGGGAGCATGATGCAAGTTTTGACCACGAGCTGATTCCAAATGCTTTGGAAGAGGTTGAGAAACCTTCGCCCAAAATGCCATGAAAGCACTATCCCCATCTTCACCAGATTCAGGTTCTTCGGATTCTTGCTCCGACCCGTTTTCATCATCCCAAGTTACGGTGTAGACTTTCTTCCGATTCTTTTTCGAAGGGCATTCAAGGGACATATGGCTAAAACCTTGACATTCATAACACTTGACCCCTGGCCCCCTTACAATCTTCTTTTCAGTAGTTTGAGCAAATTTTGGTGGAACAGTTTTGGGTTTGTCATTACTCTTATCTTTTGAAATAGGGGCTCTGAAATTAGGCTTTTTTTTCAAAAATTTTTTAAACTGTTTTGTAAGCATAGTCGTCATCTCAGACTCTAAATCAAATTTAGTCTCCGGAGGTTTTGCAGTCTCATGAGCACTCGTGAAAGCCATAGTTTCTTTTTGCTTTTTCTTTGAAATTTGGTGGGCTTCATAAGTCTGCAAATTTCCAACCAATTGATCGAGCTTGAGGGTATCAACATTCTGAGCCTCCTCAATGGCTATCACTTTTGATTGGAACCTCTCGGGAAGGGACCTCAAAATTTTTCCAACAACTTTTGCTTCCGGAATTTTTTCACCGAGAGTGAAACAGGAATTCACGATATCACTGAGTTTTGCATAGAAATCATCAAACGTCTCATCGTCGCGCATAAAAAGGGTTTCAAAGGCGGAGGTGAGACGTTGAAGTTTTGACCTTTTTATAGAGGTAGTACCTTCGTGAATCGTTTCAAGAATATCCCACGCCTCTTTTACTATTTCACACGTGCAAATTCGACGGAATTCTTCAGGTGTGACAGAGCAGAAGAGGGAGTTGAGAGCCTTGTTGTTCCAACTCGAGTTCTGGTAATCAGTTGTGTGCCATTTATCAAGGGGTTTAGGAATATCAATGCCATTAACTGTGATAGTAGGTTCACTCCACCCAAAGATTACGCAGTGCCAAACTTTCTCATCAATGGATTTTAAAAATGCTCTCATACGAGCTTTCCAATAAGAATAGTTTGTACCGTCTAGTAAAGGGGGTCTATGAGTCGAGTTACCTTCACGAATAGAATCCATAATACTAGTCACACAAAATCACACTCCTATAGTTTTGATAAAAACAAAAGTTTTTGATAAAACAAAGAGTGACCCGCTCTGATACCAATTGAAAATCCTATGTGATTCGTGATTAGATAAAAATTAAAATATTCCAAATCCCAAAAATTCCAAAACACTCAATCTAAAATCATCAAGCACTTATGAGAGTGATTTTAGTTTGTTTGTTTTTAGGAATAAATAATAAATCGACACAAACGATTTTTTACGTGGAAAAACCACAATTGAAGAACCTTCAATTGTAATAAAAAACCACGGGCGAACCGCCACTAATCAATCCACTACTGAAGGACTACAAGGTTACAAAGAAACCATACAAATTACCCAACCCAGTCAATTTGTCTCTGAATCTTCTGTAACTCTTTCACCACGCCTTCGTCACGGAACTGATTCTGAAGTTGATTCCACACCACAACTTCACTTGTCGAATTAACGACTACGTAAAGAATCAAACGCCTTTTGAAACTTTACGTGTTGATCTTCGAATTCCACCGAAGAGAACACTCTTGAATATGTAGTATCAAACTCTTTGATGTATGAATCTTAACTCATGAGTTTAGAACTCTCTCAAGAACATCAAAGAAAACTCATCAAACTCTCAGAAGAAAACTTTAAACCAAACTCTAGAATTCTTGGATCAGATCTAGAAAAAAGTTACATTAGTTTTAGGAGAAAATTACCTATTTATAGAAAACCAAAAGGAGTCCCAGATCTGAAAGAAATCAATCACTTGAAGCCAATACGGATTCTGAAACTCGCGATCTCCGCTCGAGCGGACTGGCCAAAAACTGTGTGTAATTAAACTGAGGTACGCTCGAGCGCTTCCTCTTCCGCTCGAGCGTGAAATCACATTCTTCAGTACTTCTGCAGCCCTGTCAAGATACTGAGTTCCTCCAATCTCCGCTCGAGCGCACATGTCCCCGCTCGAGCGGGAAGAACAAAAAAATAAAAATTACATTTTTATTAATCACAAAGTTTTGTCTCCGGATTTGACAATAACGAGACCTAACATTATCATTTATTTTCTGGTTTTAGTAACTAGAATTTATTTTCTGGTTTTGATAACTAGAAAATTATTTTGTGTTTTTCTGATTTTTGTAATCAGATATTTTTGTGATATTTTATATTCTAGTTTTAGTAACAAGGAAAATAAAATTATATTATTTTCTAGTTTTAGTAACAAGAAAAATAAAATTATTTTGTGTTATAATTTATTTTCTGGTTTAAGTAACTCGAAAATTAATTTGTGGTTTGGTTTTCTGATTTTTGTAATCAGATATTATTTCGGTATTTTATTTTACTAGTTTTAGTAACAAGGAAAATAAAATTATTTTGTATTGTAATTTATTTTCTGGTTTTAGTAACTAGAAAATTAATTTTGTTAATCAATCATGTAACTTTGTGACTTGGTCACAATCTGTTAATTTTGTAAGTGACTTATGGTTTCATTTGGTAGACCACTTATTTTTAAACCCTTTGTGAAAAGGTGTTAATTCTTTTTGAATTTATCATAGTTCATCGTAAGTATACATGGAAGAATTTGTTTCTAGAGTAAAATATTAGTTTTACAAACTAATTTTATTTTTATTACAATGTGGATTCATAGTCTTGAATAGTTTCTGCACATGAGTCGGGATATATATATATATATATATATTCACAAGAACATTTTAATGCATATTTAATTTGTTTATTTATGTACAAATCAAACTTATTAAATGAAGGTATGTTTTGTCATTTTGAAGTTTAAAATTTAAATGCGTTGGATTTTATTTATGAGTTAAGAATCCTTTTATTTCATGATGCAAGTAATGGGATCATGCATGATTGATTAATTTTGTTAATTCATTATTTGATGCGTTTGATATGCATGTATGATATCAACTCAAGTTATTTCTTAACAATAATTTCAAGTGATTTGGAATGATAAATTGTTATGTCGACTTTGGACATAAGCAGGTTAATTTGAATATTTCTAATCAATTTTGAATGGGTGTTTAAACACTAGAGAAATTTAAACATGAAGATGTATGTTATTATATCGTTCCGTTTAATTGGGAAGTAATTTAAAAAATCTTTTATGTTGATTATTAGTTTATTTTGAATGAGATGTCATTAATAATTATTTTACTTGCGTAGTAGAAATTGTTAAACCATAAACCATTTTATTAATATGGGGTGTATCTCTTGCATTAGTTGAGATAATTTAATTTTCTTCTGTCACAAATATTTTTATGACAGTGACATTTATTTATAAATGAGTTGCAAGAATGTATACAATCAATTGGGTTTTTGAATTGTTCGTTTCTTAGGCAAATTTTTTATGAGGATATGATTTTGTCATAACATTAATTCTGATTTGTGTAGTCATAATTATTTTGGATATTTGGATTTGAAATTTATGAATCAAGTACATCATAGACAACAAATGATGAATGGCATTTTACTAAATTCAGGCTTACCACAGAACTTGTGGGGGAAAACAATATTGTCTGCTAATTATGTTCTTAATAGAATACCCCACAAGAAAACCAAAAGCATTCTTTATGAATTATGGAAAGGTCGACCACCTTCCTACAAATACTTAAAAGTATGGGGGTGTTTGGCAAAAGTGGAAGTTCCTGTTCCTAAAAAGACTAAGATTGGACCAAAAATAGTAGATTGTGTGTTTATTGGTTATGCTCAGAATAGTAGTGCATATCGGTTTCTGACTTATAAATCAGCAATACCTGATATAAATGTGAACACTATTATAGAGTCAAGGAATGCTGTGTTTTTGAACATGTCTTTCCTTACAAGAAAGGACAAGAATTAAGTTCACAGAAAAGAACTTATGATTGTACACAAAGTCAAGAGACTAATGACAATCAAACACAAGAGACTAGTAGTGGTCTCAACCAACAGGATTTAACTGATGATGAACCAAGAAGAAGTAAGAGAGCGAGAACATCAAAATCCTTTGGTCTAGATTTTCTGACATACTTGTTAGAAAATGAACCTCAAAGCTTTAAGGCAGCTATGACAGGTCCTGAAGCACCTTTGTGGAAAGAGGCTGTTAATAATGAAATTGAATCCATTATGCAGAATCATACTTGGGAATTGGTGGATCTTCCACCAGGTTCTAAACCTCTTGGATATTCAAGAGAAAAATGAAAGCAGATGGTTCAATTGACAAGTATAAAGCAAGACTTGTAGTTAAAGGTTACAGATAAAAGGAAGGTCTGGATTATTTTGACACATATTTCCCTGTGACAAGAATAACATCCATTCGCATGCTTATTGCTATAGCAGCGTTGTTTAAATTAGAAATACATCAAATGGCTGTTAAGACAGCTTTCTTAAACGGTGATCTAAATGAAGAAATCTATATGGAACAACCCGAAGGGTTTGTAGTATCAGGGCAAAAAAGAAAGTTTGTCGACTTGTAAAATCCCTTTATGGATTAAAACAAGCACCTAAGCAATGGCATGAAAAATTTGATCATGCAATGCTTACTAATGGGTTTAAGATAAACAAATGTGAGAAATGCGTCTATGTTAAAAACACTGACCAAGAATATGTCATAGTTTGTCTTTATGTGGATGACATGCTTATCATTGGAAGCAGTCAAAACATGATCAAATCAACTAAGCAAATGCTTAATAAAAGATTTGATATGATAGATATGGGGGTCGCAGATGTTATATTAGGAATGAAAATTACTAAAACATCTGATGGATATGCATTATCTCAATCTCATTATATAGAGAAAATTCTTGATAAATTTATCAAGGATGATTTGAATTTAGCTAGAACACCTGTAGACATCAGTCTTTATTTATCGGAAAATAAAGGTGATGCAGTGTCTCAGTTAAAATACTCTCAAATCATTGGAAGCCTAATGTACCTAATGAATTGTACTCGTCCTAATATAGCTTATGCTATCAGTAAATTGAGTAGGTACACTAGTAACCCCGGAGAAGACCATTGGAAAGCTATCATTCGGGTTCTTAGATATCTAAGATTCACCCGTGATCATGGTTTGAACTTTACTCGATATCCAGCAGTACTTGAAGGTCATTGTGATGCAAATTGGATATCGGATACTAAAGATTCAAAATCCACAAGTGGATATGTCTTTACTCTGGGAGGCGCTGTTGTTTCTTGGAAGTCCACGAAACAAACTTGCATCACACGATCCACAATGGAATCCGAGTTCATTGCTTTAGACAAAGCAGGTGAAGAAGCAGAATGACTTCGTCACTTCTTAGAAGACATTCCAATGTGGCCAAAACCTGTGCCAGCTATTTGCATTCATTGTGATAGTCAATCTGCAATAAGCAGGGCACAGAATCACATGTATAACGGTAAGTCACGACATATTCGTCGTCGACATAATACCGTAAGGCAATTGTTGTCAAACGGAATAATCTCAATAGATTATATAAAATCTAAAGAGAATATTGCGGATCCGTTAACAAAAGGTTTGACAAAAGAGCTAGTGTATAGTTCATCAAAGGGGATGAGATTAAAGCCTATTACATAAGAGTCGTCATAATGGTAACCCTACTTATATGACTGGAGATCCCAAGAACTAAGTTCAAAGGGACAACTAAGTTATGTATGGCTCCCCAGAAATCACCAAGGGATTAAAATTCCCTACCCATTCCTATGGTAAGAGTGATATCTGCAACATATGTTGTCTGCAGGGGTATAAGGATAAGCTTTGCTTTTAATGATTACTTATATCTTGATTAAGGCATAAAATCAAGACGAGTATAAGAAGATACTCACAATAAGAATCACCTATATGAGTGTTGAACTGGGGCCGGTTCTATGAGAATGAAAGAGGCTATATTCTCTAGAAACACTCATGAAAACCAGGAGCGTTCAAGGCCAAAATGAACACAACAGTGAGAACCACGATGTGTTAGAAGATATTTTGTGTGAAATCTATTGTCTTGGCTTACACAAACGGCTGAACAATTCAAGGCATCGCGTCCATTGGTTAGCCAGTAAGTCTGATAGGTTATCACTAGGAAAGGTTCAAGGCCGAAAACTACCTATCCTGATGCAAGATATTTTCGACTTATATTCTTTCGATAAATCTGCATATTGTTGCATTTCCGTTGTCATCAAATTCCATTCATGTGGGGGATTGTTGGAAATGGTTATAAAATTCTGGGTAAAACCAGATTTTTTTCCTAAGTTTGGTCTAATTTTTAGGTGGGCCCCGTGCATCGATTTACACGGGTCAAAGTGGTAACGCGTTCTATGCCGCGTTGTGATTCACGTGCTATATTTGGTTGCTCAAAACCATTACCGAGTGAATGGGAAATTGAAGCCAAAGTATGCTCTATGGAAATGGAGTTTTGGTGTAAAATCCTTAAAGGTATTGAATAAGGCTTGTCCCACATTGATTTGGTGGGAGGTTTTTGAAAGGGTTTATAAGGCATGGGTTTGGTACTTGGGGTGTGCCCCAAGGGGTACCCAAGTGTTTTAGAGTGAGAGGTTATGGGCAAAATGGGTTAGACCCATTGGACTCAAAAATCACCACACACGCGCGCCGTCCGTCCGTCCGTCCGTCCGTCCGGTCGGGCGGACTGGGCTGGGCTTGGGCTTCGGCGCGGGTGTGAGGTTGGGTTGGGCTTGTTCGGCCCAATACTAATCTTTTTGGGTCAAAAACATTTGAATTTAATTTTAGTTTTGGTAAAATAAATTCAAATTAAACTGGTTTGGTTTTATTGTACATCCAAACAGGGCCCTTCCCGAAATTAAACAGGTTTGGTATTAGTGCACACCCAAACAGGGCCCTTCCCGTTTTTGATATCTGTTTGAAATATAATTCAACAGATTCAAATCTGTTTGAATTCAAAGCCAACAGGTTTCATACCTGTTCAATTCAAATCCTACAGCCACCATTACATCTATAAATAGGACAACCCTCATTTGAATTTAGAACTCTAATTTTCGTCCTTCATAATTCTGAAAACATTCTCTTCATGTTGCTGCATTATTTTCTTGTCAGAGAGAATATAAACACTTAGTGTATTCGTTAGGCAAACAATTTGTAGTGCTGCTATTGTTTGTAGTAGATCATTTTATCCTGGGAGATAGACGTCCAAATTCTGAAAGCACCATGGAGAGGACGAATCTGTCTTAAGGACACAGTGTCAAACACTGGACTTGATCAGATTATAATTCGAAGAAATTAAATCAAGTAAGTTATTTAATTAATTTTTGTGTTATTGTTATTTATTTAAATTAGATTTTAATTTTGTTTTTGTAACAAAATAAAATCTGTTTTTATTTATTTATTTATTATTTCGAGTTTGATTTTTGTAATCAAACAAATTCTCTCCTTTTCTTTATTTCTTTAAATTCTAGTTGTTGTTTTGTACACAATAGAATTAAATCTTTTAAATACAGTAAAGATTACCCAACAGCGACTACTCTAAAAAAAGACTTGCGGGGCGTGATGTCAAATATCATAAATGACATAAGTGAAACTCTTTATAATAACCAATTGGTTAGAAGGCCCTTTAATGACCATAGAATTAATAGTTTTATGAGATTATAAATACCCTCTAGTGAGGGGACTAGCAATTTCATGAAAATTGTGGTATTCAAATCAAATCTCATGGAATTGGAGGTGAAATGATTGTTTTATCACTCATTTTATAAAATTTTTTTTTAATATTAGAATATAATACTATAATAATACCTTCATACCAAAACAAATATATTAAAATAATATAATACCAACAAATATATATTTTTATAAAATATAATTTTTAATATTAAAATATATCAAAACACTAAGGATATTTATGGAATTTCATATAGTTAATCCCATCATAAAATGATAACAAAAAAGAATTCTTACTAGTCCTGTGGTCATCAAACATACACAAATTTTCTTAATTCCCTCACTCCATTCCACCACACTAATAATCTCATCACTAACAGTTCTCACACTAACAATCTTACCCAACCTAACTCTAGAAACAAATGAGCCCTAGGAGAGATGGTGGAATTCAATTTAGGCAAGTGATATCAGAGTCAAGTTGTCATGAATTTGAGTCACGGGTCCATTATAATGATGGAGGGATTGTTGGTACATAATACCAATCCATGTGAATACTTTGAAAATAAGCTCAGAAGGTGCGATGTCAAATACTATAAAAGACATAACTGAAACTCTCCCTAACCAATTGATTTTAAGATCTCAGTATGATGTATTTTTTATATATTTCTTAATGTGTATATTAATTTAATTTAATTTTTTTATAAGCTCATGCTAATTTATTTTTGTAATTGAATTGACTATAACCGAGCTCAAATTTGTAAATACTGAACAAATCAAGCTCAAGTTTTGATTATTTAAACTTAACTTGAGCTTAACTTGACTCAGTTCATTTACAATATTATTTTTTAACAAAATTTGTTAAAAAATAGGATATAAAGGTAAAATTATTTCTCACCTTTGATTTATAAATTAAGAGAGAATGATGCGAAAGATTATTATTTTATTTATTTATTTAATTTTTCATCAAAACTGATGATATTTGATAAGAAACAAACTAATTTGTTAGATAAACTATGTAATCATAATTATTTCTTTTATTTTTTCATCCATTATACCATACAAATTGTGAAAATGTAAGTGCTAAATATAATTAACTCTAAGGTTGTATTTTTTCCACATCTCTCATCTTTTTCTTTTCAAATTCTACCAAAATCTATTATCCAAATACGGCTTAACTATGCCAAACAAAAGAAATCTGTTTAGTTATCCAGTTTTCAAAATTAGATTTTGAGTTTTCAATTTATATATATATATATATATATTTTTTATTTTGAGTGATTTTGTTTTAATTTTTTTATTTTTTAGATGTATCTAATTTATTCGTAAAATACTTGTGATTTTTTAAAAAATTTCAATAAATACAAAAAAAAATACAAAAATGACTGTTTTTTAATATTTTGTATTTATTGAATTTTTAAAGATTTATTCACAAATAAAAAAAATACTAAAAATAATAAAATACCATCTGGTTATTCCTAATGAAGTTGCTCTGTTTCTTGTTGCCAAACACACACGTATGTTGAGAAGCATCGAAGTGTGTAGAGGAGCATTTTCACTGAGGATCGAACTATCGGAGGCGGGAAGACAAAGACGATCTCCACACTCTGTCTCTCTCTCTAGATTTTGCTCTCTTTCTCTCTCTAAAATGGCGGCCAAGGAAGAAGAAGCTCCAAAGATTGAGGAATCGAAGATGGCAGTGAATGAAGAAGAAGAAGAAGACGACGAGCACGGTTGCAAAGAGAGGGTTCTGATGAAATACTTCCTTTTGGAATGGAAGCTCGTCAAGTCTCTCCTCGACGACATCATTTCCAATGGACGAGTCTCAGATCTCTCTTCTGTTTACAGGATCCGATCCATCGTAATCTCTCCCTCTCTGTATCTCCTGTCTCTTCTCTTCTCTTCTCATCCACGTTTTTACAACTATTTTACACCTTAATTGGTCTTTTAATCAAAATGCTACAATTGCCTGATTGAATGTGCCTTCATATGTATGTTTGTATGTATATGAATTGACTATGCATTTTTGGTTTTGGTTTTGGGTTTGAATTTGTTTTGATTTTGCAATTTATTCTGTTGAAAATCAAGTGCATTTGACAAACAACACTTGGTGGTGTTGCTAAGAATATTATCTTGAAGCTTGCTTCACCATTTTTGGGTTAGAACAAAAACTTATCATGTTAGGTGTCAATTATCAATTGCCATCCCCATGTTGACTCCTCAAACAACAACACAAAAGTCATGGCTATACTATATAAATTAATCACATCCAGGTAGGTTACCACATGATAAATACAAGTCTAATTTTGAAAATGATTGACAAGAGCTAGGGGTGAGCATGGTTTGGATTGGTTCGGTTTAGGAGTTAATCAGGACCAAACCATTACTTATGGTTCCATAAAATTTGGAACCAAACCAAACCATGAAAATCTTGAAACCACACCAGACCAACCCACCAAAACATGGTTTGGAGCTATGATTTCTAGAAACCTTTTCATCATTCACAATATGTTCACAAAATATTGTTTACAACTTAAAGAATTGTTTAGATGAATGTTTAGACTAGTTCTACCACTATATAAAAACACACTTGTAAAAGTACAGGGACGTAACTTATATATAGCTTTATATTTAATACTAATAAGATAGTTGAGTGTTGATGATAGTTAACAAATTATATATATATATCTAAAAGGTCCAGTTTGGTTCCGAAACAGATTTGTAACTATAAAACCCCAGACCAAAATATGAAGTTTGGTTCGCCTATTTTAAGAACTAAGACTAAACCGTGCAGTGAGAAAACTAAATCAAGCGATTTGGTCTAGATTAGATTGGTTTGCAGTTTTTCAATTTTTATGCTTAGTCCTAACAAGAGCTGCTTATTTAAGCAATGTTTTGGATTCACTCAAGTGTGTACTAACATGTTGAAACCTATGTTACATGGACTTGGATATAAGTATTGTGTGCAGGTGTGTGTTCAAGCGTCATATCTTCATAGACCTACATCTTTTGATATTCACATATGCCATCCAAAACTTGAGTATGGATGTTATGAGGACACGTCTTAAACACACACACACATATATATATTGCATATTGTATTATATTATTAGATACGACGTTGTAAATTATTTTCAAATGTACTTCAAATTAAATTAAATTTAAGAAAAACAAGGAATTTATATCTCCCAATCATGTGACAAGCCGTGTGAGTGTCTTCGTAAAATATCATACCAAATTAGGGGATTTGAGTGTCTAAATTGGGTATGAGTTTCGGACACAATCCCACAATCTTACATTTATCATAGCCAGTGGACACATGTACACTGGGGGAAGCAGAAGAGACATGTAACGCAAGCTCAAATTGCTCCATCATATATATATTAGGATTGATTACAAAATGTCCATTGATTTTATACAATGGCCTAGTGTGGTTTTTTGAGGTTTTTTAGTTATCGAATCTAACATTATCACTAACCCAAAATTGTCTAGAAAAATAATGTAAGAAAAGGAGAGAAATTGGTTGAATGGTCAATGGTGGCAGCTTGGACTTCTATCCCGCTATATAAAAAGCTTGTTTTCCTTGGTATTGGTCAAAGAGTACATAGATCTTGAACAAAAAATGTTTGCATCCTAAACTTGATGCATACCATCTATTGTATTAGGATGCCTTCCTTTTGTGCAGGACTTACAAGTAGATGTGTGGATGAGTGGTCGATAACTCAGGGGATGGTTGATGGTTTAGCTTTGTAGCTTTCACAGGATACATTCATTTGGAATAGATTGATCCAGAGTATGATTGAATAGTCAATAAGGAGAACTTTGTTGAGCATTTTTTGTTAAACTTATATGTTACACGAACTCTTCAAAATAAATCAAATACTCGTGTCGGACACCTGACACTCGGACAAGGGTATGGGATATGTGTTGACTATTTTTCAATGGACACTTCTTTTATAATTGTGTATGACACTATTATTATATATACATATTGTTGTATAATTACTATAAATGTCTTTTTGACACTGTAAGTTACATATAGAACCATTCTATCTCACATGCTTGATTAAAAATATAAAAATATGATATTTTTTTGCCGAGTCCATGTACCCTTAAATTTATGGTTTGATGAGTTCGACCTCTAGATACATGCCCGCACCAGATGCCCGTACCTGAGTCCATGTAATATATAAAACCATCTTATGAGGGGATTGGGAGTATAGATGATCTTCACTTGGACATATTGATTACCAGTCTGTGAAACACTTAATATGGTTTGTTGAAACCCTTGACGAGCTTTAAGTTAATAGTATCTGTTGCTTTGCACTCTGTTCATCTGTTCCATTAATGATAAAAAAAAAAAAGTTAATTTTTTCATCTTCCTTCTATCGTTACGCATAGTTGATAGGAGGGAAATCATTAAACTAACATTTTCAAATTTTCTACTTTTGTTATGCAGGTGGACAAGTATCAGGAACAGGGTCAACTTTTGGAGCCTTACCTGGAAACCATAGTTTGTCCACTGATGTTCATTGTGCGCTCTAGAACCATTGAACTAGGGGTAGACTCAGATGAAGTTCTTGATATAATCAAGCCTATATGCATTATTTTATATTCTCTGGTCACAGTTTGTGGGTACAAAGCTGTTATCAAGTTCTTCCCACATCAGGTTTCTGATTTAGAACTCGCAGTATCTCTCTTAGAGAAGTGCCATGTTGGAAATTCAGTAACATCACTGCGGCAAGAAAGTACAGGAGAGATGGAGGCAAAATGTGTGATATTATTGTGGCTTTCCATTCTTGTGTTAGTTCCTTTTGATATCTCCTCTGTGGATAGTAGTATTGTTAACAGCAATTCTCCTGGGGGAGATGAGTCACCCCCCTTGGTACAGAGGATATTAGGGTTCTCTAAAGATTACCTTTCAAATGCGGGCCCCATGCGCACCATATCTGGATTGCTGCTTTCAAGGCTTCTAACACGCCCTGATATGTTGAAGGCTTTTATCAGGTTTTTCTCATCAAATATGTAGGCATTTACTTTTAACTGAATGGAATATAATGAATTATCATGAAGTCTGTAATATGCAATTTTGGAAATATGAGGCATCGATATGGATGTGTGATACACCAATATGGGCACGATATGAAAATGTGCTTATCGGTGTGAAAATGAAAATAAAAAAATTCTGATGAGTGATCAGTTGCTATTTTGAGTTAGTGTAACAACTTTGCCATCTTGCATTTTGTGACTGTAGTCTAAGAAGCACGGCATGGACATATGAGATGACACTGACTCACTGCCATGGAAATTTTCAAAACATGTAAAACATGATACGGACATGTGTAAAATATATAACTTTATGGGTGTGTGTGGTTTGTGTTTATAGAGTAGTTTTTGAGATAAACAGTACGAAAACTTGTTTGGTTTGCCTTTTTTCATAAATGGTTTTGGAAAATTGTTTTGGGGAGAGAGTTTTAAAAAACGTGATTGATTTGATGTGTATGAGAGAGAGAGAGTGATTTTGGAAAGTAGGTAACCAAACAAAATTTTGAGATTTTTTTTGGAAAAATTTGTTTGGTTTGATTACTCTTGAAAATTTGTTTGTAGAGAATTTTTCCCAAAATTTTTTCTGAAAAACAAACCAAACAAGGCCTATATATTTATTATATGTTATATATAAGGATAAATGATTATCATATGTCATAAATATGAATATTTAAGTCAAATATAATAATTTTTAAAGTCTAAAAGGCCTTAGAAGTGTCCGTGCTTCTTAGACTGTAGTTATTGTATAAGGTTCATAGCTTGAGATCAATTGATGCACACACAGATATGTAAAGCAAGAAATATAGCCAATTCTGGGCTTAAGTTGTTTTACGTTCAAATTCTCCCCTTACCCCCTATTTAATATAGGTTTCCCTATATAATTGATTTGGGAAAACATTGCAAATGAATATTTTGCTAGACTTCTTTACATGGGTGTGAAGTGCTCATAATTATAATTATTCTATGGTACTGCTTGAGCTAAAAAATTGTGTCCCCCCCCCCCCCCCCCTTTCCTTTTCAGCTTCACTGAATGGACGCATGAAGTTCTATCTTCGATCACAGACAATGTTATGGATCACTTTCGGTTGCTTGGTGCTGTGGAAGCACTGGCTTCCATCTTCAAGGTTTGCTTTTGGTTTTCCATTGCATATTCTTTTACTCATCATGTGATTGTACACGATGCTTCTCCATAGCTTATTCTCTCAGTAATTGTATACGAGTTCATTTGTCCACATGCATAGGCACATGGGCCGCTCAGATTCCTACCCTTGGGGTTGAGCTGTGCCGGTCAAGGCTTATGCATGTGGTGCCTTACCATTACTCCTAGGCACTTTAGGACAATCTCCAAAGGCACTAAGTACACTTGCTGTGTCGTGCTCAGTCCCCCTCAATTTGCTCAAGTGACCTCCATCCGAGAGCACACGGTGAGTGTACCATGTATGTACCTGTAATGATTTGCTCCACGTGGAGGATGCTAAAGGAAATAGAGTGAGGCTAAGGAGAATATGGGTTTTAGCAATAAGAAATGACATGATCAACTTAAAATTTATTAAGGATATAACTTTAAATTGGATCAATCGTAGAGAATAGCTGCATGTAATCAAGCCCAAGTAATTGGGACAAAGGCTAAGTTGAGTAGTAGAAGTAAATATATGAAAAAGATAAATATGTATTTCTTACTGTATGGAGTTGTTAGAAGTAAGTAATGCTTCTAATTTAATAGAGAATATGTTTTGCAGAATTTTCTGACACTTTTGAAGCTTCACTTGGAATTGTATTGGGCAATTCTAGACATAGGAAGTGTAGCATAGAATTTTCATCCTCTTTTCTTTCTTCTTTATGTTCCACACTTTCAGCCCAAAAAACTCCAAAATCAGAGTTGTTTCAAGCCTTTCATAACCCTGAGAATCCTATTTCACAACTATAATCTCTTGCCCAAAATAACAAAAAACTTGGAAGCATGGTTACTGTTTTTGTATTATTCACAACACTCAGAATAGTCACCGAAAACTCCGCTTTTCTTGTTGAATTAAGCCTCAAGCCTTCATCCCTTCTATGCATCAATACTAACCACCGAAATTCAATATTTTACCAACCTTCCAGCCGCAAGAATCAATTGAAAGAAGCCTTTAAAACCCACTCTTCACTGCTACCATATATTGACATTCGGGCTTAGTATTAGTAGGATAGTGTTTTAAGGGGCCATTTTTTGGTGCAGTGGTTAAAACTCGGGCTATTAAGCTTGAGAACATGGATTCTATTATGAGAACAGCTACTTTGTGCATATTATGCCAAAGGCTAGTATGTATCTAGTCGACCTCTCCAAGCACCTGTCAAATTCAGCGACCGTTATTGGGAATTGGACTTTATTAGTAGAATTATCCAGATTTGTCCTATGTAAGAAATAGCAGGTTGGGGCTATGGTTAAATTGAGAAGCAGACTCATCAAATTCTAGAAATGTGGCCAATCCACTGTTTTTCTTTCTTTCTTTCTTTTTGTTGCTTAGTAGTTACTGTATATATGTGAATTTCTATTTTAGATTAGTAATATTTGGATTACATAAATACTTTTACTCCAAATGCAGGCTGGAAGCCGGAAACTACTACTTGATGTGGTTCCTGTTTTGTGGAATGACATATCTGTCTTGATGAAGTCCAGTACAGCAGCCCGTAGTCCTTTACTTCGCAAGTATCTGGTAAAACTAAGTCAGCGGATTGGGCTTACTTGTCTCCCTCATCGTTCACCATCCTGGCGTTATGTGGTAAGAAATGCTGAATTCTGTGTAATTGTGGTTTTAATGTTTATCTTTCCAGAATTTGATTTGTCTACCTTGGTCGAGTTTATTTTTTCTGGTAAAGTACCAAAATATAAGATTAAAACTGAAAATATTAATTCTTATAGGATTCAAGAAAGTGTAAATTGTTGAATGTGTCTGCTAATTGATATATTTTTTTCTCAAGAAGTTATATATAAAAAAGTTAATCACTAACAGAACATTAGAGGTTAATTTACAACCAACTTTACTCTTTTCTTGACATCTATTTGTCCTCAGCTATACTTCTCTTGTCCTTTAAGTGATAACAATAACTCACATTTGGGATTTTTTGTGTATGTGTTGGAGCATATGGCTTTTGTGATAAATGGAGTAAGTGCATCTGTTATTTTATATTCATGGTCAGATTCTTGGTATTAGTTGATGGCTTTCTAGCAAGTTTTTCGGGAGCTCTGGTGGCTTGAAACAGGGAAATTCTCTTTTACTGTTGCTATTTAGTATAGAGTAGAGGTGTTGATCTGGACAAATGGTAGAAGGTATTAGGGAATCCATGATTAAAGAAAATTATAGGTTATGCTGATTGTATCAACTAAAGATGTTTGAAGTGTTCATGGGTGATTACATGGTAACTTCCATCCGTTAAATGTAATTGAATTTTAATTATATTCTTCACATGCTTTTATATTGTACATTTTAAAATAGATGTGTATACATGTTTATACGTATATATGGATGATTCATTGCTCTGAAACAAGTGGAGAAAATGAATGAAAGAGATGTAGCCCTTGGGCTTTCGTGTGTCGTGGAATTATGCATGGCCTGTAGCAAATAATTTTGGTGTTCTTCTCTTCGTTTGTTTATAAAATTTTGTTACTGTTTACAAAAGATCAGGATTGCGAATTAAAAGAAAAGAAAAAGAGTCAATTTTTTTGAGAAAAGAGAAGCAAATTGAAGTATTGGTTTTATTGGAATATGATGGTAATAAAGTCTATACAACAAAAGAATATGATAATGTGACTACGAGCAGCTGTAGGAGCAAATATTTTAACAAGTACAACAAGTTTTAGTGATAATGTAGGGCTATAAACTGCCAAACAACATAGAAATATAATTTTCCCACATAGAATAGTAATAGTTTTGAACCAAGATTAAAACACTAATCTCTGATTCTTTCCCAAACTCAAAGAAAATGCTTTAATTTGGTAGCTTTTCAGATTTGGAAAGAAAGTTAAACAGCGGCTTAGAGCTAGCCTCTTGCATGATACACTGTGATAAAGGGATCAGATGGCGCTGCAGGGTCAGCTCCTCAAAACCTAAGCGACTAATTCTTCAGACCTTAGCTGGTGAGGAGCACTCAGCTCAAATTTGGATTTTCTTCACAAAAAGTGTCACCTCTTTGCAGATTAATCCTCATTTAAACTAGTTCTCTTAACCCCACAAGACTTTAATACAAAAAGACCCCAAAACTAAAGCACATCCAGCCAACTTACGAAACACTCCCAAACACCAAATTATTTGTTTATAAGGATGAAGTTAAAATTGACAGGTAGAGACAGAAATGATAGAAACAAAATGATGAAGTTTTATTAATTAAATGAAAATTTTCAAGAGTAAAATTAAGTGATGGAGAAATTGCATTACTACAAATCAAGAACATTCTAATTGGGTTGACACCTACAGACATGCGTATCATTTTGCATTATTCCACCCTAAAGTTTATACAAAAAATTAATCTTCATTAAATTTATTTTTTTTCCGTAGGAAAACGTTCACAAAAATATTGTTGGGTCAGGCCTCGGGCTGTGCTAGTTGGGTTGAGCCTCAGGCTTGGCCAGGCTTCAAAAACCTTTGCCCAAACCCTACTTGAGAGGGGTCTGGGCCAGTCTCAGTCCAACCTATGGACCTCGGACCAAATTTTCATGCCTAGAGGAAGTTTGTGATCTCCCTTGTACTTGTGTATGAAGGTTGTGCCGCCTTTGCCACCTTTTTTTTTGTGAACAAAGGGGAAAAAAAAGAAGAGAAAAAACGATGCTAGAAGAATCACTTGAATGATTCATTTAATTGTAGCATAGATTGTATCTCAGTTTGCTCTGTGTGGACACACATGTTTGTTCGTGTTAATCATCCTGTTTTTAGTATATTTTAATTTCTGTCTTGTATCATTTGCTTATCTGGCCTTCCCTTTTCAGTCATTGCAAGCTACTAAACTTCATATGAACTCCACTCTGATCATACACTTCTGCTGGACACTTATCCCTTCCATTTAGGGTGGACACAGCACACTTGGGGAGAATATTGCACCAGGTGTGTCAAGAAGAATTGATCAACGCAATCACAGTGCAAATGATGATTGCAATTCTAACAAAAATGCAGTCTGCCCGCAAGAGGAAGATATGGATGTTCCAGAGATTGTTGAAGAGATAATTGAGTTGTTGCTGTCAGGATTGAAAGATACGGTATGTTTAAAGGGTGAGATTCTATCATAATTTACTAAAATATGTATAATAAAGTACTTTGTATAATGAAGATATTGGGTAGATGCTGATGTTTTCTCCATGTTGCTAATGTTTTCTCTTTTTGCCATGTTGAATAATTAAACTATCGACCAACATTTATATATGATTGCATAGTTGCTGCAACTAAAATTGCGACTGTCATACCATAGTTTCTGAAACTGAAGTCATGACACTTTCATTTGGTGCCACTTTCCCTAGATCTCATGTCACCTAGGAGGATATGATGGAGATATGGCTGAAAAGGAGTCTTACATATGGTCCATAAAATGCATTGACTTTCTTTTGAAAAACCTTCTGAGGTAACATGAAATGGTCTCCAATGCAGTTTTTTAATTGCAAAGAAACCTTCATGGTTTAGTTTTTTCTATTTATAAAGTAAATAAATGCCCATTCTCATTTCACTGTGACATCCACACATTTTTTTTTTTTAATCTACAAACTGTCCCTCTCATGTTTTCTAATCCATAGAATGACCTCATCTAGGAATTCTTTACTTCCCTGGAGGCCACTAATAATTCTAGTTACCTTTCTGTCTCTCCTATAGTATAGAAGTGTTTTTTGATATGTTATTCTCTATATGCAGTTTGATATAATAGTCTTCAAATATAGTACCTAATTTAATTAATGAATTTATCAATTATCTAAGAAATAAAATTATAAAAGAATTTACTCTTTAAAATTATAAAAGAATTTACTCTTTAGTCTTCATATAGGACAGAAAAAATTTACTTGGTCCTCCTAGAGTAGAATCCTGGATCTGCCATTCCCACAGGACCACAACTATCTTCAAATGTTTTTGAAGATAGTAGTGTCTTTAAAATTTTTTGGCTGAAGAATGAATGAATTAAATGAATTATAATTAATTTTAGATCAGTCTTTTTGTTTGCAAATTTGACAGTTTTGTTCTGCTGTAATTTATGACAATTCAGGACACTGTTGTGCGTTGGTCTGCGGCGAAAGGTATTGGTCGTGTAACTTCACATCTAACATATACGCTCTCAGATGAAGTCCTGTCATCTGTATTAGAGCTGTTTACGCCTGGTGAGGTATGCTAGTCCAGTTGGTCCCTTTTTTTGCATTTTGTTTCACAACTTCATCATTGCTATGGCTATTTTTACAAGTTAGACCTTTGCGTCTTTGGGAATATTATGAGCAGTGATTCAGATGTGTCTTCACTTGCTTCGTTATATATTCTTCTATCAGTTTCAGTAATTCAAGTATGCTGATTCTTTCTAATTTTCCAGGGAGATGGTTCGTGGCACGGAGGTTGCTTAGCATTGGCTGAGCTGGCTCGTAGAGGATTGCTCTTACCCATCAGTTTTCCTAAAGTTGTACCTGTTGTTGTAAAGGTTGGTCATTGTTTTCATGTTTACTAGTTGATGAATAGAATGTTTCTTAGGTGGTGTTTGATAAAACTGAAAACTCAAGATTGAAAATTTAGTATTGAAAACTGAATGCTGAATTTTTTAAGTTGAAAAGTTGTTTGATAAAAATTTATGTGCTGAACTAAAAATAAGTTGTTTGATAGGTATAGGATCAAATTTGAAATTTATTATTTTCAAATCGTATATTTTAATTTTTATATTGTAATGATAGTGGTAGTGGTGGTGATGATGGTATGATGGTGGTGGTGGTGATGGTGATGGTGTAAGATTTCTGAATGTTTCTGTATATTCAATTGTGTACTAATACAAAGAATACATTTGATTATATAGTAAACCTAACCCTAAGACTAAAAAGGAAACACTGCCATATATATACACCTAAAACACTGCCATATATACACCTATACAATCTCTTAGAAAAGGAAACACTGTTATATATATAAACCTAACCTAATATTTTCACACCCCCACTAAAACTCAAGGTGTTGTAGCAGAGAACACTGAGAGTTTGTCAAAAAGAAATTGAAACCGAGCAGTGGTGTGAGTCTTGGTAAAAAAGTTAGCAAGTTGCAGTGCTGAAGAGACGAAAGGAAGCGAGATAGAGTCAGATTGTAGATGCTGACGGACAAAATGACAATCAATCTCAATGCTTTATTTGCTCATGGAAGACAGTGTTATGGGCAATCTGAATAGTACTACGGTTATCACAATAGAGGGAGGTCGGAGAAGATTGAGGGACGCCCAAGTCAGAGAGAAGACAATGAAGCCGGACAACTTCAGCAGTAGCGTGAGTCATAGCACGGTACTCAGCTTCGACAGTAGAATGAGCAACAATAGTTTGTTTTTTGCTTTTCCAAGAAATCAAGGAATCGCCAAGAAACATACAAAAACCAGAAGTTGTCTTACGATCCGTAACATCACCAGCTCAATCAGTATCAGCATAGGTGACTAAAGCTAAGGAAGAAGTAGAGGACAACAGCAATCCGTGGAATAGTATCGCGAAGAATCTAAACCAAAGCAGTCCAATGTGTAGAACGAGGAGTAAAAATGAACTGACTAACCATATGGATAGCATAAGCAAGATCAGGACGAGTAATTGTCAGATAGACTAACCAACCCACGAACTCCCGACATAAAGTAGGATCAAGCAGAGGAATACCATCAGTAGTATTAAGTTTCACATTAAGCTCAATGGAGGTATCAACAATCTTAGTGTCAGTAAAACCAGCACGGTGAACAACTTCATTAGCATACTTGGCCTAAGACAAAAAGTAGTCATTGGGAGAAGAAGCCACCTCAATACCAAGAAAGTACCATAATAGGCCCAAATCCTTTATTTCGAAGGTGCGGAAGAGATGCTGCTTGACCTTAGAGATAGCAGAAGAATCAGAGCCAGTAATAACCATATCATCCACATACAGTAATAAAGCAACAAAATCAACAGAGGTGTGGAGGAGAAACAAAGCAGAGTCTTGCGCAGAAGAATGAAACCCAAGCTTAGTAACAGGAGTCGGAAAGCGATCATACCAAACACGAGGAGATTGCTTCAGACCATACAGAGCACGTTGAAGACGACAAACCTATCCAGAGGAATGGAAAAGCCCAGGGGGAGGACGCAAAGGCAATTGGAAAATAGGGTCATAACAACGATAACCTTTTTGAGTGAGACTATAATCCAAAAAGACACATAGGACAGACTGAGCACTAACACTAAGTTTGGCATAACCTAAATAATACAAAAAGTCAAAAAGTCACTATCCTATTTAAGTCACATCATCTTATTTAAATCACATCACCTCTCTAACACATCACATCAAACCCAACCCATATAAGCCAATAAGTCAAAAAGTGCACTTTTTTAGAACATCCCAAACCAACCCTAAGTTTGGTCCTATCTTTACTAGGTAAAAGGACAAAACAAGCAGACCCAAACACACGAAAGAGAGAGTAATTAGAAAGTTGAGAAAACAGAGCCTCATAAGGAGACCGACCAGAAAGAAGGGGATAGACATACAGTTGAGAAGAAAGCAACAGTAAGAATTGCCTCACCCCAAAACGGAGCCGGAACGGAGGCAGAGAGAAGAAGAGACCTAGCTATCTCAAGGAGATGATGATATTTAGGCTCAGCTCGACTATTTTGGGCAGGTGTATCAGTACCGGATGTTTGGTGAATGGTACCCAAATTGGCCAAATATTCACAAAACTCAGTTTTAAAGTATTCCCCGCCCAAGTCAGACGGCAACAATTTAATAGTAGACCCAAACTGTGCAGTGGCCATAGACTGAAAAGTACAGTATATCTAGTAGAAGTCAGACTTATGAGTCATAAGATAAACTCAAGTGTAACGGGTGTAGTCATCAACAAATGAAACATAGTATGCAGAACTCCCTTTAGTGAGAATAGGAGAAGGGCCCTGGACATCAGTATGAACTAAAAAAAATGGTGTATCAGATATAGAGGTACTTTTACGGAAGATAAGGCTGTCATTTTGGCAAGTTTACACCCTTGACACTCGGTAAGTTGACTAGGAGAAATTTTACCCAATATATCTGACTGAGCTAGAGGCCGTAAGCGATCAGCAGACAAATGCCCTAATCTGGAATGCCACAAATAAAAAGAACTTGACAAAGAATCTAACTGAAAAGAGGAAAAGATAGTCGGAGAGGTAGTCATAGGTTCTAATACCATGTAAGATTTCTGAATGTTTCTGTTTATTCAATTGTGTACTAATACAAAGAATACATCTAATTATATAGTAAACCTAACCTTAAGACTAAAAAGGAAACACTGCCATATATATACACCTAAAACACTGCAATATATATACACCTATATAATCTATTAGAAAAAGAAACACTGCCATATATATAAACCTAACCTAATATTCTCACAGATGATAACAGTAGCGTTGACAGTGGTGATAGTAACAGTAACGATGGTAATGGTAGTAAAATGATGGCGATGCTTATGGCAACAATGACAATGGTGATGAAGGTGGTGGTGGCATGATAGTGGTGGTGGTAATGGTAGCAGTGGTGATCGTAGTGGCAGTGGTGTGGTGGTGGTAGCAGTAGCGGTGATGCTGGTGGTGGTAGTAGTGTCGGTGGCATGATGGTGGTGGTGGTGGTTGTGGTTGTGGTGGTGGTGTTGGTAATGAGTTTATAATAGTATATATTAATAGTTTTAAATTCAGTCAGAATTAAATAAGTTTCATGTAACTTAAATTTTTTTTAAGTTTTAGCTTACATTTTAAGAGGCACTTAAGTTTCTAAGTGTTATCAATTATGGGTATCAAATGGGCTTCAATTGATTATTACTTAATACATTTAGTTTTAAGTACTGAATCAGGTTATCAAACACCCTCTCTAAAGAAAATCCAGATTAATGTTTACATTCACTGTTTAGGCTTTTAGACTATTGTAGTTTATGTTGCGTATGCTCAATAAATTAATTATTTGGCTTTGTAACAGTTTGATTTCACTCATCTTTTATAGCAGAACTCTAGTCCTCTCTCTCTCTCTCTCTCTCTCCCCCCTGCTTTTTTCATTTGCTTGTGGGTGGCATTTCTGTGTCTGTGTGGTGTAAAATTACAACCTCTAGGTGTCAATTATCAACTTGAGCTCTGTCTTCTCTACTGTGTCTGTGTGAAATGGATTTTGGTTTGACTTGGGATTTGTATGTTTCGTTTATGTACTTTAGCTTAAATTGTAGAATCGTTAAATTGCATAGGACTGTTCATCACTGGTTGCTAATTGCTTTATGGTACTATTTCATATTGTACTATGTTAAATCACCAATTCCCCTAAAAGTTTAAGCTGTTAGGAAACAATTTATATCAAGCTAACACTCCCCTCATGTGTGACCCCATCTCACACGTGGAGACAGACTGATTTGAGCAAGGTGCATAAACACAAGCAGGATAGAGTGCACAATGACAAAAATAACAGGGGTGACAAGACTTGAACCCAAGATCTCCTAGAACTAGAGCTCGGATACCGTGTTATATTACCAATTACCCCAAAAAGCTTGTTAGGAAAATGGATCCAACAATGTATATCAAGTTAACATGCTTGACGCTAGTTATTTGCATTAGTTGGACTTGTACGACTTTATTTACGATTATTCACGATTTTTCAATTAGGTTTTCTCATCCTATTATTTATGATTTTGCACATGCATGTGCACATTCCTTCCAGTTTGGATATTGCATTGAGGGGATGAATATTGACATATTTTCTTGTACCCCTTGAGTGTGATCCTGCTAGATTAACATTTTAAAATAGATGTTAAAACATTATATGACTTTGAGGATTAAATAGCTAAACTAGGTGTATGTGCAATATGAAGATTACGGTCGTGGGCACTGATAAAGAGCAAATCTTCTTGACAGGCGCTGCAATATGATATTCGGAGAGGTCCACACAGTGTTGGATCGCACGTACGTGATGCTGCTGCTTATGTTTGTTGGGCATTTGGCCGTGCATATTATCACACAGATATGAAAAGTGTACTGGAACAGCTTGCTCCACACCTTTTAACGGTGGCCTGCTATGACCGTGAGGTGCTTGACAACATATCATTACTGAGTTTCTTTTGTTTCTGCATTTTTATTCCTCCTCAGGATGTCTCCTATTTTGTTGTTGTTATCTTTGTCATGCCAAAGCTTTTGATATGTAATACTTAGGTAAACTGTAGAAGAGCAGCTGCAGCTGCTTTTCAGGAGAATGTTGGGAGACAAGGGAATTATCCTCATGGCATTGACATAGTGAATACAGCTGATTATTTTGCACTATCCTCACGAGTAAACTCTTATCTTCATGTTGCTGTCTGTATTGCTGAGTATGATGGATACCTTCTTCCTTTTGTTGATGAACTGATAAACAAGAAGATCTGTCACTGGGTATGTTCAAATCTTAAACTAAATTGTTTTACCTCTTTCAGAACTTTCTCTGTGAATGGATGCATATTTTTAATGGGATGAATCTACAAATAGTCCTCATCTTTTTACCGGAAGAGTTTTCTGTCATGTTTTAAACTTTTAGTTGTTACTTTCTTCTGATACCATACACAACTTTATTTCCTTTAAAGGTATTGCCCACCAGCCTAACCTTCTCAGCCAAAGATTAGTAAGTTACTACACAAATATGGATACAGATATGGGCACCATCATGGTCATGGACACACAAACAAAGGCTGCATCACTGCAGGATGCCCTACTTTCGCTACCTCTTCCTTCCTAATTAATGCACAAGACAAGATATATTATTTATATATTTTTATTTGCTTTGTATATGAATATTACGCTTGCAAACAACTTAAAATAATGAAAAACTAAACTAATTTAATATAAAAAAAACTACCTAATTTATAATTTAATCATTCAACATACAAAATACTTTTTTGTCAATCATAAACATTACATCGCAAATGTTGAAAACCTTTGAATTAATAATGTATAGATCGTTCATCAAATCATAAGTCAAACGTGTCTTTGGGCATGTTCGGAGGAAGGAGGTGTGTATGTGTGATGTGTCCTCGTTGTATCCAACAAGAAACAAGAAAAATTAAAAATAGATGACACGCGTGTCGGACATGTGTCCTGGCATGTCGGAGGCTTGTTGGTGTACAATGTCCTTGTTGGACACATCTTTGGCGACTAATATGAAGTGTTTATTTTTTTCAATCATCATGCAAGACATAGTCTACATACATGATGCTAGTCTGCAACATAACTATCTGCCAAAGCAGAGCTGTTTCCCATATGTGGAATCTAGAAACCTGAGTCTATGTGGTGAAATATCACCATGGAAACACAAAATGTCAATTGGTTCCTCCATCAACCAACAAAGCCCTTCTTCTGCATGAAATGAAATAGAAACTGCTAACAAACATGATCTTGTGTTTTTTGTCACCCAAAATTTGACTCTTCAACTTAGATACCGCAGTGTCTATATCCATCAACACCTCATTCAAAATTTGCCTTCCTCCCACAAAAGCATTTTGACTCTCCAAAAGCACTCCATTCACTTTTTTCAATCACATAGCTTGAACTTCAGAGAGGATCTTATAAAACATTGCCTACCAAACTGATAGGTTTAAAATCTCCAATATTTTCTGCTCCCCTTTTTTTGGTGATAAGGCAATGTGATGTATTAGAATTCCTCTCAAGAGACCAATGCTCAAAGAAGTAGTGGAAAACTGCCATCACATCACATCGAACAACGCTTGACACTACTAAATGAAAGCTGAAGTGAAGCCATCCGGCCTTGGAGACTTCCCTCCGTTGCAACTATTCAATGCCTCCAGTAGTTCCTCTTCTGAGAAGGGTCTCTCAAGTCAAACCATTTTCTTCTTTAGATATAACTAGAAAGTCCATATCCTCCACAGTAGGTTCCCTAACCTAGCTCCTGAATACAAACTTGAACAGAAGTCCACTATGTTACCACCAATGTCCTCCTCTGGAGATAACTCCAACCCATCAATCATTAGTGACCCAATGTTGTTTGATTCTCTGGTCAATATTTGCTTAATCACTCCATTTAGCTCATATGACCGAAGTGTACTTTGAAATCCTCTTGTTGGATGAAGTTATGCTATATGAACAAATATACTATTTAATAACTCCTGCTCCACAGAGCTTTAAGTCATCTTGTGCTGTTTTTCTGTTGCTTTTCTCATTCCAGCAAGAAGACATCGCAAGTTGTTGCCTTATCTTTCACATTCTATTACTTTTCTTTTTAATTGAATTTCGTTCCTAGTGCAGTGCATTTGACAAACTATATTTAAGATCTATGGGTATGTTCCTTTTTATTTTAGTTTTTTAGTTTTCTTAAATAAGACTAATGGGTTTGGCATTTATCTTTTTGTCATTATTGACTAGTAATTGTATGTTCGGACAACTGACTCATGGTTGACATCTTTAGGATAAAGGCTTGAGAGAACTTGCTACGAACGCCCTTGCTGCTCTTGTAAAATATGAGCCTGAATATTTTGCAAATTATGTTCTGGAGAAATTAATTACGCGCACTCTCTCATCTGACCTGTGCATGCGTCATGGTTCAACCTTAGCAGCTGGGGAAGTTGTTTTTGCTTTACATCAGCATGATTATACTCTTTCAACCGGTTAGTGCTATTACCTGCTTTTTCAAATGTATGCTTAATGACTGGAAATGCAGTTAAATCTGTTGGATCCTGTGATTAGGGAGAAAGAGGTACACCAGCAAAAACATAAAAGGGAGTAAGAGGTTGCATGTGAATGTTATTATTATTGTTTTTAATTGTTGTTTTTGTTTTTTTTTTTAAGATAATGAGATTGTGATGCTTCAAGAGCTTTATTGTTGGAAAGATTCTAGCTCAGAACTTGGCCAGGAAAATAGCTGTTTTAATTTTCTACTGCTCTTTTTGTGATCTTTTAAAAAAATTAATCTCTATGTCATGGCAGACAATAATTTTGTTATAGTCTGTAAACTAGCTGCCAGGCAGGCTTTTTGTTATCTAATTTGGGGCTTCTTGTTGGTTTTAGTTAGTCCAGAAAAGGGCAATTGGTTCTTGGCAACATAATGGCAACATAAATTACTTGGGTACCAAGTATTTACAACAAAATTAAATGCTCTATAGGGCCTCTTTAATACATAAATTGATGATTAAGAATTATTGCTCACGTGGGTGTGAAAATGGAAATCCTTATGTTTTTGTGTGAAATTAATGCTGTTGTAAAATGTCATAGTTTTGTTACTGAAAAGCACAAATGGCTTTTAGTTTATTTTTTATTTTAGTGATTTTGGATTAAATGTGGCCGGGCCAGCACCAAGACTGACATTAATTGGAGGAACATAGATGAAATCATAACCATGCCCCACAATACTGAGGAACATTTATGAAGACTCATATATTACCCTGTCTTGTCAAGTTGTTCCAATTAGTAAAGAAGTTTTGTCATTTTGTTCTTAGATATACTGATTAAAGTTGATAGCTTCTACCTTGAGTTACAAACCCTCCAAATTTGTCTCACAGATAAACAAAAACATGTGGCTGGTATAGTTCCTGCTATAGAGAAGGCACGGTTGTATCGTGGAAAGGGTGGAGAGATAATGCGTTCTGCCGTTTCCCGCTTCATTGAACGTATCTCTTCAGCTCAAGTACATTTGCTTGAAAAAGTAAAGCGAAGTTTGCTTGATACTCTTACTGAGAATCTGAGACACCCTAATTCTCATATACAGGTTTTTTTATTATTTATTATTTTTTATATTTTAAATTCTGAACTTTTTCCTATTAGGCTTTTGATTACTCTTTTACAATAGTGTTATTCCTAAAATTAGTTTTCTGCATGATTTACAGAATGCTGCTGTTGAAGCCTTAAAACACTTCGTTCCAGCTTATCTTGTCGGTGCAGATGATAAAAGTGTTAGTGATATCATGTCCAAATACCTGGAACAGTTGACCGATCCTAATGTGGCTGCAAGAAGAGGATCTGCATTCGCAATTGGTGTCTTGCCTTTTGAGCTTCTGGCTAAAAGATGGAAGATTGTGATACTAAAACTTTGTAGTGCATGTGCAGTTGAGGTACACTTGATGGAAGATTTCTTATTGCCGCTATTCCTGAAATTCCTATTTGTAAATAATTAAATGGAAGATAATTTCATGTGGCTGGACATTTTTACATTTGCAGGATAAACCCGAAGATAGAGATGCTGAAGCACGGGTAAATGCTGTCAAGGGACTCGTATCTGTGTGTGAAACATTAACTGAGACAAGAGAATGTTCTGAATGGGATGATATGCCTCTCTTTCTATTGATCAAGAATGAAGTGATGCAGACTTTATTTAAAGCACTGGAAGATTACTCCGTAGATAACAGAGGTGATGTAGGTTCTTGGGTTCGTGAGGCTGCCATGGATGGACTTGAGAGGTGTACATATATCCTCTGTAAGAGACATTCCATGAACCTCTCAGGTAAATCACATGGAGTTGAATCTATCTCAGATCAGCCCGAGGGTGAGATGGTTGAGAATAACCAGATGTATACGTTATTCGATGCAAATCTGGCAACCAGTTTGGTTGGAGGAATTGTTAAGCAAGCCGTCGAGAAGATGGATAAAATAAGAGAGAGGGCTGCAAAGGTTCTCCAAAGGATTTTGTATAACAAAACAATTTTTGTGCCCTTCATACCTTACAGGGAAATGTTAGAAGAAATCATTCCCAATAAGGCTGAATTAGAGTGGGGGGTAAGTTTTGTCTCAAGTTTGATTGGTGAGTGATTTTTTTGTTTTGACAAATAGTTAATTATGTGCTTGCCTGCAGGTACCCACTTTCTCATATCCTCGTTTCGTGCAGTTACTTCAGCTTAGTTGTTATAGTAAATCTGTGCTGTCTGGATTAGTTATTTCCATTGGTGGGTTACAAGATTTTCTGAAAAAGGCATCACTCACTGCTTTGTTGGGGTATCTTCAAGCCTCTGAATCTGGAAAACACAATGAGCAAAACTTCAGAGAGTTTAATTTATCTACAGACATCCTCTGGGTTCTCCAACAGTACAGAAGATGTGACAGAGTTGTTATACCTACTTTAAAGGTAATCTCAAATTTGGAAGCTCTTAGCACTGAATTTTTTTAGTTTTACTACAAGATCATGGCTACAAAATGGTTTGTTTTTCGTTGGACTATATATATAGTGAAGTAGATGTCAAGTCATATAGTGTTCCACATGACGGTATGGTATGGCTACAAATGGTTTGTTTTGTTTACGGCAATTGTACATGTTTTATGTACTCAAAAGTCCTGAATACATGCTAGCATTTTTATTTATATTTCATTAATTTGATGAATCGACCTCTGTATTTCAGACCATCGAGATTCTTTTCAGCAAGAAGGTGTTCTTGAATATGGAGGTAGGACAATTTATTCTCTAATTTTTCCATGCCCATTTCTCTGATATTTAGAATCCCATTCTGTCAACTTATACCTTTACTTATTGTTCATTTCTTTTTTTTCTTGTCAACAAATTTGAAATGCATTCATACTTTTTGAGTAACTTCTTTCATATGTGATTGGCATCTAGTAGGTTCAAAGATTACACATCCTTTGGTTACTTTCAGTACCACTTCAATTGCTGGACATAGTAAATTGGTACCATAGGGGGCAGTGATTAAGTTTCATTCATTTCCATGCTCGTCTTGCTTTGAAAATTGAATCCCCAAATAACAAATAAACTCACGCCTTGTTCAAAAAATTAGGATAACTGTCTTTTTCTTTAAGTTTCAGAGTACTTTTTGCTGTTATCTTTGGTATGAGCCCTTACACTTCTTTAAACTGGTTTCTTAATCATGATTTCCAGGCGCAGACTCAAGTCTTCTGTGCTGGTCTTTTGGCATCACTCACTGTTGAGTTGAAGGGATCAAAGGACTTCTCCAAGCTATATGCGGGCATTGCAATACTCGGATATATTGCCTCACTTTCTGATTCTATCAACGTCCAGGCTTTCTCTCGTCTTCTGACTTTCCTTGTCCATCGATACCCTAAGGTTTGTGGTGCACACTATTCCCTAGGTGGATAATAAATTATAATTCATAGTATTATATGCTCCACAAATTCTCTTCTTATTAATGCTATTCAAGGAGCTGAGTTGAAGGCTCTAATATCCAAAAAATACGTATATAAAAGTTTTTTGAAAAAAATGGAAACAAAGGGTACACACACCAAAACAACTAAAAAAGGAAGCCTGATAAATGGCTACCTGTTTTAGATTGAAAACGGGCTTATTTTTGTTAGACTGTCCAAACCCATGGTTGAACCGGCTACCCAGATGAACTGTAGCCGGTTAAAGTAAACCTAGAAAGCCTCTAACACACGTCTCAAGCATTGTAAAAGACCGTCTTAGGGGACTTGAACACGACAATAATTGGTATACATATTATTTATTACATTCACTTCATTTTCTCTCAAACACTAGTATAATTAACATTTTTATTTTTTATTTTTACATGCCATCAATATAAATATTTATGTATATATGAACATATATATTTGGTCAACATATATATCACAAAATATAAAAATAGTATAAATGAATGTAACTTGATACATATATATATATATATATTTTAAATAAGTATAATTTTTAATATGTTTATGAGATCATTACGACGTCACAATTTGATTCTGGTTGACCTAACAGTTGAACAAATGACCCTTGACCCAGTCTCTTTTTCGGTTTGTGTGGCTCGAGTTTCAGAACATTGCTCTACATCATGATTTTTTTTTTCTCCCCAATTTGGTTGCCTCAGATTCGGAAGACTTCTGCTGAACAAGTATACCTTGTTCTCCTGCAAAATGAAAGTCTTGTGGCGGAGGACAAAATAGAGAAAGCACTCGAAATTATTTCTGAAACTTGTTGGGAAGGTGATGTTGAAGAAGCGAAGCGACAAAGGTTACAACTGCATGATGTGGCTGGTCTAGAAAGAGTGCAATTTCTCAAAACTGGCAATGAAATGTCGAACAAGGATAGTAAAAAGAAGACATCAGCTTCCGATGAAAATGCATCGTATTCTTCATTAGTAGGGTCCAGCGGGTTCTAACTACCTAAAATGCAACCAGCATTTTGTTGTAGATTAATATGATAAATTTTCTTTTGAAATCGCCCATGGCTGTTGTATGCTTGACCTCCCGCCCAAGTAATAGAAATCTGAGGGGTGGGCATGTTGGTTGAAAGCTTGTTTGATTGATGAGAAAATGAAAGACTTGGAAATTTTGGAGACTTGTACGTGTGGGGGAGTGATGTGAATTTATGTTGTTTTTTTCCTTGGGGAAGAGCAGCTGAATATGCTTTTTTGCCAGATTCCAAGTTTCTTTTGAATTCACTCTGATTTCCTGTTTTGGTTCCATAGTACTACCTGTTTGACAATGATTATATCACTTATTTCTCTTGATTCATGTTGTGGACATTAATTTGCAAAACAACTGTTCGTGTATTCGGCAAAGGATTCTCTGTTTTTAATTTTTTTTTAATTTTTATTTATAAATACCAATATATGGTATCGGGATTGTCTCAGATACACCAATCACTTATTTTTTTAATTTTTAATTTTTAAACAAAAACACCAATCACATTGATACAAGGTGTTTTTAGAGCACCAAACGGCTTCTATTGTCATGTACCCTTTCCCCAAACCCTACTTTCTATCACTTGGTTCATGGGTTGGGATCCTCTATTTCCAAAATGTTTCCCCGAGCCCTACTTTCTATCACTTGGTTGGGATTATCTATTTCCAATGCATTCATAACCATACGATCTTATAGTTAATAATTTTTTTATTTAAAAAATAATCAGTGATTATAAGTTCGTGACAAAGGAGACAATGACTTTTCCTTTTTGACAACCACAAAATGATGGTCTCGCAAGCATTAAAAAATTTAAATCAAGCCACTCTTAAATGAACATGCCATTGAAATGTTTGTACTCAGATGAACATGAAATCAACGACCACTCTTTCATTAGCTATTTCATTTATCGCTTTCTTGGTGGCACCAGAGCAGCTGCAGAAGCCACCGCAGAGTCCTTGGTGGTGCTCGAAGCATCTTGTTTCCTGTTCTCGGCTGCTATGGCAGCTAGGGCTGCAGCAACACCTGCCACTGATATTGCTGCATGAACTTCAGCTCTTTGCAGCCTCTGATCTTCTTTCCTCTTCTGCTTAATCTCTTTCAACCATTTCTTGATTGATGGAGCCATCTTCCATGTTTACACCTTTCTCCATAGGAAAAGGAGATTTGGTGTCACTGTGGAACATTACAGTTGATATGGTACTTGGTGGAATGAGAGGAATGACAGGTTTGCTGTGGGAAACCTCATTACTTGACCCTGAAGAGGGTATACGGTTTCGGAATTTGTCAATACCTGAATGTCAGAAGAAGTTACCAGCAGCAAAGCCTGGTGGAGAGCCATTGCCTGAGGGTCTCCTTTGGCTCCTTTTAACAGGAAAGGTACCAAATAAAGAGCAAGTAGATGCATTATCCAAGGAATTACGAAGCCGCCGTGCCACAGTTCCAGATCATGTGTACAAAGCTATTGATGCCCTTCCTTTTTCAGCTCATCCAATGACCCAGTTTGCAATGGGTGTCATGGCTCTTCAGGTACAGAGTGAATTCCAGAAGGCATATGAGAAGGGGATCCATAAATCAAAGTACTGGGAGCCAACATATGAGGACTCTCTTAGTTTGATTGCTCAACTACCAATAGTAGCTGCCTATGTCTATCGCAGGATTTACAAAAATGGGCAGTGTGAAGTTTCGCAGCTGCACTAATCTCTGCAATTTGCCCAGCATTCTCTCTGTTGTTGGTGGGGACTTGATGCTGAGAGAGAGAGAGAGAGAGAGAGAGAGAGAGAGAGAGACCATTCACCCGGCAGGCCATTTTTCCCAAATCCACTTTTCACCCATCATCCACTTCTTTATTTCTTTTTAATCAATTTTTTCCTGTGCCTTGCACAACCATTTTTTGACCCAAACATTCTCAAAATATTCTCCACCCAATACCATCATCATATTCTCCACCCCGCACATTCTTTATTTTATATACCTCCATATATCCATATATATCTCCATTACTATATTATTCTTATTATTATTATTAAACCATAAAAAAAAAAAAAAATCCATTACAATATTATTCTTATTATTATTATTAAACCATTGCAGGTTTTAACAAAACCAAACAACACTCATTTTATTCATAACAGGGATCAAACCTGATCACTATTTTATACAAAAAAAAAAAAAAAAAAAAACCTCACAAAAACAAATCAACCACACAACAAAAATCGGCCTCATTTTTTTGCCTCCTCAGCTGTTCTCTTCTTTTTGCCTTTGTCTTGGGCGTCCCTTGCCGGTGCTGCCTCCGTGTTTCCCACGCCGCCAAGCACGTTCACTTCCCGTTGCTCCTCAACTGTCACATATGGCGGCCCTCCAAATCTGAGCATCACGGTGGCCTTCCGCTTCAGTTCCTTGTTTTCTGCCTTTAGCACGCATATCTCTGCTCGGGCATCCTTATACATGCCCTGGAGCAGAGCCAGTTGGGCGTTTAACTGCTGCACCTCGTTTGTCCTACTCTGAAGCCGGTGCGACAGGTTTGAGACCGCAGTCATGGTCTCAACACATGACTTCAGTGTGTAATAATTCGCCTCAATATCCGATTGTGCAGCCATTCTTTGCTCCACAGACAGCATCGGAAAGTTCAAAGGCGCAAAACCAGGGGCGCTTGGCCCAGGGGCGCTTGGTTGAGGTTCAAAGACCATATTCTGGGTTGTGGCCTCGTTGAGGTCGGGAAAGAGAGTAAGACCCCGGGACGAAGAGGCTATGTTCTGGGTAACGGGGCGGGAAGAAGAAGCCATTTTCAGAGCAACAGCGTGTTACAGAGTATCTCTCTCAGAAGTGTTACAGAGAGAACGACGAGTTTTCAGCTGGTTTGTTCTGCATCAGCGGCTGCCTCGCCTTGGTTTAAATAGGCAGGGCAGACACGCGCCTTACGCGCCAGACGACAAATCGGCGCGCCTTTTTATGGCTCGACTTTTGATGGCTGTCGGGCACACCTTTTGATGACACGCCTTTTGATGGCACGCCTTTTGATGGCTCGACTTTTGATGGCTGTCGGGCACGTCTTTTGATGGCACGCCTTTTATGGGTCCGACAAGACTCTGTAAACTGTCCCGACTTTGATTCCGGTTAGCTTCTATATGGGTCCGACAAGACTCTGTAAACTGTCCCGACATTGATTCCGGTTAGCTTCTATATGGGTCCGACAAGACTCGGTAAACTGTCCCGACTTTGATTCCGGTTAGCTTCTATATGGGTCCGACAAGACTCGGTAAACTGTCCCGATATTGATTCCGGTTAGCTCCTATATGGGTCCGACAAGACTCAGTAAACTGTTTTCTACAACGGTCCGACATGACCCAGTAAACTATTTTCTACAACGGTCCGACATGACCCAGTAAACTGTTTTCTATGACCCAGTAAACTGTTTTCTACAACGGTCCGACATGACCCCGTAAACTGTTTTCTACAACGGTCCGACATGACCCCATAAACTGTTTTCTACATCGGTCCGATATAACCCCATAAACTATCTTCTACAACGGTCCGACATGACCCCATAAACTGTCTTCTACAACGGTCTGACACGACCATACAGTGTCTCCTATCTACTTTTATTTGTCAGCTTATTTTTCCTGTTTTGTTACTCTCTCCAAACTCAAGTTGGTTAGTTCCTAACCCCCTTGAGTTTGAGGGGGGCTGTTAAATGTAACAATTCCTACACCTACTCCACTATAGTTAGTGCACCATAGTTAGTGTTCCATTACCATTACACCTACTCCACTATAGTTAGTGCACCATAGTTAGTGTTCCATTACCATTATACCTACTCCACTATAGTTAGTGCACCATAGTTAGTGCTCCATTACCATTATGGTATCCATTGTATCCCCCATTTCTCTCTATAAAAGAGAACTCTTGTAAACAAATTAATATAGATCAATCTATCAATATTATCAATACATTAATTTCCTACATATTCATATTTTCAATGACCTTATCAAACGTGTTCGTCGTCTCATATTACAGATTTGAGTTTCAGAAAATGCAATTGCTCAAAGAAGGCGGAAAGCTGAATTCAGAACCACAATACACACTACTAATAACAATAAAATCACTGAATTTAAACCAAAATATTAATCAACTTGTAAAGAAATTACAACTACAACACTCAGCCATCATCAGAATCAACTCTTCAACTCTGTTATACGTTGCAATAGCTCTATGATGGGTCATCAATTATGAACTTAACCAGGGGAACACATTGGGGGATGATGGCAAGCGTGCTGTTAGAACTTCAACACCAGTCTCTGTCACCTACATGACAACAACAACAATGGCATTCTCTGTTTTCAAACAACTGTCCAACAATATGTGTGGCAAAGACGATATTTGATATCCACTTCAAAACATTCATCAAGACCTAGGTCAAATCCATGTGGTAAAATCATCAACCTACTCGAGCTTGACTCCTGTTTGGCTCATTTGAGATAGAATCATTATACAAACAAGCTCTTGAACACATTTTAACGGTTGAAAACCAATTCGATAAGTGTATATGCACAGTAAGAAACCAAGCTATTCAAACCTAATTCAATTAAACCTTGTTTAAGATCAGCTTGAAAGGTAAACAAGCCAAACTTAAACACATTTTGAAACTTATTAAGTTTTACAAGCCAAGATTGAATAATCTACTATTTGGCTTGATTCGGCTCGTCTGTAGCCCTGGCCAAAGCTTACTACCATAATCAAATAGCCGGAGATTGGTTTCCACTACATAATCTACATTCATTCAAGTATTTTCATGGATAGACAAAGCTAACAAACAAGAAAGGTTCAAGAGAAGAGAAGAGTCGCAAAGGCATAACCACAATATTGTATGCAGCATTGCGTGCCAAGGATCCAATAGAAATAGCCAAATTCTCAAGAGAAACAATCAGCTTGCCCTCGTTTGGGAAAAGACTATTTTAGCCAAAAAGTCAATAAAAATGTAAAAAAGCTAGCATGTTTGGCATGCATCTAAAAAGGTGGCTTCTAACAATGTAAAAAGACCAAAATACTCTCACATTAACTTTTTTCCCTACAACTAAAATAAGGGTAAAATGGGAATTTCAGGCAAAAGCCAAAATATCACATCAGCCAAAAAGTCAAATTTCATTCCCAAACATATTAACTTTTTTCACCTCATAAAAGAGCCAAAAAGCCAAAAAGCTACTAAAAAAGCCAATTCCCAAACAACACGAGTGTGCATAATCTAGACTGAATTAGAGTCCATACACTAACAAAAACAAAGTAATTACAGTGATAAGCCTTACAGAAACAGAAACAGGTAAAAGGGGAAATGGAGAGTTACCAAAAGTGTGTGTTCAAACTGAGCACTGTGTTTGCCATCTGCAGTAACAACAGTCCATCCATCAGGCCACATCCGATCACGCCAAACACCTATAAAATGTAAGTAGCAGGTCACAAAATTAATCAACTAATAGGCATGGCATTCTCCCAAAATAATAATAATAATAAGCTAAGATACCTGCATTGATCATGGGTTCTATTGTAAAGGTTTGTCCTGCCTTCATCACGCCAACTACTTTGTTTCCTACTTGGGTTAAGGTCAATATGCAGAAATGACCAAATAAAACTTACTTGCAAGTGATAGGAGATTGATTCATAACATTAGAGTAGCAAGTAAGCAGTTAATTTGATATTTACATTATTAAATTTATAATACATCAAGGATAGATCTTCATATGAAATAATTTATTCGAAATATGCTTTATTGAGGATACTTGCATAATGGGGAATATTTGGTGCACAATGGTAGAGCTCTCCAATACCATGAGCGCAAAATGATCTCACCTAATTTTACAAGACAGAATGAAAAAAATTTGTTAGATAAATGTCAGCAATTTTGATAAAAATTATGAACTCTTAGGATTATAGATCTGAAGCATCTTATTACCACTGAGAACCCTGACATTGAAGCATATCGGTTTATCACTTCCCCAATTTCCCTAAAACGTACCCCGGGTTTCACTGGTGACAGTGTGTACAGAACCAGAAAAAGACATCAAAGTTCTGATTCTATAGAAGATGCAAGAAACAAGGAAACTAATAGAAAGTAACACACCAAGAGTGTTAACAGAATAATTATAACAGAAAGTGCAAATCCAGATCAAACAGGAAAAGCTTTACAAATATAATCATTTGATAAATTAGAGTTCCTGTAATAGCACACACAGGTCAACCAAAAGGTGCTTTACTTCATGCAATAAAAGAAAAAGAACAAAAAAAATGATATGGCCACATCAAAATTAGAAGAATGAGAATCAGGAAAAGGTTATTAAATAAAAAAGGAAGGAAAGGAATTAGAACAGGTTGAAGATGAACCCCTTGGTTTGATATAAGTTATAACTGTGTTTTGTTGGAAATTACTTCCAGTTAGATCTTTGAACTTTAACTGTCCAAAACATGTATGGAACTCCATTGTGGAAAAGAATCTGATGTAGGAATTTCATGTTAAAGCCATCAAAACATGAGCTTAGGTGTTCCAAGAACAAAACTTCAATTACCTTCCAGAAATTAAGCATTAAACAACGCAAATGGTAATTTTTATTACAGAATGTCAAAATATCAAAGGGAAAATAAGACTGGTTTCATATGAAGGAATGCAAACCATCCCTACAAAGAACCCCATTCATGTCAATGTATCTTACTCCCTAAACCAAAAGACTGAGTAGCACTTATCGCACTCTTGGTTAACATCATATGAAAGAAGAAAAATTAACAGAAAAAAAGAAGATGCTCTTGCTTTAATAAAAAATAACTCCCGAGGGTGTGTTTGGAAGGACAAATGACATTCAATAGCCACTAGAGTTAATGAACTTTTAATAGACAATAGGACATAACTCTGAAAATGATTATGTAGAAAAGCAGGTCAAATTCTGTGATACAGGCACCAAATAAAAAGTCAGGAATCACTAGCAACTAAAAAAACATGTCATTAAAATTTGTTATAAGCCTAAGAGCACAGAATATTAGGACTATATAAGAATCAGAATTCATGCTAAACCACACAAATAACCACAAAGAGAGAAGGGGGAGGGATAATTAATGGGTGGTACAGTGATTAAGTTCCAAACAAGTTGATACAATCTAGTAATAAAACGTATAAAGAAAAAACAAACCAATTGATATTGCTTTCTCCAAGCACTCGTAAGTACTTTGGACCAGCTGTCGAGATGCTTCGTCAACATTTCCCACAAAGAATGTTTCGCTGAGATCACCTGTATAATGAGCAATTGGTCAAGCAATGAGAGCTGAGGTGGGAGGGGGGTACATAGTGCTTCTTACCATGGACGCCTTTATAATAGACTGACACGTCAACATTTACAATATCACCATCCTCCAATTTCCTGAAACAATTCAAAAATAGTCGATCATAAATGCATCATTCAGGCTCAACTCAAATTTGAAAGTTCAGGGAAACAAAATTATCACAAACTCAAGGGAGTAGCAATAAAACTCTCTCTCTCTCTCTCTCTCTCCCCCTAGATTGGCATAATATTGGCCTTCTTTGGGAAGTTGGCGATTTTAGTAGGTTATTTTACTTTTTGGATATTTTAGTAGGCTAAAATTTTTGTGTCTGAGAAGATAGTTGGACTTTTTTGTAGTTTGATGTGATGTTTGTAAGAGAAAAAGTGAAATGATTATGGGTTTGATGTGACATTTTGTCTTATTGGCTATTTTAGCCTATTTTGTCTTTTTGTGGATTTTAACCTAAAAGCCAAATTTTAGCCTTTGCCAAACAAGGCCATTGACACATGAGCAAGGATGAAGGAGGGAAGACAAACTTTGAGAATAAGGAACTTCAATTCATAGAATTGAAGAAATTCTTATTACTGTATTAATAATTATTCATTAATAAACTTCCACTTGTAACCCCGTATTACACACAATCAGATGCAGACAGTTGCTACGCAGTTTAGAATGACAAAGTGACAAACAAATTAGTATGACATCCAACAGTGATGTAGCAATCAAACTACACCTATTTTTTAATTTAAAAAAAAGAAAGAAAGAAAATCAAGAAATATAATAATATGAAAACCACAGAATGTGTTACTGAGAGAACAGAATATCATGAGAATAGAAAATAAAATTTTATTTTATAAAAAAAAAAAAGAAGGAATTTATAACCTGCAAAAATGAATATGGCGACTGGAGAACATGAGTAAATGGTGAAAGTAGTATGTACCTTGCATCTGGAATCCCATGGCAGATTACTTCATTAACTGAACTGTAACAAATAGGAAGAACATAAAATATTTACTTAATCTATATCAGACTATGCGGTGAACATAAAAAAGTACCTACATGCAGCATGACTTTGGGAAAAAGTAATATTTTAATGGAGATGGATATCCTCCTGAAGCAGGTAAAATCAAATAAATAGTTAGCAATAAAAAACCCCTAGTAGTCACAAAACAAATGGCCAGATTACTGGTTCATTGATGGAGTCAACATTACCAGATGCAATTGTTGCTTCATGAACCACTTCATCAATTTCATCAGTAGTCACACCAGGTTGAATAACACGAGCAGCTGCATCCAGAACCTCCCTTGAAATCTGAAGGGAACATATTTGAAAACAACAAATTTCAGGATTTATATTAAAGAATAGGTCATGAGAACAACGCAAAGTATCTATAACATAAATTTGTTATTCTTTTTAATTTTTTTTGTTGTATTATTTTTTTGGACAAGTAACATTATGAAAGACAAAAAACATGTAAGGCGGAAAAACTAGTATACTCAATTGGCCGAAGCCCAAAATCTATACATCCATAGGCATGTGCAGATCACCTAAAACTACACAAAAGAAGAGTCTGAGAATGGAACAGTATCACTCTCCTGTGTAGAACAGCATCACCACTCATGGGACCCTGAACATAGAACAAATCAAATTCCACAAATTCCTGCCCACCAAGCAGTGCAGGAGGAGATGATTAACTGTCAAAATAGCCCCAGGGGTTGTAGTCCAGACAAAAAAACAACCCTAGGAGGGGCCCTACTTTACAAATATACCTACAAAGAACCACTAAAACCACCCAAATTCTGGTAGAAGGAATGATTAGAAAACGTTCCATTCTTGGAAACTCCCAAAACCAAACCACTCTTCCCACCCCCACTAAATCTGTGTTGTAAAGCATGCCAAAGAAAGTCTTCATAAACTGGATTTCCTAGTCTTCTAACGCTGTCCGGAACCTCGGTTTACACACAAAGCCACTGCCATTGAGCAAAAGACAACCTGCAACTGGTGTGTAAGGATCAAGAGCCATATGATAAAGATTTGAAAACACCTTCCTAAGAGGCCTATGATCACACCACAAATCAAGCCAAAATCTTGCGCTCCTGCCATAAATCATCTTGAAAACACCTCTCTTTGCAAACTCATCCTGCACCCTCATATGATGCCCTCTTGACAACCCTGCTCCACAAGAAGCAACAATTCTGCCAGTGGTATTATCCAATCTCTCCTATACTTCCCCTTCGCCACCCTTCTCCACAGTTTCTCATTTTCCGATGCGAACCTCCACAACCACTTATACAACTAAGCTTTATTAAACACCCCTAACTTGGGAATCCCCAAGGCTCACATCTCAATGGGAAAGAACAGTTCATCCATCCCAGTCTACCAAATGGTACTTAAATTACCCATTTCCCCTCCAAAGTAAATGTCTCACCAATCTCTCCAATTTCTTTGTCACAGGGCATGGAATGGTGAAAAGGAGACATCAAATTACAAATCTAGAGAGGGTACTCCTAGTCAGAGTCAATCAATCCCTCTAGGATAGATAAGGCATGTTCCACATAGAAAGCATTCTTTCAAATCTCTCTACCACCACATTCCAAATTGATATAACTTTAAGAATAATAATAATAAATAAATAAATAAATGTAAGAGGCATGCCCACATATGCAATCGACAAGGAATCGACTTGACAACCCAGAAGACTATCCATATTTTCTAATGCCCCCACCCCTATGACAACACACATAGCCAAATTGATGTGCAAGACCGATACATCTTCAAAACAAAACATCCCCCTCAACCGTCGCATCTCCTCCTTTGCCTTGCAAAGAGAAGGTCAGACACTAAAATCAGAAAGCCTCCTCTATTATCCACCTCAAAGTCATGAATTAAGCCCACCCTCTCCAACATGCGACTAAGAGCCTACATCATAATAATGAAGAGAAAAAGAGAGAGAGGGTCCTCTGCCTCAACACCCTGGAACCCAAAAATAATCCCTCAGGAATTCCATTCACAACAACCAATTTCTTCCCAAAACCTATCTTCTGCATCAGAAATAAAAGAAGTCCCAGCACACATGACCATAAGCTTTCTCAATATCCAATTTGCACAACAGCCTCAATATATGACCCTTAAAGTCTCATAATGGCACCAGGATGGGGCGAGACGATTTTTTATTTACCCCATCCCCAATCCTGACAGGAATTATTCCAATTCTGCCGTTCCTAATCCCTAACAGGGAATATTCTAAGCCTAGCGTCCCCGCCGCTAAAGGGACAGGTTCCCCATTGAGTTGGCTTTGGTAAATATTTAAACTAATTTTTAATAACTAAGTCTTCGTTTGGGAAGAGCTAAAATAACTTGGATTTTTGACTATTTTAGCCTGACTTTTTTAGCCTCGTTTGGTTTTTGTTTTTGACTTTTTTGACTTTTGTGAGAAAAAAGTGTAATGATTATGGTTTGAATGTGACATTTTGTCTTATTAGCTTATGTAGCCAATTTTGTCTTTTGTACTTTTTTAGCCAAAAATCCATTGCCAAACATAGCTTAAATTTGAAGTCATCATGCCAACACGACTAAACTCAAGCCACATGGCACAAAACATGGTTCCCATGAACATGCATGAAAGCCATGTGACTTTCTTTTATAGTGGCTTCTACCATCCCCATACCAAAATCAATCGGGACTCAACATTTGATACTGTCATCAGCCCCAAATGGCAGGGCACTGCCGACACAGAGTAAATTGTCATTCCTACTTGAGTCTACAATCTACCACCTCAATTCCCTATCTTGGATAAAAGAACTTATAACTAGACATAGGCCTTGACTTCAAGCAAATGTTTCCACTCTTACTAGATGCTAATTCATGTCACACAAAAAAACAAACAAAATTGGTGTATGCAAAACAAAACCTTGGATGAAGCAACGCTGCAAGCAATGAAAAAACAATAAGTTAGGTCTGTTTTATGTAAATGAAACTCATAGGAAAAAAAATAAAATAAAAAAATGATGATTAGAACTTACTCGGCAAGCTTCTCTCATTTTCTCAATTTGCTCCGGAGTTTTGATCTTCAAAACAAAAGTTGGAATAAAAAAAAAAGAGTATAATTTACATCAATCTGTTCAATAAAAGAAGTCTCAACTTATACAGAAATTCAAATTTAACTTAAAGAATCATGCTTCCAAATAAAAGCATACCTCAACAACATGCTGCAGATTGCTATTTGGTTCAATTTTAGGGATTCCCTGCAAAGTTAAAATACAAGAATTAACAATTGAAAAAGAGAGGGAAAAAAAACAAACTAGAGGGGAGATACGGAAAACATTTGAAACACTGTAGTCTAAATTGACAAGTCATGCACACAGCCAGATGCATCAAAGCACTGAGAGCCAAGAAAATTGGGAAATGCAGAAGTTGACTTTTAATAGAATATATATGTCCCTGTTCATTGACAAACGAATCCATCACTACAGACAAGAGTCAGCATATTAATCTGATGAAATCACCTACTGGGAAAAGCTGAAGCATAAGAGGAGGAGGAGGAAAGAAAGAAAGAAAGAAAGAAAAGATTACATAAGCAAAGACTTAACAGGCACACATAAATAAGCCAAACAACTCACATCAATTGCCCAGTCAGGTTGATCAATATGAGCAGGTACCATACGCCTTTCTGATATGGGATATGGTCTTAGTGTCCTGTGCAATAACAGAAACCGATTTGAGTTTCGAAAAAACAAGAGGTAAGTGTAATCCAAAATTCACAAAGATACCCAGAACGATTAAAAAAAAAAAGGGCTTTATATTCTTATTTTCGAGTCAAATTGAGATCAATGCTCAAAAAACCTCATGCACCATTTTATGAACTATCTAGGAGGGAAAACCAAACATCATTGCGCTATTAGAGATTACTATTTCATGTGAGAATCATTGATGAAAAGAATAATATTAATACCATACCCCAAACAACGGAACAAACAATGTTAAAAGTAAGGGGGATTTCATCATCACTGGAGAAGATTGCCAGTGCTTGGCAGGTCAAATGTATAACTACAAAAGTTATCAAATAAATTTTCACAAATGCATAGAAGGCAGCCAAGCCTACAGTGGCACCTTTTTAAGAAACCATATGATTTCCCCAGGGTCGTTAAGCATTCTGGTGTTTTAAGAACATGCAATCCCCAAAACTTCTCCAGTGTTCAGGCAGATCTCAATAGGCTAGTGCTGCAGATCTCAATCTGCTAATGCTTGGAAGCAGAAGAAGCTAATGTGGGCACCATGTCAGACAAAACACAATGTGGATATGAAAATGGGATAAGTGTGAAGCACATCTGCTATTAGACCCTTCCCAAAGTGAGCATTGATCAGAGAAATGGAGAAAACATGTATCTAGCACACTTTATGTTTCTTAAAATACTTTGAAGTTCCCTATCTTACAGCATGGCATTTCAAAGTGAAGGCACCATCATGTATAAGCACTATTACTTTAGAAGCCACAGAAGGGAAATTGAAAAAAATGAAACTAGTGACAATAGGTTAACCCATGTCTTAAGATACAAAAATTAGACAGTTTGACACCAAGCACTCATCCGTAGCCAAATATATAAGCTACTTATTAAAAATGTTTTACCAATTTTTACAAATAATATCAATACACTTTAAGAAAAACGTAACACCTTTAGTATTTAATAGTTTCCAACACTTGACAGTACAAAATGCACACAAAAAGTAATATGACTGATAATTTATATTCTTTGTACACTTTACTAAGTACATTTTAAATAAAAGGTCAAAATATTCACAGATATTAATCATGTTTTAAAAACTTTTACTTGACATTAATTTTGTTATTTTTTATTTATTTATAACTTTAATCACTCTTCCCTTTTTTCTTTTTTTCTTTTTTCAATACAACAACTGACTAAACACTAATTCTCCCAGTGTGTACAACCCAAAACAAAATTCAACCCCCCTTTGTATTGTATTCTTATACCGGGTTGTACTGGCTAATATGGAACAATATTGAAAACTATGCACGCATACTTGAGTCCTTGTAAAAAAAAGCATTATATGATATGAAATAAGAGCAAGAATCAAAATTTAAAATAAATACCCTGTCCAATCAAAATGGGGAAGTTTAGGTGTTCGAGCCTGCCCTTTCTTCAAGCAGTATAACCAACCATCATTTGATGAGGCCGAATTTTGTTCAACTGGAGTACTGGGCCCAAGTGAGGATAACTTTGCCTTCAGATGAACTGATTTATGAGAGCTCCATGACGCCTTGAAACATTCCTGAGTGCTGGTGTATAACTTAAATCAATATAAAAGCCATAAACTGAATAATAGCTAGGAAAAAAATAAGGGGAATATCAGATGAATGAGAAACAGTGACAATAATTGCAAAGCAATGGAGTGCAAGTGGGCGCAAGTGAGAACTATGCCATTTTTGCATAATGAAGTGCAAGTAAGAACTATGCCATATTTGCATATTTCTCACTTGCACTACATTGATTTGCAATTATTTTCCCTGTTTTCCATTTGTCTGTTATTTCCCCCAGAAAATATCAGTAATGGATACTAAGCTAACATTTATTTAACTCATCAAGAGAACTACAGGAAACTACCCCTAAAACATGTTCATGTTCCACAAGAACTATATCAGCATAAACTTAAGCCAGTTAAAATTTCAACGGAGATTCTCTCCACAAATTAGTTGCTAGAGGCGACTGTTTTTTAGGTTATGCCTCTTCTAACATTCTTTCATCTCAACCACAATCTCTACAGTTTACCAAGTAAATCTACAAACTTCCACTCTACATTCACATAATTAACCATCTAATTCAAATTTCACAGCTAACTAGGATCTTTAGTATACACAAATTGTATAAGAAAGTTATCTGCATCTATCTAACTATATGTAATGCTTGGGTATGTGTCTGCACATGGTAATTAACAAAAGACATCGGCCTTGTTTGGTTTGTATCTAGAGATATAATTTTTGAGAAAAAATCTCAAAAAATTTTTGAAAAAAAATTTCAAAATCACTTTTCTATCTACTGCATATTAATCAATCATTTTTTCTCTCTCCCCTCTCTTTCTCTTACATCCTACACATCAATCAATCACTTCTTCTCTCACACCTATCTATTCAACTACCAAAATATATATATATATATATTAAATCATCCCAAACTCCAAAACTATTCTCAAAACATACAACCAAACAAATTTTCAAATTTTGTAAACTCTTTCTAGAAAATTATTTTTCAAAATTGTTTCACAAATACAAACCAAACGTGGCCATCAAGCCTGTCACACTGGATATCTGATTTCACAATTTTACCATGAGCCTCCATCACATTTCTGGAATTTGGCAGTGGCGCTAAAAAAAATTTACACAGTGAAGGAAGCAGTTACAAACCAGAAAGCAGCACCTTCCCGAGGAAGCTTCAATTCCACACACTTAGGACACCTGCAAAGAAGACGAAAGAAGGAAATAAGCAAAACCATAAGAAAATAATTTGAGAGACTATTTTTATTTTACCATAACTTCAACCCTCACAGGAGGTATAACACCATGAGGGTACGACTGCTGAGGAACTCAAACCTTTGGTAGGAACCATATGAGAATGATGAGTTGAAAATCAGAGGAAGCCAATTCTTTTAAGAAAACTTGAATAACCCTAGATTGTTAACTGTCTAAGACATTGACTATTCCCAAAATATACTACTTTTTTCTGTTTACACAATGAAAGAAACATAATCTAAAGCCCTTTAAGATATAAGTGAACTGGAAAACGAGTGTATTGCAAAACAATTTATTCAAAAGTTTGCTTGGCTGCATCAATATTACCAGGAAACACACTTAGAGAAGGGAAATTCATTTTGGGAACAGTAATCTGTACTAGTGAAGACCAGAATGGATCAAGAAGTTCAACTCCACAACCACCCTTCACTAGTATGTGTTCTTGCTTAAAAGTTCTGGTCCCCCAATTAAACTTCCAATTGCTTTGCAGAAGGTTTTAAATCAATAATTTTATGTCCTCTGATTTGACCCATTAGAAAATTTTGAATCTTCCACTGCCCATTACTTCCCTTCTAGAGGTTTACCAACAAGCATTGTCCATTCCAAGAGAAGAGCTAAGATGGATGCGGTGAGCATAGTGCTATCCATACATGAACTAGTCCATGCTACTATCTGTCAGTATATCATACTTGCAGTACAAAGAGGGAAAAGACTCGGCCACTTGGCCTTGTGCTGACAAATTCACGATTAAGCTTTCCAAAGTATGCCACAATTTTGCTCAATAACTCATGAGCATTGCCAATCTGAACATGGCAATCTCAGTGTTACAAGAAAACATTAATAAATACCCTTGCAATTTATGCCTAGCAATTTAAAACGATCCCCAATATTTCCTTTAAAAATTTCTTGAAGGAGGAAAAAATCAAATATAATGAACTAAAACCCGTGGAGTGAAGTTTTGGGGAGACCCAAAAAAAAAAAAAATGACAGCCTATAATTTTCCTAGAATTGTGTTTTTACATGATCAATTGAAAAAATAAAACTATATTTTATAATCTTTATTAAATGTCTAATTATTAAAAGAAAATATCTCTTACATTTAGAATGTTAAAAATCTAATTGTGCAATTTATAAAAGTGTCTACCTTCCACCGTACTACATTTTAGAACACGTGGCACACCACGGTCTGTTTCCGTCCCTCATACCGGAACGATAAGTACTCCAGGTAACATAGGCCAATCCTTCAATTAGCTTGACCTCCATCCTATAGTTTAGACAGTTATATGGAACACATTTGTTTTCTTTTCTTCCCAAATCACTCAATTCAAATGGATTGTTTCTGGTTTTAAAATGTTATTTTACTTCCTGAACAAGTAATTTGTTGTCTTCTCTCCAAAGAATTGGTCATTTCACCTTTCCACGCTGTATAATAGGGCAAATTACACTCATCTCAGTTTTAAAAAAAACACAGTTAACTCCATATTTTGACATAATTACAATGGTCTCTCTCAAAATTTTAATTCATAATAATTTTTCATCAGTAATTTGTGAGCCGCATGATTAAAAGACGACATTATCATATCTTTTTTACTAAAATGTATATTTAACTTTATTTATTCTTGTGTGTACCCACCATTTGCATTAGTTTTGATTGCTTTAACCATACCAAAAGGGAGGTTGAGTGTAATTATGCTAACTATATTTTTCTAAAATTTCAGGGGAGGTAAGAAAGAGGGTTCTCCATAAGTTAATTTCTGAGTAATAAAAACTCCATCAATCCTCCTAAATGCCCTAATTATTTCTTGATTGCTCAACATTGTAAAACAAAAAAAAAAAAAATCCCAATGCAAGTATACATTGAACTGTGTTTGTGTGTGTATGTAATGTATAATGTATCGTTGAGAATAAATAAATATAATATCATACTGGAGATGGGCAGGTTTGCCACATTGAGCACAGGATAAGGTATCTGATCCACCGACCATCACTGCACAAATCAATTCATATCACAGAGCAACGTTATGATTTCGATCAGAGAGTAACGAAATGAAAACTAGTATAAAATTTGTATTCAAGAGTGAGAAGTGAATGAAGCACAACCTCGAATTTGGGCAAGAGTGTGTGTTCCCAGATGGTGAAGACAGATAAGGATTGAAGGAGAGAGCGAGAGAGAGAGAGAGAAGATGTTGCAGAAAGAGACTTGCGGGAAAAGATTACGAGGGGTGAGAGGGCGGCGCTCTGATGATTTCAAATTTCAACGGGTGGGACACGTGTATAATGGGTGTTGGTTTGTTGGCAAAAATTTTTGACTTTTTTTATATTTTTGACCGGGTTTATTTCACACCTACCTCCTCCCCCCGCAAGTTCAATCAAACAACAATCAGTCGGTTTGTATGGGCAAATTTATTATTATTGTAAATTTATATTAATAAAATATTAGTAATAAGTATTTTTTTTATTTTAAAAATTAATTAAGTTAAATGATTAGTTAAAATAAAGAGTATGATTGGAGAACATAATAACTAAAGTAATTAGGTAAAATAAATAGTGTATTTTTTTCGTATTTTAATTAGTGAAAAGTAAAAAGTGTGGTTAGAGTTGCTTAGTGTTAGAGCTCTCTATCGCTGCCCATCAAATAAAGGGCTGGTTTGACACGTTTATTTAGGGGTGTTTTGAGAAATTGGTAAAAAGTTAACTTTTGGTTTTTTACCAAACTTTTTGAAAAGTGATTTGGAAAGTTGGTAAAAAGCTGACTTTTGGCTTTTTAGTTTAATATTTGTTTATGATGTCAAATCAAATTAAAATGACCAAAATACCCTTACCCAACATAAGAAATTTATTTTTTTATTTTTTTGTTATAGGCCCTAATTTATAATTTTACATTTGCGTTTTTGGCACTTCCCAAACCAATTTTGTTGCGTTTTTGGACATTTTGTAAAAAAAACGTGGCTTTTTATTTTGTTCCCAAAACGGCACTTACTCATTGCGTTTTTTATTTTATTTTTTATTATTTATTATTTTAAAATATTAATTATTTTTCAAAAATTAAGAATTAAAATAATACGAGTTTTCTATTTTGTTATTCTTTTAAATTAATTAACAACACAAAAAGTACAATTATGACTATTGATATTCTAAAAAACATACTATTAAAGGGTAATCTTGAAAAAATAATTTTTTAAAGTGTAATGATTGTACAACTAAAAAAAGTTTGATACCCAAAAATGGACTATTATTTTGGAACAAAGGAAGTATTTTAATTGGTTTTTTTATTTTTTAGTTTTTAGTTTGGTTAAAAAAGTTGTGTTAGGAAAGTTAGCTTTTTTTAATAGATTTGATAGTTGAGAGAAAAAAAGTAAAATGATTATGATTTGAATGTAACATTATATCTTACTAACTATTTTAACATATTTTATCTTTATTGACTATTTTAATTAAAAAAAAATCAAAAAAACACAACTTGCCAAACACCTCAAAAATGAGAGAAAGATTAGATTAGAAATAGAAATCCATAATTTAGAAATTATATTACAATGCAGTGGAGTCTATGTGATACAACTATCTATAAATTAAAATTTGACACTTATCATTTTATATAATTGTGGAACAAATTGAGGGATTTTTTTTCACCATCTCAAAGATGGTCCATGAAATAAGATCTATCTTTCTGTTAATGATGTAAGAATTTGATGTGGTTGTCGGAAGATGGCCACGGAGATGTGTTGGAAGGGTTATGAAGATTTGGTTTTCTAAATATTTATCAAAAAAAAAATAAAGGTTATAAAATTGGGATTGTTTTAAGGCACAGTGAGGACAACAATAGTGAGTTCTTGAATTTTTTTAGCAAATTGGATATTTTTGCAAATAATATGAGACTATTGGGATTGTGGTTGTTGGTCTTTAGTTTGTCGGCCCGAAAAACTTAGATATAAAGATGGTAGATCAAGTAATTCTTCTCCAGTTATCTTTATGAATGAGAGCTCAAAATAGAATTTTGGACTCCTAAACTAGCATTGAAAGATTATTGCGAGTTAAGATTATTGTAGAGTGTTTAGGCCAAGTTTGGCATACCTCAAATAATCCATCTTTTATCTTTTATCTTTTTTTCATCACATCACCTCTCTATTTTCTACACATCTTTTCGTAAAAAGACAAAAAGTACACTTATTTAGGTCATACCATAATACTGTTCCCTACAATTACTCTAAAAATAGCATGTGTAGTGCAAATGACAAATGTAACACTAATTGATTTTAGGTGAAATAATAGAACTTGATCTTACAAGTGATATCAAAACCAAATTGCTAGTACACAATAGTACTCTTTGCGACTGTCCTAACAACAACACCATATTATTCATTTTTAAAGGCCCTAAATTTAGGGCGAGCTTAGCTTCTGTTTGTTTCGAAATAAAATATTTTATAAAAAAATTATTTTTCGATGTAAAACAATTTTATGCAAAAAATAAATTTTCTTTCTATTTGTCGGTGTTTGTCTGATGTTTGTAAAAATGTTTTCATAATACTCAAGTTGTATTTTCTCTCTTTGCATGCAATTTTTGTAGATGTTTGTCGATGTTGAATTGATCTTTCAGGAGAACCAATAATTATCCATAGCTGCAAAACCCACTGGACTTGCTCACTAAACTGTCGGCATGATTGGAACAAGGTATACACAAATGACCTACCGAAATTTAAAGGGAAAGTCATTTTTGGGCTTTTTATGAAATTTATTTTTGTAAAAAAAATATTTTACTTATTTTATGGTCAATCAAATAATAAAAATCTTTACATCAAAATAAATAGAACCTTAATTTTAAAATTCCAATTTCTCTTCACCCAGGTAGTCATTGACTTTTTCATTAGAGTTATCATCGGTAATTTTTAAAAAATTTATTCGAAAATATTTTTTAAATAAAAATACAATCAAAATGGATTATCTCTTAAAGATGTTTTTTTCTTCGTAACTGTGTGTGTCAATTTTCGACCACACTACCAAGCATGTACTCAGCTGGAGAACACCGACAGAATAGATTAAGCTCGAACAACCTGTCACAGAAAGATAAGATTCCGGCGGTGGTTCATCCACCCGGGGGTACTCTAACGATCAAGTCAGTTATCTCTCAAAGATAACAAAAGTGTTTAACTCACTATTCAAAATACAAAAAGCGTACTTTAGACTCATGAGGGTGCCTCTCTTTTATAGCCAACACTGACCTAATCCTAATAGAAGCCTAGTTTCAATGGATTCTGGCTCAATGCTAATCCTGGACTCTCAGTTAGATTGGGATAAACTCACTAAGAGTCTTATCTTTATCCAAACTGAAGTTCTCTTCTAATCTAGGACTCTTGTCCCTTATTCGCTTATCCCGGATTCCGGTATCTTCGCAGATAACCTTGGCTGCCTAGCCGAGATTATCTCGGTGTCATGACCAAGACACATGGCACATCGACTGGCACTTCGGTGCCACCTCGGCCACATGTTGTCATTCAAAAATTATGTCCCTACAACTGCCCCCTAGGTTCTATTACCTCGGCATCTTGAGGTGATGGAACCTATATTGTTTCTTCCATTTAGCACGTCAGCTAAGCTCGCTCTGTCCTTCATTACCGAGGTCATCATTCATCGGCTCAATACGACCAAGACTTTGTCTGTTTTCATCAATGCTTCAGAACCAATTACCAAGTTTGTTCAAGTTTCTCAGCCGAGATCGTCCCCCTAGCCGAGGTCCTGCTCCATTAAATCAAGAACTCCAAGAGTTTTAACACGCGTATGAGCTGTCACGCACAGTAATTCAACCGTTTCTGCCACGCGTCTTTTCCCCATTGAACCGTACCTGACACGCGTCATTAAGTCGCATCGCACTTGCGTGCGCTGTCTGACAAGCACGTCGTCCTAGGCACACTAATTGCCATTTTGCCGCCATTCTGCGTGTTTGATCAAAATCATCTCTCTCTCTCTCTCTCTCTCTCTCTCCGTCTTTTCACTTTTGCACCTTCGTTTTCGTTCAAACTCTCTCTCTCTCTAACATTCATCTCCCAAATCCTCCATTATTTCAAGCTTTCAAGCTCTGCAACCACTCCGTTCACCTCATTCGGCGAAGCTTTTGCTGTTCTTCTCCGATTGCTGCCATCATCTGACCTCGGCGAACTTTACACTGGCTTCATTTTCTTCGGTGAGTAACTATTTTCCCCCTCTTTAGTTTCATACTTTGTTGCCTCCGCTTATTTGCCATTGATGAATACATTCATATGCTTATGTTTCTGTATGTTTCAAATATCACCCTTCGTATGCTTAAACATGTTCTGTTTCATCTGTTTCTGAGTATACACACGTACTCACACACTTGTTCATTTTGCCACTATTTTTTGCATCGCACCCTTTTACACACTCTGTCACAGTGTTCTTGATAGTTCATCACTATTCTTGATTCTGAATCATTGTTCTTGTTTCTGTTTTCTGTGTCTTTTTCCAGATTCTTGTCCTTAATTCTTGTTTCCGTAGCCTTAGGTTTGGGACTTGTTCTAGAACTTACAAACTTTAGAAAAATTAAAACAAATTCCCTTTAGATCCTCAAAAACCCTTGTCCAGCATTCGTTTAGGTTTTGCCGAGGTCCTTTAAACCCTAACAAACCACTTCTTTTTGCAATCCAATACTTTTCCCCTTGAGCCGACGTCATGGGTATGTGGAGGTGGAAGGTAGACACCCCAATTAAGCTAGAATACTTCAGGCAGGAGTTCGCCATCCTTGCCAATGTCCACCTCAGGTTGGCTGGGGAAGAGAACTCCATCATGCCTAAGGACGACTCCATGCCTTTTTCAGTCATAGCCTTCGTAGAGTGTGGACTTAGGCTCCCTCTCGATATCCTTTTCCGAGAAGTCCTTCACTATTATAAACTCAACCCAATGCAATTAGCCATTAACTCTTACAGAGTCATCAACGGTATTATAGCCTTAGCTAGCCGAGAAAATGCTAAGGTAACTCTAGCCGACATCCAGTACTGCTACACCATGTGTGGCCTTAAGTAAAAAAAAAGGCTACATTTACTACCTTAAACCGAGGTCGACGGAATACAAACTTGTCGCCGACCTCCCTGATTCCAACAAGGGCACTGGAGATGATTATTTCATCGTCTCAGGCAATTGGGAGTTCCTTCCAGATGATGACCTTCACCTCTACCTTTTAAGCCGTACACTGTTTAGAGAGGGAGATGGTAAGAACCAAGTATTTACTTTTACCCGCTTCTCAAGTCTTTAATACTTTGTTCTTTCTAAATGTTCTGATGTCTGTATGTTTTATTTTGCAGTTTTTCCTCAGCCTCCAAAGGACTTTCGAAAAAACTTCTATCCTAGCAAGGATTTTAAGAAGCTACTCAACTTTCCTATCAATCAACGCAAGGCTCCTCTGCTCCTGAACTATATCTCAACTTACAAATCCGTCTTGCCCGACGTCTCGAAGAAGAGCAAGTCTCCTCCTTCCACCACAACTCCTCCTATAACTTCATCACCTTGGCTAGATCAGGGATCAATCTCTGATCCAGTAGAACATCCATCAACCTCGGCTCCACAACTAATCCCACATTCTCAACGCAAATGCCGACATCGATCTGTAGCCGCCATCGAGATGGGTCGTAAGAAGGCTGTTGCAGACGACCTTCTTGTCGACATTCCAACACTGTCTCCGTACAACCTTCCCCATCCTAGTCTCACCCAAAGCCAAAACCAAAAAGACTAAAGAAAGCCCAAGCTAAGGCAACGGTAACTCAGATTGATTCTGAGGATACTTTATCGATATCCAAGATAGCCGAGGCAGAAAAAAGTGCCTCTACTGCCAAAAAGAGGCCTGCCGAGGCTGCTCCCTCTGAATCAACCCGGTCAAAGAAGCCGAGGTCAGAGTCAGCCACAACCTCGGGGTCCATGAAATCTGATGCCCTTTGGGCCCTTCCAATCACTATTGAGGACAAGCCAATTAGGATCGGCGATAGCGCGACTGACCTTGAAGTCGGTGTCGCTCTCTCCACTACCTTGCTCTTTCCAAAAGACCTCAAACGCAACGCCGAGGTCAGTGAATATGAAAACTTCGCTCTAATGTTGCAGCACTCTATTCAAGTAAGCCCCCAACACTTGGTACTTTTTCATTCTCTGTTTTTCCATACTTTTTGAATTTCACTAACTCTTGTTTTGTCCATTTCTTCTAGGCGATCCAGCATGCCCACTCCTTCGCGATGCAAGCTTTTGACATCAAGAAGGAGTTGGTCAACAAGACCAAGGAGGCTGCTAGTTTGCTGAAGACAGTCAACAAAGCCAAGGCAAAGATGAAGACTTTGATGGATCAGGCCAAGGCAACAAAACAAGCTCAAGACGAGGCCGAGGAGAGGGCGAGAGCTGCTAAGGCCATTGCTAAGGTCCTTGAGGCTGAGAAAAAAAAGACCGAAACAAAGACCGCCGAAGCCCAAGCTGAGCTCATTGTTGCCTTGGCCACAAAGGAGGCCGAGATCAAGGCGGCGGACGAGAAGGCGTATGCCGAGGGGGCAACCAATGTCCGCGAGGACTACAAGAAGCAGGTCAAGAAGGCATGCAACAAGGGTTACTCCCTTGGCTGGATGACTGCTTTGAAAGAATTGGCTGTCCCCGAGGACTCTCTGTTTAAAGACGAAAGCCGACTCGTTCTACTATTCCCCCCTATTCCAAGCTAATCTGAAGACGAGGCTGAATCCGAGGAGGAAGCTGAGGCTGAGAAGACGAAAGAAGCTGCTGGGGCCAAGTCCCCAACTCTGAATGAGCAAGTCTTGGACTTGACTCAGGATGAGGAAGATGAAGTCTCAAAAGGTGCCTTCTCCTAGAAGACAACCTCCGAGGTGCCAATCGCCGAGAGGAGCATCGATCAGACTCTACAGGAGATCGATGCTGAGCTCGAGGCTGAGAAGGCTGCCGAAAAGTCTTCCCAACTGTTTTCTGGGACCGAGACCCAGCCTGCTGAATAGTCTTGTTATAATCTTTTTCTTTGTTTCTTGTACCTTGTACTTTTTTTTCACTTTTGAAACAATGTTAGCTTTAATTTGGCCGACGTGCCACTTTCGTAATCTGAATTATTTTTCAATGTCAGGCCGAAGTGCCTTCTTTCCTTATCTGAATGCAAGTCTTTTTTTTTGACTAAGTGTTTGAATGCTTGTCTTTTCTTTACTGTCTTGTATGATTCTATACTTAGAATATTCTGCATGTCTTCAAAGTATACCTTAACTGTGCAATTTCTTCAGGGTAAAATACTTCAGGTATAACTGTTGACTGTTTATCTCGGCCATGGTTTAATACTTGAAAACATTTGTAAAAATATTTTCATAAATGTTTATCAAGACTTCTGTGTTCCACTATTTTCCAAGTCTTGGCAACATGGTAATCTCGGCAAGTATGTAGATACGTCTTTCAACATAATCTTGGCATAACTTCAACTTGTAAATTTTTTCTTAAAATTTCAACAAGTGTTAAACCAACCTTCCTTTAGCATGACCTCGGCTTAACTTCAACTTGTAAATTTTTTCTTAAAATTTCAACAAGTGTTAAACCAGTCTTTTAGCTTGAAAATTCCAACTCCCAAGCATCATAATCATTCCTCCAACCTTCTGCCCCCTAATGTGAACTTAAGTCCCGCTTGGGTTCTCATTTAAGCATGTGGCTTTGACCTTGTCGTCGAGGTCAGATTCAAACAAAGACTGGCCGAGGTTACCAACCTTGGTCTCTTTGTTAATCTAGCTGACATGTACTTAGTTTTAATTTGTGTCTAACTTTGCCGATATGGCAAGTCCAGGTTAATTCAACTTAGTTCAACTCTATTATATGCAAGTCGAAAAACTCTGCCATATAATAAGTCGAAAAACTTTGCCATTGAAACTCTGTGATGTTTCAATTAGAAACATCGCCAAATGACTTGTCAGTCATACGACACAAGTTTAAAAATCAAGCTAAGACTTTATTATTACTTCGGCTAATAACAAGAAACTTAAAAAACAAAAAATCTAATGATAGAAAAACTTCAGATTGCAAGTATTCCAATGTCTTGGCAACTCTTTGCCTTCACTGTCTTCAAGCTGATATGCACCATTGCCCAGGACTGAGATAATTCTATAAGGTCCCTCCCAATTTGGGCCAAGCTTGCCTTCTCTGGGATCTTTCTTGTTGCCGACGACCTCTCTTAGGACGAGGTCCCCAACTTAGAACTCTCGTGGGTTAACCCTCTTATTATAAGCCCTGCCAAGCTGCTGCTGGTATGCCCCCAGCTGAATTGCTGTTTTCTCTTTTCTTTCTTCAAACAGATCCAGATCTCGGGCTAAAAATGCATCATTAGCCCCATTCTCCACTCCCTGGGTTCTGATCCCTGGGATGCCGACCTCTAATGGGATTACTGCCTCTGTGCCAAAAGCCATGGCAAATGGGGATTCCCCAATTGATCTTCCCGGCGTAGTCCGATATGCCCAGAGTATATTGGGTAACTTATCCACCCACTTTTCCTTAGCTGCTTCCAGCCTCTTCTTGATCCCATCCAAGATGACCTTATTGGATGCTTTTGCTTGACCATTGCTTTGAGGGAAGCTTGGAGTAGAGTAATAATTCTTGATCTTGTACTTTGCACAGAAGCTCTTGATTAGCTTACTGTCAAACTATGTACCATTGTCTACTATTATTGCCCTTGGGATTCCAAACCTAGTGATGATGTTCTTCCATATGAAGCTCTTCACATCAACATCTCGAATTTTTGCGAGGGGTTCAGCTTCTACCCACTTGGTGAAGTAATCTGTTGCCACTAGCTGGTACTTCATTTGTCCAGTTGCTTGAGGTAGTTGTCCAACAAGATCCATGCCCCATTGGGCAAATGGCCAAGGGCTGGACACTGGGTTCAAATCCGCTGCTGGTTGATGTATCAAAGGTGCAAACCTCTGGCACTTCTCACACTTCTTGACATAAGCTTTAGCATCTTTCTGCATGTAGAGCCGCTAGTACCCCTAAGTAATGACCCTATGAGCAAGTGACCTGCCCCGGCGTGGCTTCCACATACTCATTCGTGTATCTCATACAAGAAGTCTTTAACTTGTGACGGATGTATACACCTCAAAAGGGGTCTAGTAAAAGATCTTCTGTAGAGATGTCCTTCTGCTGTTAGATTGAATCTTGCCGACTTCAGTCTAATCTTGTGTGTTTTTTTATGATCATCTGACAGTTTTCCCTCTTTAAGAAATACTATTATTGCATCCATCTAGCTTGGTCCCATCTCTACACACATTGCTTCGCGCTCTGTGTTCAGTGGTTCTATGCTTGGACCTAACAAGTAGTACACTATTATCGTCCTTGCCTCTCCAAGTTTCATTGCACTAGCCAGGTTGGCCAGAGCATCAGCATGGCTGTTGTCATCTGGGCTAACCTGCTGTAGTCGGCAATTCTGGAATAAGGCTAGCAATCTGCCCACCTCCTTTACATAGGCCGACATTCTTTCATCTCGGGCTACGTATTCCTCTGTTGCCTGGTTGACGATAAGCTGGGAGTCACAGAAGACTATTACCTCATCAGCTTCCATTGCTACCGCCAGCTTTAATCCTGCGATCAGTGCTTCATACTCTGCTTCATTGTTTGAGGCTTTAAATCCTAAACGAATCGATTGTTCTAGTATCTGCCTATCTGGCGATACTAGCACTACTTCTGCCCTCACTCCTTGTCGGTTTGAACTCCTATCAACAAACAGCTGAAAGGAGTCACCGATGTAAATATTGCATGGCCTGAGTTTCTCTTCTTTCCTCTATTTGGCTATCCCCAACTGGGTTTCTCCTTGTTCACCTGGACCTCGGCTCAATGGAGCCCGATGTATGATGGCGCATGGTGTGAACTCGGCCACGAAGTCGACCAAAACTTGGCATTTGATTGCTGTTCTGGGTCTGAATTCCATGTCATATTGGCCCAACACCACTGCCCATCTGGCTATCCTGTCTGTCAGATCTCCTTACTGCAATAGGGACTTCAGAGAATGCTCAGTTAACACCACAATTTTGTGGGCTTGAAAGTAATGATTCAGCTTCTTGGAAGCCATTACTAAAGCCAGTGTTAGCTTCTCCAAGGGTAGGTATTTGGTCTCAGCATCAGCTAGGGTTTTGCTCACGTAGTAAATTGCCCTTTGCTACCCCTTTTCTTCTTTGATTACTACCGCACTCACTGCATGCTCTGAAACTACCAAGTATAAGAACAGCTCCTCTCCAGGTACTGGATTTGAGAGAACTGGAGCTGTGGTCAAATACTTCTTCAAGTCGGCCAAGGCGACTTCGTACTCTTCTGTCCATAAGAAGTCTGTGGCTTTCTTCACTAAGCTGAAGAAAGGTTTACATTTGTTAGAGCTTCTGCTTATGAATCTATTCAGGGCTGCAGCCCTTCCAGTCAACATCTGCACTTGCTTTGCCGATGTTGGGTTCTCCAACTCCAGAATGGCCTTGATTTGATCGGGGCTAGCCTCAATGCCCCTTCTGGTAACCAAGTATCCTAAGAACTTACCAGACCCAACTCCAAATGTGCACTTCGATGCATTGAGTCGGAGCCCATATGTTCTAAGGATGTCAAAAATTGCATTTAAGTCTTCCAGATGATCCTCAAGTTCCTTGGCCTTCATGACCATACCATCTATGTATACCTCTATTGTTCTGCCTATTAGATGCCTGAACATCTTGGTCACCAGTCTCTGGTATGTTGCTCCTGCATTTTTCAACCCGAAAAAGGCATCACTCTGTAGCAATACAGCTCTTTTGGGGTGATAAATGTAGTATTCTCCTCATCTGAGGGGTACATAGCTATCTGATGGTATCCCCTGTAAACATCCAGGAAGCTCATCTTTCCATGTCCTGAGGTGGCATCCACCAATTGGTCAATTTTGGGGAGTGGGAAATTGTCTTTAGGACAGGCCTTATTCAGGCTGGTGAAGTCCACACAAACCCTTCACTTCCCATTCTTTTTCTTCACGACCACCGTGTTTGATAGCCATGTTGGGTAGTTTACCTCTCGTATGGCTCTGGCCTTCAGAAGTTTATCCACTTCTTCTTCTACTACCTCAACATGTATCAACGTCGGCCTTCTAGCTCGCTGGATGACAGGTTTGGCCGACTTGTCCACATTCAGTTTATGGCGAGTGACCTTGGGGTCAATGCCAGGCATCTCGTACGGCGTCCAGGCAAACACCTCAATGCTTGCTCTCAAGAATGCCTCTAGCTCTTTTTCCTCTTCCTCGGCCAAGCCCGAGCAGAGAAGGAAAAAGCGCTCTTCATCCTCTTGTTGGACAAGGATTTTCTTCAGGCTTCCTCACTCTTCTCGGCTGGCTCTTTGCCGACGTCCTCCAGGACTTCCACGTCCTCATCCTCGATTTCTGCTACTTTTGCTTTTCGTATGTTGCAGGCGGATTTCATTGCTGCCATGGAGCAATTCTTTGCTTACACTTGATCTCCTCTAACCTCCTCAATTCCATGCTCTGTTGGGAACCGCAACAGCTGGTGCAATGTTGAGGGAACAACCCCCATTGTATGCAGCCATGGCCTTCCCAAGATAGTATTGTAAGGGGAGGGAGTGTCAATTACTGTGAACTCAGTTTTTATCTTCTTGGTGCCAGCCTGCACCTCCAAATTAACTGCTCCCAGGGGCCACGTCAGCGTTCCATTGAACCCGACCATTGGACCATTGGATTGTTCCAAATCATCTTGGTGAAGGCCAAGCTCCTTGTAACACCTGACATACATGATGTCACAAGAGCTACTCTGGTCAATTAAGATGCGCTTCATGTGGCATTCTCCAATCTGGAGGGATAATACTAAGGCATCGTTGTATGGATGCTGCACCATCTTTAGGTCGTCTTTAGTGAAGGACACCACTAGTCCATGGCACTCGTCTGCCCTAGGTCTTTTCTACCGGTCCTAGTATACATGCTGCAAGTGTTTTACCTTTTGAGTCTCCCTACGTATTTCATTCTCATTGACCTTCGAGTGAATCACATTGATCATTCAAGGTCCGCCTGCATGCGGTTGTGGTGTTGGAGGAGGCGGTGCTGCCGGTGCTTGAGGCAGTCTTGCTTGCTCTTCCCTTATCCTAGCCTCGTCTACAAGGTCCCTTAAATGACCTTGTCTTACTAGGTCTTTCAGATGTGCTTTCAGGGCTCTGCACCCCTGAGTCAGATGCCCATCTTTATTGTGGTAAGCACAGTGCTTACCAAGGCTTCTTCTCATAAATTCGCCTGGAACCCTTACTGGTGCTCTGTAATAGGGCTGATTTCGGATTTTCTTCAAGACTTTGTAAACCGGGATTCGGAATACGGTTGTGACTGCCTGCTCAGCCCTTAATCCTATCTCTTGTTTATTATACCTTCCATTACCTCGACCTTGCTTCGGCGAGCCGTTTCTCTTCTCTTATTTTGACGTCTTTGTCCCCGGTGTGTCCTCCTCGGCCCTAGCATACTTTTCTATCCTTGCCATAAGTTCCTCCATACTTTTTGGCAATGTCTTTGCCAGTGATTTTCGAAGTAGGCAATCATCTTTTAGGCCATTCTTAAAAGACACGACTGTCACCTCTTGGTTGCACCCTGGTATTTGGTTGAACACCTCATAGTACCGCTTGGCATAGGCCCTAAGGCTTTCATCCTCACTGATTCTCAAAGCCATCAAGGAGTCTACCCATAATGGCTGTAGTTTGTTTGTCACAAACCTGGCTACGAACATCTCGGCCAGGCCTTCCTAGGTTTTCACAGTTCTTTTCGGCAACTTGTGAAACCAGTCCGATGCAATTTCCTCGAAGGACGAGGAAAACACCTTGCAAAGCAACAGCTCGTTCCCGGTGTATAGTGCCATCGAGTTCAGGTACAAGCCGACGTGAAAGTTGGGGTCCGACTTACCGTCGTATATCTGAAATCTCAGCATATTGAACTTTTTTGGGGCTTCGAATTTATCCAATTCTACTAAAAACGGCGTTCTCGGTTTGACCGGAGAAGTCACCTCGGCGTCTTGTCGTTTCCTCTGGAGGTAATCCCTCAGATCCTCCTTGGTCCGTCCAGGAGCTCGGCTATCTCCGGTTTTCAGCCTTTTTGGTGTATTACTTCTAGTGTCATTATGAGTCTTTTTGGACCTCCCTCCATTAGTCCTGTCGAAATAGAGTTCCTTCCCTTGAACATGGCGATGTTCTTTGGGGTCGGTTTCTTTGGGACGATGCGTCCTTCGAGAATCTCCCTTCATAGACTCTCCTCGCCCAGCCTCTTTTAAAGTCCGGTGAGAGTGTTCCTTGGTCCTGGTGTGCTGGGGGACTACATGGACTGTTTTCTGCCTCTTTTTACGGGCATCTTTCTTGACCGCTGGAATCGGCGTATCTTGTAATGAGAACGGTGGCTGCATGACGTTGTTCTGCATCATGAAATTGACGACCATTTGCAGGTCCGCCAATTTGTTCGCCATTCCCTTCATCTCTCCGTCCCTCCGCAGGCATTTATCTTTCCATACCTGGAGGTCATTCTCGTTATAATACCCACCTTGGTTTGCCTTCTTTGGTACGTCGTCCTCCTGGCTGACGTCTTTCTCTCTGGGGTTCTGATCTCGAGTTTCTTCATTGCAATTATCCTCCTCTACGTTGGGATCAAAGTGCTTACCACTTCCAGTAGGGATGTCGTCCCCAACCTTATCTTTCTGTCCGTCATTGGCCATCTATTCTACTATCGTTCCCACGTATGGTGCCAAATTGTGTGTGTCAATTTCCGACCACACTGCCAAGCAGGTATTCAACTGGAGAACACTAACAGAATAGATTAAGCCCAAACAACCTGTCACAGAAAGATAAGATTCTGGCGGTGGTTTGTCCACTGGGAGGTACTCCGACGATCAAGTCAGTTATCTCTCAAAGATAGCAAAAAGGCTTAACTTACTATTCAGAATACAAGAAGCGTACCTTAGACCCACGAGGGTGCCTCTTTTTTATAGCCAACACTGACCTAATCCCAATAGAAGCCTAGCTTCAATGGATTCTGGCTCAATACTAATCCTGGACTCCCAGTTAGATTGGGATAAACTCTCTAAGAGTCTTGTCTTTATCCAAACTAAAGTCGTCTCCCAATCTAGGACTCTTGTCCCTTATCCGCTTATCCTGGATTCCGGTATCTTCGCAGATAACCTCGGCCTAGCCGAGATTATCTCGGCGTCATGACCAGGATTCGTGGCACCTCGGCTGGCACTTCGGTGCCACCTCGGTTACGTGTTGTCATTCAAAAATTATATCCCCACAGTAACATTGACCCAAGGCTTATAATTATGGGAAAATATCAAATCAGTGACACTTTCAAAATATAATTGTAAATCAATAATAACTTTTATAAATATTAATAAATAAAATTATAAATTTTTTCATATATTTGTAATTTTTTTTCAAAAGTTACACTTAGGCGTAATTGCCCCTATAACTATTGCCTAGTACATTTCAACCTAGCTTACATTATAGGAAAAGGATCATCAAATTCTTTGTAATTTATTTCTAGAAAACCAGAAAAGTTATTCAGGAATTTATCCATGAAGAATGTGTGATCTAGATTAAGTGCTCGTTTGGTCACTTAAAAAATCACAAAAACGTCAAAATATCATATTATATATATTAATGAATCATTTTTTTCAATTATTTATTCAACTTAAAAAAATTCCAAAAGAGTTGACTTTTTTATCTCATAAAATAAACCAAAAAGCTAAAAAAATACTAAATAGTCAAGTGTTTTTTTTTTTTTTTTTGATAAAAATATCCGGTCCATATTTGTAGGGGGATCCCAATTAAAGTCAGGACAAAAGTCTCATATGCTCTCGTCCTAAGAAATTTTTTGCACCTAAGAAATTTTAAACCTAAGAACTTAGTGAGATCACACCCCAAATCTCAAGCCTTAACTACTAGGCTAACCTCTTGAGGTTATTAAAAAGTTAAGTTGTTAAGCAGGCACTTAATGATTGTACAATGAGACTCACATTTGAAAATAAATTTGTATGATCTAATCCTTTTTTTTTTTTGAATATCTAGCATTATTGAGTATATTTTTAAAACACACAAGTTAATCATGCAAGTTTTGATGTGCTTCTATTCATTGCGTTTGTATCAATAACAAAATTTTCTTTTTCCTGCTAAGAAATATGCAAGTGAATATGAATTCACAATTTGAAATAATTTCTAGGTGCCTAACGCAAATTCCACGAACCTGATAATCCAAATAACAATGAACAAAAATATTACGACACATGTCAATCACTTAAAAGATTAAAAATATTACAGATAAATAAAACATAGAATCCAACCATCATGTCACAAAAAATAAATCAAATGATGGTCAATTTCTTAGGTTTATTTCTAGGTCTGTAGCATTCATGTTAATTTGACAAGGATTTTATGCTATTTTTTTAACTTAAGGTGGAGCTCAACATGTGCTAGCTCCATCTAGAAGGCAAAACTATAATTTAGTAAATAAGATATACCAAAGCAAGTGATGGTTATTTGGGTCAAATAATAATGTTAGAGACTAAGAATTGACATTAAAAAAAGAGTTTATGAGTGATTTAGATTCAATACTAATATTTTATATGATTATGAACATATTGTATTTCTTTTTCTTTTTTCTTTTTTCCGATCTATTATTCTTCTTGGTGAATTTTGTAGGGGAATCAATGGCTCCTTTGAAGAGAGAAATTATATTCAATATTCTTAGCATATTACATGATACAGATGATACTCCTGATTAATGAAATCCTATAAAAAAAAATATATGGTTGGGACCAACTGCTTTCCATCTAGCTAATCAAAATGGATCAAATCAGCTACTCATTCTATTACTAGTACTTTTATTAGCTTAGAAACACCACATCATTAATGTGCTAAATTGATAATCCAAAAATACTATATAATTAGTGGCTTAAAAGTAATGAAGATAAGAATGCTACTTTATAAACCAAACTTTTTCTTTGTGCACCACCAAATTGATATTAAAATGGATTAAAGTGGAAGAAATAGATGTCACAAGAATATTTGTAACAAACATATGGGTCCTTTAACAATGACCACGCTTCATTTCATTTAAAAGAAAATAAACCACCATCTCCATGTTCATCTCCTTTAACCTGCATGCATGTATCAGATCAGAATCATCATTCTTATCTTCATCTTTATCATTATCATAATTTATAATAATATATACTATAATATATGCTGATGGATAGTTTATATGAGTTCAAAGAAACCGTAAACCTAATCCCTTTTTATAATTTTTTTGTGCCATGTCTATTTTATTTCCAAAACAATATAAATAGTTTACAAAAATTTACTAAACGCAATAGACACAAAAAGTTACTTTTTCATTTAAAAAAAAAAAAAAATTCATTCTTTTATGTCCTCCACTTCCTCCCACTCACCACCGCCAACTATCAACTTTGGGGAATCTCCCTCCATCTCTAGTCACCACCCTAGCTAGGGTCACAACTCCGGTTGTCCCCCTCTACCTCCAACTATCACTTCTCGTGAGTCAGCCCTTTACTTCCAACCACACCCTCACTTGTGAAAATATATTTTTACAAATATTTTTACTAAAAATATTTTGTATTTTTATTTTACTAAAAATAAATATAATTATATTTAATATTTTTCATAAATAAAAAATAATAAACTATAAATGTTATATGACACCAAAAGTTCATAATTTCATTGAAGATGACTTTTCTAGAGTTGGTGATCCAACTAGAGAGGCAATGTTGGGTTCATTGTGCCTACTATGAGGCCCACCTGAACAACCATTCATTTGTAAAGTTCATCGAGAAGATAGTTCATATAAAAATTTTGATTAATTTGATCAAATTTGTGTTTGAAAATTGAACGGATAATATAATTTTTAAAATAGGTGATTTATTTATTTATTTATTTTTTAAGATAAATGTAATCCAATTTTATGGATTTCATTGTTCAATAAACTAAATTTTTGTATATGGATTTCAATAGATTTTACAGAATAAACGAATTGTATCATTCAATGTGAATTCCGAAACGAGCTCAACATCACCTCTCCAGCTAGATGAGGAGCGCAACCCAATTTTATTTTTGGTTTTTTGTTTATTAAAAATGATAAAAATGGGAGGAGATCGTACCAAGTGCTTTGTGACAAACAGAGAGAAGAACGATCAAAACGGCGAGACCGGCCAAGACGCCTACTATTATGGCTACTGTTTTTCCGACCTCGTCCTTGTTTGCAGAATCTACACAAACACACAATCACCAAACGCTTTAAAAAAAGGAATTGGAATTAGTACTCACCACTACTAACTACTGTGCCTATAAAGATAAACAAAGAGAGTATGCAAGGCTGCCACTACCTCACCAAACTTCTTCTTTAAACATTTCTCTCTCTTCTTTTGTTTTTTTTTTTTTTAGTTTTTGTTTTTAGCTCTTACATTTATATATAGTAGTGGCTGACATATGCAATATGTGTAAAATTTAAATAAATGAAAACAAAATTTTAAAAAAAAGTTTAAAATTAAAAGGATCAATTTATATTTTAAGCAAATCTTAAGAAGTATTTATAATTTATACTAGAAATATATATATATATATATATATACAGAAAACCTAAAATATCATAAAAAAATGTTTAGAATTTTACCATGAATATGGATGTGTGGTTTAAATTTAATTATGCATAATGAGACACACAATGTGTTTTCCAGACTTTTTTCAAGGTAAAATTATGAAAAGTATAGTATTTTTAGTTATTGAACTCAATGTAAATATACGAAAAATGTCTAAAATAAAATAGATAAATGGTTTAAGTTGAAAACAAATTAAAAGATTATGATTTAAATTGACAAAATTAAAAAATCAGTATTTATTTTGTTACAATGATCAAATCCTGAGTTTTTTTTTTTTTTTTGTAATTTTCCCAAGATTTTAATGTCATTTTTTCCTTCATTTTTTTTTTTTCCTCATTTCCCCTCACATATTTCTACTTAGATGTTCATCCAAATAGAACCTAAGGGAACAGAATTAAGGACTGATTCTAGTACAATGATTTTCTTTTCTTTTCTTTTCTTACATTTTCTCAGCCATCATATATGTAGCTTTAGAATAAATCATTAGACTCATAATTGAAGCACCAACAACATTGTTTAAGAATAAATTTGACCTTGTTAATCATTAAAATAATGTAATTTAGGTCACTAGCATTCATCAAAATCCTACCTCAAATTAAAACAAAAAGTGTAAAACAAAAGGAAAAAGAAGAAAAGAAAGAAAGAAAAATGGATTTCTTGGAAACACAAAACAATACAGTGACTAAAAGAAAGCAACAAAGTGCCAATGGCCTTAATACTTTTACTTTTTAAAAAGATTAGCCATTGAGTTGACCTTTTGGTGTTGAAATTTTTTTAACTTGAATCTCTCTCTCTCATTGATGCAGTAAAAGTGGTCAACATGTTTTAAACTGAACAAACTCTCATTAGAAATACATATCTTCGAAAAGGCTCAGCTTCTCTCCCCGTCCAAAATTAGATTGGAGTGTATTATTAAGTTTCGTGAGTCCAACACAAAGTTTACATTGATAATTTGAATTATTTAGTATGTAGATCTCATCGAATACTTTATTTTTATAAAAAAATCACGTTAATTAAATATCGATAGTTACTTGATCATATCGAATTTGTGTCAATGATAATTATGATTTTAAAAATAAATTATTAACGCAATTGTGATTTGATCAATGTAAATTTTTACAAGAATAAAATATTCGACGAGCCCTACGTATTGAACAATTTGGATCATTGATGTGAGCTCTGTGGTGAGCTTCATGGAAGCCCAACAGTATGCTCCAATTGAAAAACTGGAAAGAAGTTGTTCCCCTTCGAAAAAATAGTTATCAAAGTAACAAAATTTAAACTAATAATATAAATTTGTGGTGCATTCAGAATAAATTTAATCTAAATATTTTAAATTTTAGACATTTTTCTTAGTAAGATGGATTGTTTCCACCTTAAGAAAAAATTGGACAGGTCAAATTTGGCTTTATGGGTTTACCACACAGCCATTTAGATCATCCGTTTTAGTTCTTTTGTTGGTCAATTAAAACGGTTAAAAAATGGTAGCAAAATTTAAATTTATTGGACAAATTCTTAATAAATTTGATTTACACAGACAACTCTGATATTTATCCAATTCAAAACTAATTGATTATGAGTAAATACTAATTAGCCTTTTGTGACTTAAAAGTATATGTGGGACAAATCTAATATATCTGATTTAATTTAATTTAATTTAATTTATGGATTATCTTTCCACATAAAACTAAAAAATAAAAAGGTAATTATACCCCAGTGAGATTTTGAAAAAATAATTACACACTAATGGAAGAGTTTATAATTTTAATTATTAATATTTATAAAATTTATCATTAATTTATAATTACTTTTTAAAAGGATTTTTTCCAAAAATAAACACAACAATTTTTCAAAGTGGTCCCACAAATTCAAAAGGGACCCATGTCCAGTCAACCATACTAATACAGAGTTTGTGTACATAAAATAACTCAAAAACATCAATGTGTGATCAAATGAGTGTTTCAACATACACCATATTATTTTTTAAAGCTATAATTCTATGCATAAATTTTACGCACATATATTTATTGAATCAGAATACTACAAAGTGATTTCAGTCACTATTAATAGCAATTTCTCCTCTTGCCGTTCAAATAAAAAAAAAAAAACTTCTATTTATGTTTGAAAATCAGTTTTGCTATAACTACAAAAATCAAATACAAAAATTTTGTAATCGATTTTTGTATTCTTATCTATGTGTGGTGGAGGGATTTAGAAATAGAAAGGGAAAATGTGTGTGAAATTAGATAAAATCTAAGTATATTTTATTCACATTTCACCTAATTTTTCCCTTTCTCTTTCCAAATCCCCCCTCAAAACTCTCAACCAAACATAGCGTAAAAGTTATTCAATAAAAATTCATGGATGATGATGAGAAACATGAACTAGAATACTTACCAGAAGAGGTATCATAGTAGCCAGAAGCCCAATACCTAGCATAACACTGTCCCAAGAACACATCTGCAGCCTCAGCCGACCCACACAAGCTCTTCAACTTCACTACAGCATCCGAAAGACAAGCCGAGCAATCCGAAGCACTCAAATCCCCCAAACACTGAGCAAACCCTTCAACCAAACCTGACCTACTCACCCGAAACCCTATCGCCCCCTGCAAGTCCGCCAAAACATCGTCCCTTCTCCTAAAAAACTCCACGTCATTACTTTCACTTCGGCTACACTTCTTGAACCTAAGTCCAGTATCCAATTTTCCCAAAAAATCTCCATGCTCATACCTTAGATAACAAGTGTCTAGTTGTAGGCTAGCCCCATAAGCGTAGGGACACACCAAGTTGATTTGGCTAACCACACTCTCGATACACTTTGAGCAATCCGGTATTTTTAGGTCACCGCGACAATGATATAACCCGTATATGGCTCCTTCTGGGGAAGCAGAGGTATTTCCAATGGCGAAACTGTTGTAAGAGGTTTGGGAAGACGAGGAGATGACTGAGGAGAGGAAAGAGTTGAGGTTGGCTTCGAAAGGCGAGCTGGGTTGGTATTTTTCTTGGGAGCAACCCGCGTAGATGAAGATGTTGGCGGTGATGAGGCGGGGATGGTTGCAGAGGGAGGAGAGGAGGAGGAGAAGGGGGAGGGAGAGGGAGGAGAGTGTTTTCAGAGGTGGTGGTGGGAGGGTTTTGAGTGTGGAGTGTAGGTGAAGGCTTCTCAACATTTTTTTTTTTGTGTTTTTGATTCTGTTTCTCTCTCTTTATTTTCAATTTTGTCTTCCTCTCATTTGATTTTGTTCTTTGATGCTTTGGTTTGGTTTTGATGCTGTGAGGGTGATTGATGAGTGAGTGGTTTGGGGTAGCTTTTTTTTGGCCTTTAATCAATTCTAATGTGGAGAGGCTTTACTTTTAAGAAAGGGGGATTTTGTCCTTTTGCCAAGACTATTTTGGCTTATGCCAGAAAGGGCCATATTAGAACTTGATGATGAAATTTGAAAGGGCAATATAGGACTTAAAATGGATTAGTCTACCTTGGCCAAGTGATTAAGTCTAGTCTGAATTTATTGTAGAAGTTGGATGAGGAAAGCATGTCAGTTAAAAAATGACCGTTATGATTTGTAATTTAAATAGTAAAACGTATTATGTGGATAGTTCATGTATTTTAATTTTTATGTTATTTTAATTCTTATAATTTTAATGGATTCAATTTTGATCATAAATTTATAACTTTATCTCAATTTAGTCAAACTGAATACAACTGTTAGCATTTTTTTAATAGAAAATATGTACATTAGGGACAAAATTATAAGTTTTTAACTCTATGGGATAACCTCAATAATTTCATTGATTATTTCCTATAAAAAATACTAACGATGTTATCAATTAGACTAAATTGACACAAAATTTAAAATAAATTATAAAAATTAAGTCAATTAAAAATGTAAAAATTAAAATACCACAAAAAAACAAAATATATAGATTACCAGTATAATTTATCTTAAATAGTACCTTGTGAAGTTTCTAATATACCTCCTAAAGCAAAGCAGGCACATCCAAGTAGAGAGTTTGAATGATTCGTGCACTCCCAACTCAATCCTTGGGTGTGTCTCTAGCAACATTGGTTGTAAAACACTACTCCATTGCTATTGTCACGCTTAGACCTGGTATAACAATGGAATTAACAGAAATTGTAAGGGATTAAAATTCGATCAGCATCATCTGATGAATTGAATTTAAACCGATCAAGCCACTCGCTCTTTAATAGATCGTAAGTGTGTTTGTCATCCTCGTAATATTAATCGCATTTCAACACAATATATTGTTTTTTACTTTAATACTGATATTTCAAAATGGATCATGTATACTTATATTGATCAAAATGCAATTATCAATGGTGAATGACACTAATAGTCCATGCAGTTTGAGGCTTGTGTTATTTTAGTTTTTAACTTTTCAATTGTAATATATTTGATCCTAATTTTTAAATCTTATTTTAAATAAGGACAATCCAGGATGTTTCTTTTGCAAATGGTTCATTTCAAAAGTAAAGTCGTCATACAATTTATTTTGTTTTGATTAACTTATATGTTATTTGAAATGTAATAATTTTTTTTTAATAAATAATGCTGACATTTTCTTGGTTATAAAGTTGTGTTTAGTTTAGTTTTTAGAATCTATTTTCAAAATTTTTTTTTCTAAGAAACTAAAAATTAAATTGATAAAAAAAATAAATTAAAAGCACATCATTTTTATATAATTTTATCTTTTGGGAGGGTAGAAATAATTTTTTTGAATTATTTTTTTTATATTTATTTTTTTTAAATTAGTTTTTATTTTTTCAAAAGTCAAATATGACGACAACTTTGATTTCATTATTAAACTAATCCATTAAATCAAAAAATCTAAAATTAAAAATATTTCATATATTAAACACATCAATTACACATTAAAAACCTAATTACTATCTAAAAATATCTGTTAACAACAAAAACAACCATCTATTACATAATAACCATCCAAAAACATCAACAAACAATCACCCATTACATAATCATCATCCAAACACATAGTAAAAATTAATATGGTAAAAAGGTAAAAAAATAAAAAAATAATTATTTTTATATAATTTTATATTTGGTGGGTATAAATAATTTTTAAAAATTCAAAGAAAAATTTGACATTTATTTTTGTTAAACTAGTTTATATTTTATTCAATTAACGACTTTGAAATGGAGTATTTTTCGTTTGCAAAGGAAACGGTATCTTCAATTGTCCTTATTTGGAACGGGATTCAAAATTCAGAATCAAATATATCACAATTGAAAGGTCAGAGAACAAAGTGACACAAGTCCCAAATCATACAGACTATTAATATAATTTGCCCAATTATCAATTAGTTTCTGTTAAATTATTAAATATGATATTGATACCCTTCTAGGCTATTTTCTTTTACTTTTATATTTTAATTCTGTGAGTAATTAATTTATTTAAAAAATAACATTTCATATTAACTATTATTTTTTAATAGAAAACTAATTGCTTCATTTTAGTCTGAACAAAATGAAGTTTAAGCCTTGGAAAAATTTCACCTAAATTTATATTTAATATGGACTGTCAAAATCCACTTTTGCTTGAAATAGAAATGTCTATAAATTACAACAACAATGTTAGAGGGCCATAATGGCTCAAAATTGTCAAAACGATGTCGTTTTGAGTGCAAAACATGACAAAACGACGTCGTTTTGACAATTTTGAGCCATTATGGCCACAAAAATTGTGGCCCTCAAACATTTTCCAAATTACAAATATCATCTTGCGTTTCAGCCAAATATGGGTGTTTTGGGAAGTTGGTAAAAAGCTGGCTTTTGGCTTTTTACCAAGCTTTTTAGCTTTTTGGAAAGCGATTTGGGAAATTGGTAAAAAGTTGGCTTTTTGCTTTTTAGTTTAATATTTATTTATGGTGTCAAATCAAATTAAAATGACCAAAATATCCTTACCTAACATAAGAAATTTATTTTTTTATTTTTTTTTCATAGGCCCTAATTTGTAATTTTACACCTGCGTTTTTAGCACTTGCCAAATCAATTTTCTGACTTTTTGGCACTTGTATTTTTGGACATTTTGTCCAAAAACGTGACTTTTTATTTTGTTCCCAAAATGATATTATATATATATATATATATATAATACAGTCTACAAGTTTGTTATTTCTTACTGGAAGACAGGTTACGATTATCAAGACCACTACAACTAGGAAAATGGGTCCAACTGGCAGACAGGTAATGTTGATTAATAGCAGTGCAGAGTTTATCCTATCAACATAAAGTGAATACATTAGAATATATTCTAAAAATTGTAAGATTAAAATGGGCATAGCATATCCAAAAAGAATATCAATTATTCTATATTGTAATATAGGCCTTGCCCATACTGTAAAGGCATCACATTCCTTGTTCAAATGGTTCTGTATATGTTATATATATATATATATATATATGTTCTATTAGCCTTAGATAACTCATAACTTCGACATATTAAAAATAGGGCACATGTTGTTGCACACTGTTAGGTATTTTGTAATTAGTAATTTTATTTGACAAAATTCTATTTAAATGTAGTTGTATTAGCTCTTTTATATCTATGAGTTTGAGAGAGTTTAAATGCGAATCCAACTAATTATGCTTGAGAAGAAGAGTTCGTGCTAAAATAATTGTGCACTTGCGCAGGAGTCATTTAGTCTGTCAAATTTCTTGGAATGCTCAAGCGGTCAAGTGTATGCTTAAGAGATGTTTTGGATCATCCAGTATCTCAGTCTAATTTCAGAGATATTGAGAGTTGTGTTTTACTGCTCAAGCGGTCAGTCTTACACTTGAGCGATGTGACGCTCCAAATTTTAAGGATATCATAATAAAATTTAGAACTTAAAATCAATATTGCCACCAATATCACTAACATCCATTAATTAACAACCCAGAAATTGAAAGTTTTCAAATTACAATTCTAATAAAACTTAAAACTTAGTCTCAGTACAAAAAAAAAAAAATATATATATATATATATATAAAAGAAAACTAGAGAAAAACTAGGAAACTTAGAAAATGGTTCGTAGAACTTGGAAACTCTTCAAGCTAATCAAGGCTGAATGTTTCCTTGTAAGGTCTCAGTGTTTCCTTCATTTTCTTCGGTACTTGGCATAAAACGCCAGGGCAACGAGAATGCCAATGAGCGACGAGCTCAATAATATACTACAATCCGAAAATACCCACCTCAATAATAATATTCACAATTAATAAATAATGCGTAGTAACAGAATAACAGGTAGCATTTAATAAGTATAACAGAAATGCCATCAGTTGAAATAATAACAGTAGATAATAAAAAAAAAAACAATGGCAAACGGAAGCAGTATTTTATCATAAGAAAAATACCCACTTTTCTTTTAAATTCTCATAGATTTAGTTTATCAGATAAGTTTAAGTAACTCCCCGAAGAACACTATTTCCACTCAATCGCTAAGCAATGGCCACGGGCAATTCTGACTCCCCTTTGGTCAAATATTCAAATGTTACTTGCTATAACTACTAATGATGCCCACGCACTAGGGTTATATACCCGAGTCGTGACATCACAGTCTGCCATAAGGGAACGGTCTATGTTGTGACACCCGCACCATCAACCTTTTATCGCCTACATTGATAAGAGCCGAAATACCTTCCTGTGCCATGTTAGGGTTCGCAACTCATTGGCGCAAGCTTTTAAACCGGGCTCACCCCATCACTTTTAAATTTTTAATGTATCATTGGTTCAATTTCGTGTTTCTTTACTTCGTCAAATTCACATTTTTATGTATGTGCGAGTTTTAGTTTGAGAACCACAGTGACATAATGTTTATATAGCACAACACAATCATATATGGCAATCAAAATAAATGTGATAGAATGTATTTGGAATCATCACAAAATTTCTTAAGAATTAACACACTTCTTCTTTCAGCAGTGTATGGTCAGACAAAAAAAAAAATATGAAACCCATACCAAACGAAGTTTAACCATTATAATATTTTAACAGGTGCTAGTTCATCGAGTTAGGAAAATATTTCGAGAGAATACCAGGGCTAAAAACGATTTTAAAATAGAGAAATAAATTTTGGAAGAAAACTGGTTTTCTAGGATAGTGAGTTACATTAACCTCCAGCACAGGTGTTCTGTGTTTGAAAAATAAAAAGGGGCCTTGTAGCTCGACTTTTTCGCGCCCCCTTTCGAAGAGCTTGAATTGGTCCTACAGTTCGGACTCCTGTCATGGTTCTGAATCTAATCTCACAAAGTGCAATGTAAAACTGATAAACACTAAAGAGTCCAATCCAGCAAGTCTTTTTGGAAAATTATTTTAAATCAAATAATGCCAAAATTGGACTGCTTTGCCAGATTACAGAGTCGCCATCTAAATATTTTGTTTTTGAAAAATTTGGGAAACCCTGACTCGTGCCAAAGGCCACGTGTCCGTCATCACCAAAGTTACCTCGGCTCGGGAACTTGAGTACGAGAGGGGAAGGTCCTGAAATGAGCACCCCTGCTCGCCCGATCAAAAGATCGGTCTCTACTAATCATGATATGTTGTTTTATAAACACATGTGTTCTTATTCTGGTTATTAGCTAACTTTACTATGTGACGCACACATACAAGTATAGGCTAAGTCGCAAGACTTGGAACGAATTCAACTCATGTTTGCTTTCGAAAAATGGTTTGAATTTGCCACCCTCAAGTGGACTTAAAACATGATTTTCCACTTCGCAAAGTGGGCTTAAAACATACATTCATTGAATTGTTCCAATTCAAGCAAGAAAGCCTTTATCCACAAGCATTCATGCAGTTTAGCAAGTAAGCACATAGCCTCATGGCAAGCATGCTAATCATGGCGATATGACAATCACACTTATGCAAGTATGCTAAAACATAAAACTCACCGAGTACTCCAAGCCAAAACAAAAGCTAGTTAGAAACAATGCATGATCCTAACTATGTTAAATGTCTAATGCAACACATGCAATAATGCAATTAATAGGCTCGGCTACTAATATGGCATATGATACAATTTGATAACATACTTTGAAACACGTATTCAAATAAGTATTGAAAAGACAATACAGTTTGAATGATGCGACGAGCCTCAGTGCATGCAAGACAAATAAATGAATGCAAACATGCGAGCATAAGGTATACTAATCCAAAAACATGTTCCTAATCTAACCATCGAAAGCGGATGAATAAAAGGGAGGAAGAAGTGAGGTTGGAAGACATGCACACACGTAGGCACACTTATTACAACATTGTGCCCTCGCGAAGAAGGGTCCGAATGAATAAGCTAAGCTAGCTACGCTAATTAAGCTAACTATTACAACACGAAACTCATTAACTATTCTAGTTAACTAATTATTACAAACCAAAATTGAGTAACTAGCTATGCTAAGCTAATTAAAATATTACAAAATGAATTAAGCTAATTAATTACAACACATGTATGAATGGATTAGCTAACTTATTCTAAGCTAACAAAAGTAATTAAATGGCCTCGGGGTGAGGAATGCATGCATGCTCGGTTGCTCCACCCGAAAATGCCATTGCCTTGCCATCGGATGCCTCTGTTTGCATTCATTTGATCACCGAAAATTGTACCAACTTCCAGATTGTCTCTGCTCTAACATAGGAACACATTTGTGCAAAAATTCGCTAGTGGCCGGTCGGCTACAAAAAGTGGCTGTCGGCCACCCCAATTGGTCGGTCGGCGACTTCAAGTGGCCGGTCAGCCACCACCTTTTCTGGACTTATTCTTTTGCTGTAACAGAGAGCAAACCGAGGCAAAGCAATGCATTTTCAAGAAATGTATGTACTGCTACCCTCCTTATCATTTCTCAAGCTCAAAGGAGTGTAGCGCTTGGCTCTCAAGCCACCAACCAAGCATTTTTAATGCATGATGGCTAGGGAACCAAGCTTGTACAAGGTTAATGAATGTACAAACAAAACTAATACAACCACCACCCTATCATGCATAATCAAGGGTGATGGTGACTAAGAAAAGTGACACGTTTCATCACTTTAAGTATGAAACGTCTCATTTTTAGATTAACGTCCGATCCGAACACATGCAATGCAACACAAGGATGCTCAATCTTGCCCCTTTTACTTAGTTCATTTTGTTTACACATTTTAGATTACCAATCTATTCTTTAATTAATTAGTCCAAAAGGTGAATGTCCTCTAATGGAAAGAGGGCTTAAACCACAAGTGCCTTGAGCATGCAAGAAGCCTCATGCTGTTGGTAATGAACTCTTGAAGGAATTAAACCATTAGGCATGAGAGTCTCAATTCCACACTCAAGCCAACAAGGGGTTCGAAGTCACTTTCAAAACAAATGAAAAAGTGAAGAATAAAGGGAGATTGCAGAGATTTCAGTGCTGAAAAGGAGTGTAAAATGGCATTAAAACATGCAAGCAACTCATACAATATATGCTAAAAAGTCTAACTCACTAAGCTAGTGAAAGAGATTGCACTACAACCATACAATACAAGCCTCAAAGGGCCAAACCAACTCAAAACGGAGTTAAAACCAGTCAAAATAGTGACTAAATCATGCTGAGATTGAGGTACCAAATGCTAGAAAAACATGCTCACATGTTAGCTTGCAAAAAGGACTCAAGACACAACTTTGAAAAGCAATGAAAGAGTGAAACAAATGAGCATGTGACAGGGCTATATACACTGAAATTACATATTAAAAGACACTACAACATGCAATCATTCCAAGAAAAACATGTTTCGAGGCCTAAAATGCCAAGCTAATGAAGCCATTTGCACTACAACTATGCAAAACAAGGCTTACATGACCAAAGCAACCCAAAACAGAGCTAAATCATACCCAATCAGAGGCAAACACATGCTAGAAATAAGCTAAGTTTAGCCACAAAAACATGCTACCATGTGATGCTAACTAGGCATGGAAGTCAAACACAAGGAGGGGAGGCTAACCCCTCTATTTTTGGACTTCAAAACATGCTTTTACCACTGAAATAACGCTGAATTTCAATGGTTTAAAGGCCTAAAAATTTTGATTTTAATATGCTAAAAGATGGTGCAAAGGCTCACACAAATAAGCAACAAGAAGGGTAGACAACCCCTTAGCACAAAATGGCTTCAAACCAACATGTTAAGGCCCAAAAATCAGAGCTTTTTGTAGTTGGAAACTATGACCAAAACAGTATAAAAAGATGGTCAAGCAAGTGATTAAAACTAAGCCTACAAGGTAAGTAATATACCTCTTGAAGCTCAGCACAAAACAGGCACTCTTTTAGGCTCAAACCTCCTTCCAACAGCCCAAAATAGGCTTCAAGGGACCTCAACTCCAAGGTGGTCCAATTTGGTTAAGGGCTAGTGTGCAAAGGTGTAAAGAAAATCAACTATCAAGCATAAACAAGAGGAGAGAGAGAGAGAGAGAGAGAGAGAGAGAGAGAGAGAGAATTTTGATCCAAAATTTTCCAACCTCCCAAAATGGGGAAAGCATCCCCTATATATAGAAAATCAAGCTTAGAGCTTGTATTCATTCCTCCATACACCTGTATGGAGATGGCCTTCAGTGAACAACAGCTGGCAAACAAATATCTGAAAAAGGGAACAAATGGCCGTCGACCACTTTAGGTAGCCGACTGGCACCTCAATTAGCCGACCGGCTACGTCAACTGCTCGACAGGAACAAAAAGTGGCCGACAAGGCCAAAAAGTGGCCGACAAGGCTTCTCTCCCTTCCAAGAAAGTGGCACCAAGGTTTGGCCCAAAAACAAGCACAAACAAAATGGGTTTAGAGGCTCAAAGACAAGGCGTTCCGCCGAGAACTTCGGGTGCTCAAACAAGCACAATTATTGAGTGCACAAACGATAACGTCTAAGTCTTGAGGTCAGTAAAAAATGGGGTGTCTACAGTTGCCCCTCTTTGACAGAACTCGGAACTCATAAAATGACGGGAGTAAATGTCGAAGCCCAGAGATGACCCATTTTTGACAAGGTAGAAGACTCAGACAAAAAACCAAACAAACAAAGAATGGTTGCGCCCGCAGGCTACCTACGTATCCCTTTGCAAGGAATCAAACCAGCGTAGTTTTGCGGCAGGATGCAAAATGATACACAATATAACAAAACAATGCAAACGATATGCAATGCAATGAAACAATGCACATGATATACAATGTAATTGAATCATCAAACCACAAGCAGTGCAAAACCACACAAACACCATAAAGGGATGGAGATTGAACATCAAACTACGTTTAACACAGAAAGGTGCCGGAATTCTCAAACCACAATTCTCTTAGTAGAATAGGTGTGTGCACATGCAGAACTATGTGTTTCGCAGAAAGAATACAAGTAATTGAGTGGCATGATATAAGTGAGGAATGATCTGCTGAGGAAAGATCGTGAACCTAAATGCTAAATGCAACAAAACAAAGTACAATGCAATGGATGTAATGGATGTAGTGAATAAGGCGCGCGACTAAACCACATTTTACTTAGAAAAGGCATGAACACAAAACAGACCACGTCTAACACAGAAAAGGTGCTGAAACCCTCAGACCACGATTCTCCTAGTGGAATAGGCACGCACACCTTATCACAGAACCATGCTTCAACGAAGGAAATGCATGAGCACATGCCAGACTAAGCTTAACATGGAAAGGATGTAGGCAATAAAATGGATAATGCAGTAGATGCATGCAATAAATGCTATATGCAATGCAATAGATGTTATGCAACACTTATGATAGATACGATGATGCAGCTAGAAAGTGATGCTCTCGAAAGTACCTTACAGGGGCATTTAGTGATGACTCACCTTATGCTGTTGGGGATCTCCCGCTTTTGTATCTTGCATTTCTGAACCACAGGTACTACTTTTCTCCCTAGCTATGGTCACAGCTTTCCCTATTCTCCAACAGGGGGACAGACTAGGTTGGTTCAGTATCCAGAATTGAGGCGCATACACATTACCTCAACCTATGGGGCTGCCATACAGATTTCAAGCCAAGGATACACCCCTGGGTATTTAAACTAGACTTTAGTCTTGGAAATCTCGAACCTTTGCATTCTAGGCATCAGCCATTTGAACTCTAGTTTCCACCGTCTCAGTTGGTCTCCTAGGGACTCACCGCAAACACAGGCAGGTGGCTATACCAGACCACTAGAAGTCGTTCGGTCATGACAAACACTAAAGGAATTGCACCTTTAGCGGATTTAAGGTCTCCTAGACCAAAGAGTGCACAAGACAGTGCGATGCAGAGTGAATGCACAAAACAGTGCTATATAGGTGCACAAGACAGTGCGATGTAAGTGAATGCACGAAACATATGTGAATGCACAAAACAGTGCAATATGCAAAGTGCACAAAACAGTGCGATGTAGGTGCACAAGACAGTGCGATGCGCAAGAAAGTGCGAGTGTAATGCACAAAAAAAAGTGCGAATACATCCAAACGCGCCTCACGCAAGTAGAGAAAGAGTGAATAAATGCGCAAGAAAGCGCGAGTGTAAATTGCACAAGAAAGTGCGATGCGCAAGAAAGCGCGAGTGTAAACTGTACAAAAAAGTACAATGCGCAAGAAAGTGCGATTGTAAACTGCACAAAAAAGTGCGATACGTAAGAAAGCGCGAGTGTAAATGCAAGATTTTAAGGTCTCTTAGACCGAAGAATGCACAAGACATTGCAAGTGAGACACAACCACAAGGTGCACAAGACAGTGTGAGTGATACACAACCACAAAGTGCACAAGACAGTACGAGTGATACACAACCACAAGGCGTACAAGACAGTGCGAGTGATACACAACCACAAGGTGCACAAGACAGTACGAGTGATATGAAATTGTGAAATAGATGCACTGAGTAAGATTATTGTGCGATAGATGCATGATGTTAATTGAAAGCATGTTCTATGGATGAAACAAGCATATTCTATGCAACACTAAAAGCATATTCTATGCATGAAACAAGAGCATATTCTATGCAATATGGAAAGCATATTCTATGCAAGTGACAGACATATTCTATGCAACATTGAAAGCATATTCTATGCAAGAATCATAAACGATGCGCGACATGCATGCAACAGAAGTGTATATGAAAGTGCACATTCTATGCAAGAAGGGAGGCAAATATGTACTTTGGTGCCTCCAATTTACCTCTCAGAGGACTTTGCAACATGCTTAACTCAAAAAGGATACATCCTGTTTATATTGGCGAGAGGTAACATCTCCATGCTGCTTTAATTGCCATTCTGACTTGAAACAGGCTTAAACTTAGGGTCGAGATACACTCATACTCCAGAGAAATGGTGAGGCCTGAGAAGATGCACTTGGAATACAGTCTTGGACTTTGCTGAAGTTGAAACACACTAAGATGCTCCAAATTTTTCCTCTTTTCTTTTGCTTTGCAGTCCAGAACCTATGCAGCTTCAGATAGGTCCTGGTTCGGTTGTTCTCACGTGACCTGGGTTGAACCTTGCAGTTTTATGAAAGAACAAATCCTGTTTTGCACAAATGTGGAGAATAGCATAACACTCCGGGCACTAAACGATTTTTTTTTTTTTTTTTGAAATTGAGAGTGAGAATGAGTTCTTAACTAGGTATTGAGCCTACGATTGACCACAGTCAAAACGACTCAACAAAGGAAAAACAAAGGTAAAACAACTTAAACACATCTATTAACACTCAAAACGACTCAAAACAAGAATCGAGACAAACCAAAAACAACAAACACAATATTTGGACATTCTACTATCCATCGGTGGGAGACCTCTCGATCCACGAGGAGCCTGTTTCTCCGGATATTGTTTCCCACCCTTTCTCATTTGTGATTCTCACATTAGTCTGGCACTCATTCTCTTTTTCTCTGAAAAAGCCCTTTCCTCACTTTTCTCTCAACGCACGTGTCTCTATTCTTTAATCTCTCTTATTTTCTATCCCTCCCCTGGGTGGTTGATAGATAAATAGGAAGTTATGGGCTCTTGCCCCTAGTATTCTACTAGATTTTTCGTCTTTCGCTCACAACTAGTGAACTTTCCCACAGAGGGGTTGTGGTGCGACTGGAGCAAATTTGTAACTCACATCGGTTGGCATGTCCCACTGGCCAGGTATACAATTGATTGGTCTGACACATTGTATTTTCTACGTCCCCATTCCGGGTCAGACGCCAATTTGGGTGTGATCGTCCGGATGAAGGAACTGAACATCCCGTTTCATTTCCAGTTCGTGCTTCACACTTGGCTTGATACCTCGCTGCTTGGAGGATGTGAGAGCTTTTGGCCTTCTACTGTTAGCTTCAGTTGTGCCCTTTCTGGCGAGTGCATTGATAATGGGGGAAAGACAGAAAACCTGACTCAACTGTGCCCCTAGTTTATCATTTTGACCATTTTTTTGTTTTTAGATTTCTGCTAAAACAATTTTGACCAACATGAGAGTTAGATTAATAGGCTTATTCAACTTTTTGATTTGAAATCATGCAAATCAGGTTGTGAGCACTGAAAATTTTCCCTTTTTTGGATCCAAGAAATGGTCCAGTTTTTGAAAAATGAAATAATTTTCGAGAAAACTAGTCAACCTCATTAAAAATTCTCAAAATCTATTTTTGCAAATGGCCATTGCCCGGCCAACATAGAATCTACTCTTGAGATGCACAACTTCATATCTGAACTTTCAATCATTCTAACGGAATAGGACAACCGAGTTTGAACGAAGATGAGTCAATTCGCACATGGATAGGATAGCTGAGTTGAACAAGGATATGCCAATCAACATGGATGGGCCAAGCAGGCTGAAAATGATTGGGGCCGAACTTCAGGATGAAGTTGCCTACGTATCCCAAAGATGGGAATCAGGCCGTACGTAGTTCCGGGTTGAGGTTCACTCGGGTGTTAACATTCTCATTTTACGCTCTAACTTTTGCCAAGGCTGTCCTTCTGGGTTTTCAACTTATGCGAGCTCTGTTTTTTTCTTTTCAATTCTTTTCTTTTTTTCACTTCTTTTCTTTTCTTTTCTTTTCTTTATTTATGTTCTTTTTCTTTTTTTGTGCTCTAACTTTTTCCTGGATCGCCCTTCTGGGTTTTCGGCCCAGCAAGCCACTCAAGGATAAAAAAAGTTTAACTTGTCCATGTTGATCGGTCGTAGGATCTCTAACCCATCTGAATCGAGGAGAATGGCTGCTGTTTCTGACCAAATAGTCTTGATGATGTGAGAGCCCATCCAATTGGGGTCTGAATTTGCTCCTAGTGTTATGGATAGGAACTCGATTGCCCTTCAGCAATAATTTCTTTTCTCTCAGATTCTGGGATTTGGCTTTCTTGCCGGTCTTGGTTTGCAGAATGACCCATCTTTTGAATCTTTGAGCACATCTGACATTTTTGCCCCTAGTTCAAGGGCTACTTCTGATTTAGCTTTGCAAGCTTCCTTTGATGACATCCAACCTTCTTGATCTGACCTTCTTGTCCCTAGTTCAAGGCTGTTTCCGATCCGGCCATACAAGCCTTATGTTGTGATTGATTATTGAACATTCTGAGTCAAGGTTCAAGGTTTGAAAGCAAAATGGGTCGAGTCTCGAGACCGGGAGCAATCCTATGCTGCACAATCTCAAGATCAATTACATGCATGTCTTCGTAAGACCACGCAAAACATTTTTTGGAAATCTTTTAATAAAGCGACTAGTTGCTTGCGTCGAAGACAATACAGAACCAATCTGGATCAAGCCAGGATCCTTCTCAATACTCACATTAACAAACATGATCTCATTCATTAAGGGCTTAGCATGCCTCTTTTCCTCTAAAATGATCAAATTTTTGCAAATCCTGAGGAATTCCTTCCTCTTTATTTTCATCACAGTGTTAAAAGAGTTTTGAAAAAAAACTTAGGTCAATGTAATGATTTCAAGGCACAGAAAAGTAGGTGAAAATCTCTGCCATTTCATTCAGATCTTCTGGTACAACTGGCTCAATGGTAGAAACAGACACAAAAGAAAAAGTGTAAAAAAAAACAAATACAAAACAAGAAAGTGATGCTCGAGTTAACACACCCGAAATCACCTGACTCTAATACAACAGGACTGACTCGATACAACAAGACAGACTCAATACAACACAACAAAACTGACTCAATACCCAAGTTAGGAACTATTATAAACAGCATTTTCAAATTGCTCAAAACAGTATGTGCCATCCACCACATCTGGAGTAAAAATGAGTGGAGTAAAAATGAGCGCCATCAGCAGGTGGTTCATCCCCTAATCACATAATCACATTATCCCCCAAGTTCATTGATCTGGTGCGGATAGACTTTGCAGGACTTGGTGCGACGATGACCTCTTTATCAATCAGATCTAGTATTTCATGGCGAAGACAAAAGCAACTGTCAGTGTCATGACCGGTTTGTTGATGGAAGGCACAATACTTGGCCGGATTATGCTTAGCTGGAAGGGGATCCGGGAGAGGCCGAGGCTCCAAGGGTTTGAGATGGTCTTGTCCTATAAGGATTTGGAGAGCTTTGGACAAGGTCATGTAAAGCGGGGTGAAGATCCTCTGGCATCGGGGTTGGTGCTTCGAGGTTTGTGGAGTTATATTGGATGTACCGGCAAAGGGGTTGGCAGGTGCTGACTGGGTTTGATGATCTCTTATGAGTGTAGGATTAGAACTGAATGAGGTGTTTCTAGTACAACATCCCTTTTCCTGGCTTGCCCCTTGATTCAGAATGCTCTCATCCTGAGTGGCAAAAGTGTTATCCACAGTCTTTTGAACAATTGTAAGCACTTGCTGTTTGTTCAATTCTTCGACTTTCAAAGCCTCAACAGCCCACTGAAGATGTTCATAGGGACCAATGCCTGCCCCTACCTTGTTCTTGCCATTTGTCTCCACTTTGCCAAGGGATTAGGTCGCTATATCAGAGCGAAGCCCAATTGTTATCGACATGTCATTGCCCAGATCTGGGATGGTTTTAGGTTGGCCATTTCCAATTACAGCTTGCCCTAAGATTGGAGAGCCTTTTGGCATGAAATTTCTGGCATGTGATGTGGTCGATGATGGAGCCAATATCCCAAATGCCAGATCTGCCACAGTTCTCTGAAGATCTTCAATCATTCTCATAAGCTCAGAAGTAGTGGGTTCAAGGGTTTGAGATGATTGGTGTTCAAGTGAATCCATTATATAGAAGTCCATGTTTTCTGGAATGAACACCTTAGGCTTGGGTAAATGGACTGGGGTGATGTATATGCTGGGGTTGTAGGTGGATGGGAGTGTATGGATTAGATTGAGATGTGGATGAGGTACTTGGTCATTGGGGTCTTGAGGTGGAGCTATCGTCCGATTGTCGATGAGATTCTGGACCTCATGATGAAGGCGGTAGCAACGATCGGTGCCATGACCGCGCTGTTGATGGTACACACAGTACTTAGTGGGGTTATGTCTGGTAGGGAGTGGGTCAGGCAGAGGTTGAGGATCAAGGGGTTTGAGATACCCTCTTTCCATCAGGACTTTTAGTGCGCTAGTTAGGCTCATATAGAGGGGGGTGAAAGTTCTACCTTGAGCTCGGGTTGGGCTGGCTGTTTGTAGGCTGGTATTAGCAAAAGGGTCGGCTGTGGCGACTGTATTGATTTTAGTGGTTTGGGAATAGTGTGACTACCAGCATTGGTACTTATCATAACCCAAACCCGCCCCATATAGGTTTAACGTCGTAACCGGCCAGTAATCCGTGATTACCAAAGGCCTGCTTAACAATAATACAATATAAATGGGCTGGCGGAAGCCAATCAATAATAACATACATCGTCCAATGAGCTGTGAGGACCTGAATGGAAATAAATTTTCATATACATAGTTATATACACAAACACTTATGTCCATAAAATATATATATACAAGACAAAACACAATGTAAGGAATTAAATCCCATTTTCGAAAATAGTTAACAATACCCAATAAACATTTTTATCTCATAAACATAAACATTTTGTCAAAATGGTGAATTTGAATCACCCACTAAGCCCGACATGCAATGGTTCGGAACCTTGCAGTGAGGCACAATAGTTGGCTTGACAAAAACAAGTTTCGGGTTGACGCCGTTAACTCTGATCCGGTGCTTTATCGCCTACATATATATAATAAACAGTGAGCTAGAGCCCAATGAATAACAAATGTGTAAAGAGGTTAAGAATGATGTCCTTCAATCCTTGAAACAATCGATTAGCATTAGAACATTTTCAATCAATATAATTTGTCAATCAATCATTCGATTCAATCAATTCAATCAATCAATAATTATATAAGTCGTACGTGGTATATCCGATAGCAACGATACACTTCTTAAAAGACCGAACAATCAATTGATGGCCATCATACAATAACAATAGTTCCAAGATTTGGAACTGACAGAGATCTCTGTAATAATAACGATATCAATAACAATAACAATAACAATATGCTATGGATGCCACGAATACAATTCAAAAGAGGATCATCATTTAATCGATAAAAAGTAATCGTTCAGAAACAATATAATTTATCATTCAGAAAATAAATCCAATTTGAACATATCTTTACAACATTGTTACTTACAGTGGGCTCCTCGGTGCACGTACTATTGATTCGGCGTCCGACCTAGACAAATAAATTTAAGCACAACGATACAATTAAATTCAATCCTTAGCCAATACCATTGATTTGATTGTTTACTTATTCAATTACCATTCGTCTTCATTCATGCGGTTCTAATGTTTTATTTATTCATTCTAATGCACTCGTGAGATGCAAATGATTATGAAAACGTTTTAAAACCATGAAATCGGAGGCCCGGGAGGTGAAAAAGAGAAGCGAAAAACAAGCCGGGTCTTGCGAAAAAGGGCCGCACGTGCGGGGCTCCAGGCTGCACGTGCGGGGCTGTTGCAGAAACAGTCCGAAAAACTGCTCTGTTTGAGCAGTGTGTTTCCTTGCCAAAACAAGTTTATTTTCATGCAATTCATTCCCAAAAACTCATAAAAACATGTTGGACTTGAACCTTGTCCATGAAACACAAGGTAAAACTTAGAAACAATAACCAAATTGCTAGGAAAGAAATCAAATCCTCACTTGGGTATATAGTTGCATAAAACATGTAAGTGTAAATTTTTAAACTCAAACTTCCATCCTCAAACACAAGTGTTTCCAATAAAAAATCAAATAAACTTTTGAAATAAAATGTATAGACATAGATATACATATTTGAACTTTAAAACTTTACATCCCATGGAATTTCCTTGCAAATTGAAAACCCATGCAAGAAGAAATGAGTATGAACACAATAAAATCATGCATGCTCAAAACTAGAATTAATTCTTTCAATTGGTTAATCAAAGACTCCAAAACTATTATAAACTATGAACCATGTGGTCCAAACTTTATGATGAAAGCTCTTTAAAGCTTAGAGAATTCATGAAGTTCATGCAAGAAAATGTATATGTAAACAAAGATATCATGAATTCATGCCATGCATGTTGAATTTAAGTCCAATTTCCTTCAATTCTTTCCTAACTTAGCTTGCATGTTCTACTTTGTCAATTCCAACATTAAAGCTCCCAATTAATGAAGAATTCATCCTAATTGACCCTTTGTTTTAGAAGATGATGAGTGTGGGAAGTTTAATTTCAAGAAATTGAATGAAAATCTTACCTTAACTTGAAGAATTGTGAAGAGTTAAATAGTTTTCTTCAATGTTCTTCCTCTCTCTTTTCTTTTCTTCTTTTCCTTATTTTTGTTGAATTCTCAGAAGCTCTCCCTTTCTCTTTCTACGTGTATAGCTCACCAAGGCCACCAACTCTCTCTTTCTATTGTTGATTTAGGCTCTTATTCATAGCCTTACACATATATTGGGCTTAAATTTAATAGGCTAATAAATTAATTTAAATCAAATTCACTCAAATTAAATTACTTCTCATCATCTTATAATCTCAATTACACTATATTAAATTATACTAATGTAAATTAGGCGCTAATTTCTATCCAATTATTTAATTCTAACTTGTTAAAATTAGCGAATCAAACAGGTTTAATTTTTATTCTAACATATCTGTTCAAACAATACAAATCAATAAATCTCATAACAATCTATAATACTTAATCACATAATTAACATGTAGGAATGTAATTAATAGGTCCAATTAAGGCTCAATTCAATCACAAACAATTTCAGTAAACTGAATCAATTTTCAATTAAACTTCTCAAATGGCTCTAAAAATTCCCATGAGCCCATCCATGTACTCAATTTCAATTTGTGCACCCAATATGGTTGTCAATTTCAGTTCTAAGGTTGTGACCTTAACATGTAATTTTCCAATTTGGACAGATATGCACAAATTAAATTACTAGGCACTTAGTTCAATTAGAATTAACACATAGTTAATTTATTAAAATCACGATTAGCAATTCTAGGTCGTCACAGCCTCTCCACCTTAAGAAGTTTGGTACTCCAAACTTACGTTATACATATATTTCATATGTAAATCAAATGTCTTAGGTCTACATTATACGCCATTCAACAATTCATTGTTCAAATCAATCATCAGTTCCACGATCTATCACAATTGGTCAAATCATTCAAAATTCAAAGTAAATCCATACAGTAATCCCATGGCAATCAATATAATACTGACGTAAGCAACTACATGATGTCCATAAATCTCATTTTCCACAGGTTTAACTGCATACTACTGTAATCTCAACGCAGTCAATCGTAGGACATATTCAGGTCGTATATTTCCAAATAATTATAACATCACATTCACAGTACAGTAACACGAAGGTAACCAGGCTTTGAATCAAATTGTCACGGTAATATCAAAGCAATTTCATACATGATACAGGTAATTCACATACTTCCTTAACATCAGCAAGTAACTATAGGAAACAAACGTAACAATTCGCTAAGTTGCCCATTCGTAGTTACTCAAAAGTTATCAGATTTATAAATAGAGCAAATTCCCGTATACATCCATGGTAGTATAACATTGAAACAATTAGTCACTTGATGTACATGATTTGTTACTTCGCAAAGTGGGCTTAAAACATACATTCGTTGAATTATTCCAATTCCAGCAACAAAGCCTTCATCTACAGGCATTCATGCAGTTTAGCAAGTAAGCACATAGCCTCATGGCAAGCATGCTAATCACAGCGATATGGCAATCACACTCATACAAGTATGCTAAAGTATAAAACTCACCGAGAACTCTAAGCCAAAACAAAAACTAGTTAGAAACAATGCATGATCCTAACTATATTAAATGTCTAATGCAACACATGCAATAATGTAATTAATAGTCTCGGCTATGAATATGGCATATGATACAATTTGATAACATGCTTTGAAACACATATTCAAATAAGTATTGAAATGACAATGCAGTTTGAATGATGCGCTGAGCCTCGGTGCATGCGAGACAAATGAATGAATGCAAACATGTGAGCATAAGGTATACTAATCCAAAAACATGTCCCTAATCTAACCATCGAAAGCGGATAAATAAAAGGAAAAAAGACGTGAGGTTGAAAGACATGTACACACGCACGCACACTTATTACAACATTGTGCCCTCGCGAAGAAGGGTCCGAATGAATAAGCTAAGCTAGCTACGCTAATTAAGCTAACTATTACAACACAAAACTAATTAACTATTCTAGTTAACTAATTATTACAAACCGAAATTGAGTAACTAGCTATGCTAAGCTAATTAAAATATTACAAAACGAATTAAGCTAATTAATTACAACACATGTATGAATGAATTAGCTAACTTATTCTATGCTAACAAAAGCAATTAAATGGCCTCGGGGCAAGGGATGCATGCATGCTCGGTTGCTCCACCCGAAAATGCCATTGCCTTGCCATCGGATGCCTCTGTTTGCATTCATTTGATCACCGAAAATTGTACCAACTTCCAGATTGCCTTTACTCTAACACAGGAACACATTTGTGCAAAAATTCGTTGGTGGCCGGTCGGCTACAAAAAGTGGCTGTCGGCCACCTCAACTGGCCAGTCGGCTACTTCAAGTGGCAGGTCGGCCACCCCATTTTCTGGGCTTTTTCTTTTGCTGCAACAGAGAGCAAACAGAGGCAAAACAATACATTTTCAAGAAACGTATGTACTGCTACCCTCTTTATCATTTCTCAAGCTCAAAGAAGTGTAGCGCTTGGCTCTCAAGCCATCAACCAAGCATTTTCAATGCATGATGGCTAGGGAACCAAGCTTGTACAAGGTTAATGAATGCACAAACAAGACCAATACAACCACCACGCTATCATGCATGATCAAGGGTGATGGTGACTAAGAAAAGTGACACGTTTCATCACTTTGAGTATGAAACGTCCCATTTTTCTCGTGTTTGGATTAACGTCCGATCCGAACACATGCAATGTAACACAAGGATGCTCAATATTGCCCCTTTTACTTAGTTCATTTTGTTTACACATTTTAGATTACCAATCCATTCTTTAATTGATTAGTCCAAAAGGTGAATGTCCTCTAATGGAAAGAGGGCTTGAACCATAAGTGCCTTGAGCATGAAAGAAGCCTTATGCTGTTGGTAATGAACTCCCAAAGGAATTAAACCATTAGGCATGAGGGTCTCAATTCCATACTCAAGCCAACAAGGGGTTCGAAGTCACTTTCAAAACAAATGAAAGAGTGAAGAATAAAGGGAGATTGCAGAGATTTCAATGCTAAAATGGAGTGCAAAATGGCATTAAAACATGCAAGCAACTCATGCAATACATGCTAAAAAGTCTAACTCACTAAGCTAGTGAAAGAGATTGCACTACAACCATACAATACAAGCCTCAAAGGGCCAAACCAACTCAAAACGGAGTTAAAACCAGTCAAAACAGTGACTAAATCATGCTGAGATTGAGGTACAAAATGCTAGAAAAACATACTCACATGTTAGCTTGCAAACAAGACTCAAGACACAACTTTGAAGAGCAATGAAAGACTGAAACAAATGAGCATGTGATAGGGCTATATACACTGAAATTACATGTTAAAAGACACTACAACATGCAATCATTCCAAGAAAAACATGTTTCAAGGCCTAAAATGCCAAGCTAATGAAGCCATTTGCACTACAACTATGCAAAACAAGCCTTACATGACCAAAGCAGCCCAAAACAGAGCTAAATCATACCCAATCAAAGGCAAACACATGCTGGAAATAAGCTAAGTTTAGCCACAAAAACATGCTACCATGTGATACTAACTAGGCATTGAAGTCAGACACAAGGAGGGGAGGCTAACCTCTTCATTTTTGGACTTTAAAACATGCTTTTTACCACTGAAATAACTCTGAATTTCAGTGGTTTAAAGGCCCAAAAAGTTTGATTTTAATATGCTAAAATATGGTGCAAAGGCTCACACAAATAAGCAACAAGAAGGGTAGACAACCCCTTAGCACAAAATGGCTTCAAACCAACATGTTACGGCCCAAAAATCAAAGCTTTTTGCAGTTGGAAACTAGGCCCAAAACAGTATAAAAAAATGGCCAAGCAAGTGATTAGAACTAGGCCTACAAGGTAAGTAATATACCTCTTGAAGCTCAGCACAAAGCAGGCACTCTTTTAGGCTCAAACTTCCTTCCAACAGCCCAAAATAGGCTCCAAGGGACCTCAACTCCAAGGTAGTCCAATTTGGTTAAGGGCTAGTGTGCAAAGGTGTAGAGAAAATCAACTATCAATCATAAAACAAGAGAAGAGAGAGAGAATTCTAGAGAGAGAGAGAGAGAGAGAGAATTTTGATCCAAAATTTTCCAACCTCCCAAAATGGGGAGAGCATCCCCTATATATAGAAAATCAAGCTTAGAGCTTGTATTCATCCCTCCATACACGTGTATGTAAATGGCCTTCAGTGAACAACAGCTGGCATAGCTGGCAAACAAATATCTGAAAAAAGAAACAAATGGCCGTCAACCACTTTAGGTAGCCGACCAGCCACCTTAACTGCTCGACAGGAACAAAAAGTGGCCGACAAGGCCAAAAAATGACCGACAAGGCTCCTGCCCCTTCCAGGAAAGAGGCACCAAGGTTTGGCCAAAAACAAGCACAAACAAAAAGGGTTTAGAGGCTCAAATACAAGGCGTTACGCTGAGAACTTCGGGCGCTCAAACAAGCACAATCATCGAGTGCACAAACGATGACGTCTAAGTCTTGAGGTCGGTCAAAAATCGAGTGTCTACTGGCCTCAAACAGTGTCGAAAGGAGGCATGGTTAGAACGACTTGCTAAATATTTGAGTTTAGAACATATTTCCAGAAGAGTTTGAAGACTGAAAACCAATGGAAAATGGTCAAATAATTTTTATAAGAAAACTGGACATATTCTGTCACATTTTGGAAAAATTGGCGTTTCTCTCTCAATGCTTGATAAAAAATTATAAAACCAGCGGCATTTGAAAGGTAACTTAAAAATCTAACTTTTCCGATTTGAATCACTTGATAATTCATTCTGTGGAATAAACGGTGACCTGGTAAAGTTAGCATTGCTATCGTCTCCAAACAGCAATAAAGTTAAAAATATATTCAGGCCATCGTTGTCAAATAATTTTCTTCAATATTCTAGCATCATGAAAACATGTTAAACTAACTCCAGTAGTTTCAGATTTTATGAAAGTGCCCTCATGAGTTTGTTTAGGGTTTATTCAAAACGGATTAAAAATCTGTTTTGGTAGAAGTTCATTAGTTTGCAAAAAACGCACTTTGTATTCACCATGAATCACATGCAAGACTAAAAAAAATGTTTCTTACTATTATTCCCATGTGAAACTCTAATCCTTCATATTTACTTTCATTAGTGGTAATAGAAAATAATATTTATGAAGAGTAAACACAAATTCATAAGCATGCAAGATTAATTCAACAATGGAGAATATTTGAACACATAAGGAGCAAAATCAGTAGCTAAACCATCTAATCCATACTCGCAAGAAGGACAGAAATCACATAATCATAAGATTATCATTTTATCCAAATGTAACATGCATTGAGCATTTGTGTATTATCTATACACACTCTTGCATATTTTTAATGTATAAATTTAGTTAAGAAAAACATTTAAGGGAGGACAGGGGTTGAGTATTTTTACCTCAATAAAGTAAAAAAAAAAAATCCAAGTGTTGAGCCTTTCTTCTCCTCTCTTCTCTCATTTCCCTCTTGCTTTCTCTCCCTCTCTTTCTCTTTCTTTTGCTCAGTTACGTGTATGTAATGGAAGGCTGAATAGTGCTTTTAGTTATAGGAGTTTGAGGACCTATTTTATTATTATTATTATTATTATTATTATTATTATTATTTACTTTATTTCTATTTTAGCTTAGGAACTATCATCTATAAGAAAAGCTTACAACATGTTTGCATGCCATGGCTGCCTTGACAGAGGCTTGGAATTGCCATCTATACATGTAGGTTTTGGAGTGTGGCAATAAGCAAGCTTTGGCATGCATTGGCATGCTTGCTCAGTAGGGCCGAATTCCTCTGCCCAAAAATAAATTCTGATTTCATTTTTTTTTTTTGTACAAAAATAAAAATCAATGAATATATATATAACCTAGTCACTAGATATTTTGCTCCCCACTATTCTTTTACTAACTTAGTTATTATTTGTTTAACTCATTTAGTTTCCACAACTGTATTTAGATAAAAAAAATTTTATCACAAAAAGATAAAAAAATTTATTTAAAGGAATCTAATATTGGTATTAACCATGATACTATTAACATTATAATTCGATAATTTAATAATCACTGTTAATTGACTTAATATTATTATTAATCAAACTAATTAGTTGTCTAAAAATTCAGGTTCTTACAAGCGAAGTGACACGTGGAAGTTTGTTAGCATCGCCTCTACTAGTCTCACCGCTCAAGCAATCATTCTTGTAAGAAATGGTTTTGGGAAGAAAAAAAAAAAATCACAAAATAGTTTTTTTCTAAAACTTTGGTCTATTTTTAAGTGGGACCCATGCGCTAAAGTTGGCGGATCTATGTGACAACGTGTTCTTTGCCACGTAACAATTTACATTGTATATTTGATTGCTCAAAACCATTTTTAGGTGACTGAGAAATCAATGTCAAAATGAGCTCTATAGAAATAGTGTTTTGGTGAGATTTCCATAAGGGATGGAGAAAAGGCTTATTCCACATTGCTTGAGTAGTCAAACTTGGTGTGGGTTTATAAGTCTTGAGTTTGCATCTTGTGAAGGGCCCCAAGGGGTACCCAAGTTTTGTGGATGGGGAGGTTATGGGAAAAGTGGGCCTTGACCTATTGGACCCAAAAACTACCACGCGCGCGCCGTCGTCCCCTCCCCCTCCCACTCGCCCGGACCGAGCTTGGGCATAGGTGCAAGGTGTGAGGTTAGGTTGGGCTGGGCTTATGTAGTCCAATGCTTATCTTTTTGGGCCAAAAACATTTGAATTTTATTTTTCTAAAATTAAATTATTACCGTTTGGAATTTGAATTTCTGTTTGAAATTCAAAATAAATTCTGAAATGACCCAAATGTTTCTGAATGTTATGCAATGCACCTTTTCCTCCAACCCAAATAGGTTTTTTACCTGTTCAAAACCAACCCAAACATGTTCTTCACCTCTTCAAATCTATCCCGAATAGCCACCAAGTCTTCTATAAATAAACAAGTCTTCAATTTGGTTTTTCATTCAATTTTCGTTCTTTCTTCTGCTTTTGCTTCCTACATTTTGTTGCATAACTTTTCTGTAAGAAAGAGTATAAACACAAAGTGTGTTCACTGGACATTTAGTTTGTATTGCTACTACTAATTGTCGTTAATCATTTTATCCTGGGAGATAGACGTCCACATTTTGAAAGTACCGTGGAGAGAACGAATCTATCTTAAGGAGACAGTGTTGAACACTGCACTTGATTGAATTTCCGGAGAAGTAATACTGTAAGTAGTTTGTTTGTGATTTTCTTTTCAAGTTTCCATTTTTTTTTTTGGATTCTGTTTTGTTTTGTGTAACAAAATAAGAATATATTTTTCCATATTTTATTATTCTATGTTTTGTTTTGATTTAAGTAATCAAACAGATTTTCTTCTTCCTTAATCAATTCTTCGAATACAGTGAAGATTGTCTAGCAATCTTAAGACATAATCGTTTCTTCATTGTATTCAAAATTTTGATTTTCTTTTCTGATTTTTGTAACTAGAAAATTGTATTGCTTCTAATTTATTTTCTGATTTTTGTAATCAGATTTGATGGCTATTGAAACTGGTACCTCCAATCCAGTTGTTACACCAACACCGACTGTTACCCAGAACCTTGTTCAAATTCTTGTGAATCATGGAGAGAAATCGAAAAAAATTAACTGTACAGAGTTTAAGAGATGGCAGCAGAAAATGTTGTTCTATCTGACAACTTTTAATCTTATATCCGTTTTCTCCATGAAGATGCTTTAGTACTTAAAAAGGATGAAAGTGATCGACAAGTTATTGCAGCGGTGGATGCTTGGAAGCATTCTGATTTTCTTTGTAAGAATTATATCCTCAATGGCCTAGATAATATGTTGTATAATGTTTACAGCCCTCTTAAAACAGCAAAAGAATTGTGAGATTCTTTAAAAAAAAAATACAAGACAGAAGATGCCAGCATGAAGAAATTCATTGTTGGAAAATTTTTGGACTTTGTCATGATGATTCTAAAACGATTATTAGCCATGTACAAAGTCTCCAACTCATCTTGCATGATATTCATGCTAAAGGTATGTCTCTCAGCGAATCTTTCCAAGTTGTTGCAATTGTGGAAAAATTATCGCCTGCTTGGAAAGATTTTGAGAACTACCTTGAGCATAAATGCAAAGAGATGACATTGGAAGAACTTATTGTCCGATTGAGGATTGAAGAAGTTAACCGAAATGCTGAAAAGAGGAATGGTAAAAATCTCATTGAATCCAAGGCTAATGTAATGGAGTAAGTGTCCAAACCACATAACAAAAAGAGGAAGTTTGCTAGAGATAGTCCTAAACAAGGTGACAACAATGGCAATAAAAAGGTCAAAGGAAAATGCTATGACCGTGGCAAGACTGGACATCATGCCTCTTATTGCTGACACCCTAAGAAGGATCGCAGAAGTACAAGCAAAATGACTACCAATCAAGCCAATGTGACAGAACTAAATTACATCTCTGACGGGGTAAATGACATCAATCTTTCTACTGTGGTGTCCGAGGCTAATTTGGTTGGAAATCCCAAGGAGCGGTGGGTTGACATTAGGGCAACTCGTCATATTTGTGCGGATAAGAAGATGTTCTCTTCATATAGTAAGGCTGCTAATGGGGAACAACTTTTCATGGAAAATTCTTCTGCTTCTTCCGTGGTTGGATAAGGAAAGGTGATATTGAAAATGACCTCGGGAAAAGAACTTACTCTTAACAACGTGCTGCATGTACCAGACATTCGCAAGAATGTAGTTTCTGGATCTTTGTTGAGTAAAAATGGTTTTAGGATTGTGTTTGAGTCTGATAAATTTATACTAACTAAGAGTGGCATATATGCGGGTAAAGGGTCTATGAGCGATGGGTTCTTCAAATTGAATGTAATGACTGTTGTACCAGTTTCTACTATTAATAAAATTAACATAGCTTCTATTTATATTCTTGAGTCTTATTTATGGCATGATAGATTAGGTCATGTAAATTTTGATGATTTGCGTAGGCTTATTGGTTTGGATTATATACCAAAATTTCAAATTGATCCTAATCATAAATGTGAAGTATGTAGAGAAGCAAAACTAATTAAGGCACCATTTAAATCAGTTGAAAGAAAAACTGAACCTCTAGAATTAACTCATACTGATGTCTGTGATCTTAAATTTGTTCAAATTATAAGAGGCAAAAAGTATTTCATAATATTTATTGATGATTGCACAAGATATTGTTATTTATACTTACTTAGAAGTAAAGATGAGGCCTTAGAAATGTTTAAATTTTACAAAACCGAGGTTGAAAATCAACTAAATAAAACTATTAAAATGGTTAGTAGTGATAGGGGTGGTGAATATGATGAACCTTTAAATGAATTTTGTGCACAATATGGCATTATTCATCAAACTGCAGCACCATATTCTCTTCAGCAAAATGGAATTGCGGAAAGAAAGAATAAAACCCTTAAGGAAATTATGAATGACATGTTACTAAGCTTAGGCTCACCATAGAACTTGTAGGGGGAAGCAATATTGTTTCATAATTATGTTTTTAACAGAATATCCCACAAAAAACGAATAACACTCCTTATGACTTATGAAAAGGTCGATCGCCTTTCTACAAATATTTTAAAGTGTGTGGATGTCTAACAAAGGTAGAAGTTCCTGTTCCTCAAAAGACTAAAATAGGACCAAAAACAGTTGATTGTGTGTTTATTGGTTATGCACATAATAGTAACACATATCGGTTTTTGACTCATAAGTCAGAAATACCTAATATACATGTAAATACTATTATAAAGTCTAGGAATGTCGTATTCTTTGAACATGTTTTTCCTCATAAGAAAGGACATGAATTAAGTTCACAGAAAAGAATTTATGATTCTACACAAGGTTAGGATACTATTGACAATCAAGAACAAAAGACTAGTACTAGTCATGACCAACAGGAAATAACAGATGATGAACCAAAACGCAGTAAAAGAGCGAGAACATCAAAATATTTTGGTTCAGATTTTCTAACATACCTATTAGAAAATGAGCCTCGAAACTTTAAAGAAACAATGTCGAGTCCTGAAGCACCATTATGGAAAGAGGCTATTAATAGTAAAATTGAATCCATCATACAAAATCACACTTGGAAGTTGGTGGATCTTCCACTCGGGTGCAAACCTCTTGGGTATAAATGGATATTAAAGAGGAAAATAAAAGCAGATGGTTCAATAGACAAATAAAAATCAAGACTTGTGGTTAAAGATTACAGACAAAAGAAAGGTCCGGACTATTTTGACACGTACTCTCCAGTAAAAAGGATCACATCCATTTGCATGCTTATTGTTATAACAGCGTTATATAATTTTGAGACACATCAAATGGATGTTAAGACAACTTTCTTAAATGAGAATTCACATGAAGAAATCTACATGGAACAACCCGAAGGGTTTGTAGTACCAGGAAAAGAAAAGAAAGTGTGTCGGCATGTAAAATCTCTCTACGGATTAAAACAAGCTCCTAAGCAATGACATGAGAAATTTAATCATGCTATGCTAACTAATGGATTCAAGATAAACGAATGTGACATATGTGTCTATGTTAAAAACATTGACCAAGGATATGTCATAGTCTGTTTTTATGTGGATGACATGCTCATAATTGGTAGCAGTCATAATATAATCAAATCAACCAAGCAAATACTGAACAAAAGATTTGATATGAAAGATATTGGAGTAGCAGATGTTATTATAGGAATGAAAATTACTAGAATATCTAACGGATATGTTTTATCTCAATCACATTATATTAAGAAAATACTTGGTAAATATATCAAGGATGATGCAAATGTAGCAAGAACACCTGTAGATGTCAATCTTTATTTGTCAAAAAATAAAGGTGATGAGATGTCTCAATTAAAATACTCCCAGATTATTAGAAGCCTAATGTGCCTAATGAATTGCACACGTCCTAATATAGCATATGCTATTAGTAAATTAAGCAGGTACACTAGTAACCCCGGAGAAGATCATTGGAAAGCAATGATTTGGGTTCTTAGATATCTAAGATTTACCCGTGATCATGGCTTAAACTTTACTCAATATCTAGCAGTACTTGAAGGCTATTGTGATGTAAATTGGATATCGGATACTAAAGATTCAAAATCCACTAGTGGGTATGTCTTTACTCTAAAGGGTGCAACTGTTTTATGGAAATCCTCAAAACAAACGTGCATTGCACAGTCTACAATGGAATTTTTGAGTTCATTGCTTTAGATAAAGTAGGAGAAGAAGCAGAATGGCCTCGCCATTTCTTAGAAGATTTCTAATGTGGCCAAAACTTGTGCCAGCTATTTGCATTCATTGTGACAGTTAATCTATAATAGGAAGGACACAAAGTCATATGTATAACGGTAAGTCATGACACATTCGTCGTCGACATAATACTGTAAGACAATTGTTCTCAAATGGTATGATCTTAATAGCTTATATAAACTCTAAGGAGAATATCGCGGATCCGTTAACAAAAGGTTTAGCAAAAGAGTAAGTGTATAGTTCATCGAAGGGAATGGGATTAAGGCCTATTACATAAGAGTCATCATAATAGTAACCTTACTTAGATGACTGGAGATCCCAAGAACAAAGTTCAAAGGGACAATTAAGTTATGTGTGGCTTATTAGCAATCACTAAGGGATTAAAATCCTTATCCATTCTTTTGATGAGAGTGATATCTGCAACATGTGTTGTATGCAGGAGATTAAGGGTAAGCTTTGCTTTTAATGATTACTTATATCTTGACTTAGGAATAAAAAGTCAAGATAAGTATAAAGGATACTCTCAATAAGAATCACCTATATGAGTATCGAATTGGGGCTAGTTTTATGAGAATAATGAGACTAAATTCTCTAGAGCACTCATGAATAACAAGGACCATTCAAGGCCAAAATGAACATAACTGTGAGAACCACGATGTGTCAGAAGATATTTTGTGTGAAATCTATTGTCTTGGCTTACACTAATGGCTGAACAATTCAAGGCATCGCGCTCATTGATTAGCTAGTAAATCCGATAGGTTATTACTAGGGACGGTTCAAGGCCGAAAGCTACCTGTCCTGAGGTAAGATATTTTCAATTTATACTTTAAGTTGGCAAGTCTATGTGGCAACGTGTTCTTTGCCACGCAATGATTCACATCTTATATTTGGTTGCTCAAAACCATTATCTGGTGAATGGAAAATCAATGTCTAAATGAGCTCCGTGAAAATAGTGTTTTGGTGAGGTTTCCATAAAGGATGGAAAAAAGACTTGTCCTACATTGCTTGAGTAGGCAAACTTGGTGTGGGTTTATAAGCCTTGAGTTTGCATCTTGGAGAGGGCCCCAAGGGGTATCCAAGTTTTGTGGAGAGAAAGGTTATGGAGAAAATGAGCCATGACCCATTAGACCCAAAAACTACCACACATGCGTGCACGCGCCGCCGTCGTCTGCCCGGACTAGGCCTAGGCATGGGTGCAAGGTGTGAGGTTGGGTTCAACTTGTGTAGTCCAATGCTTATCTTTTTGGGCCAAAAAAATTTGAATTTTGTTTTTCTAAAATTAAATTCTTACCGTTTGGAATTTGAATTTTAGTTTGAAATTCAAAATAAATTTCGAAATTACCCTAACATTTTTTGAACGTTGGCATTTTAGTCCAATGCACCTTTTCCTCCAACCCAAACAAGTTCTTTACCTGTTCAAAACCAACCTGAACACGTTCTTTACCTATTCAAATCTGTCCCGAACAACCACCAAGTCTCCTATAAATAGACAAGTCCTCCATTTGGTTTTTCATTCAATTTTCGTTCTTCCTTTTCCTTTTCCTTTTGCTTTTGCTTCGTGCATTTTGCTACATAACTTTTTTTTGTAAGAAACAGTATAAACACAAAGTGTGTTCGCTGGACATTTAGTTTATAGTGTTGTTATTTATTGTCATCAATCATTTTATCCTAGGAGATAAACGTCCATATTCTGAAAGCACCATAAAGATGACGAATCTGTCTTAAGGAGATAATGTTGAATACTAGACTTGATTGAATTTCCGGAGAAGTAATACTGTAAGTAGTTTGTTTGTGATCTTCTTTTCAGGTTTCAATTTTTTTTTTTTTTTTTTTTTTTTTGGGATTCTATTTTGTTTTGTGTAACAAAATAAGAATCTATTTTTTTCCATATTTGATTATTCTATGTTCTGTTTTGATTTAAGTAATCAAACAAATTTTCTTCTTTTTTAATCAATTCTTCGAATACAGTGAAGATTGTCTAACAATTCTTGCACTCGGGTGATCTTTGCGTCCCTGTTTGTTATAATATACGTCAGTTGCTTGTTTTAGGCGAAAAAAAGCAGTCCATAAGTTTCTCTGAAGAGATAAGCCATAGTGTTCTATATTGGAAAGTGCTTATATATTGTTTCCTTGATGAATTGAGGGTAATTGATGGATCAACGAGTTTCATATTGACAATTATCAAGTTCGTTTAATACAAATTCAGAGAGAGACATTCGTCGGTGGATTATGGGGAACTCAAGCTTGAAGTTTTGGTGAATTCTGGAGTGGCTCATCGTTATGGATTTAACATCAGTGTTGTGGATTCAACGTTGGGCAAAGCAATACCAAGGTGAAGATGGTGGTGGAAGAGACATATCGAGTTCGGTTCAATTTGGGTGTGAATTCGCTAGGTAATTGAGTTCTCATGTGTAATTCATTTATCTTCTTAGTAGATTGTTTTATGACTTTAACCCGTGATTTTTTATAACAATTTGGAAGTGTTTCAATTGTGATTATTATATCATTGTGTTGATTTGTCAATATTTGTTTGGTAAATATAATTCAATTCTCGTTTAATTGAATTAAATCTACTTGTGTTCAATTGGGAATTATTATTCATTGCTAAAATTAAATCCTAATTTCAAATCACTAGTTCAGAATTTTTAAGGTTTTCACACACTATCAACAAATGAACACTAAAGCAACTTATTAGTAAGTTTTGTCACTTCACAATCTCCTAGCAGGGATCACTTATTGTGATTGTGTGCCATATTGCGAGTGATATGAAGCACCGCATGATACATACTGAGCAGTAGGGGCAGAGGGACAGAGGAAGGATTGAGGGGATACCCTCCAAAAATTTGACAAATCCTAATATTTTATACAGGTCTATCTTTTAGTAACAGTTTTTGGAATACACAAAATAGGTCTCCAAAGCTCAATTGAGATTTTAAAAAACCCACTTTGCATAATGGTTGCCTTTCAAAATTTAATTCCCTGTGTAGTGTCCTCTAGAAACTCAAAAGGGCCTCTTGCGAAAAAAAAAAAAAAAAACACTTTTGTTTTTACTTTGTTCTATTTTTTCAAAAACACTTTTCAAAAAATTCTACTTTCTTATTTTCCGTGTTTTTTTGTTTTTACTGAATTTTTTTAATATTTTAAGCAATTTTTTTTTTTTTTACTTTTTAGACATACCTAACATAAATATACCTAAAAAATAAAAAATTTGTGAAAAAACCTTTTAAAAATTCACTAAAAATAAAAAATACAAAAAATATACGAGAATTCAGTACATTTTTTTAATATTTTTATGTAAAAAAAAATGTTTAAAATTTTAAAAATATTCACTAAAAACAAAAAAACACAAAAATCAAAAAACTCAATTTTCAAAAAATTTAATCCAAAAAATTCAAAGCAAACACACTGATTTTGGTAATAACATGTTAGAAAAATCTTTAAATAAACAATAAATATAGTATATTTGATTGGCTTGAAATCATATATTTTTTTATAAAAATTATTAAGTAACGAAATTTTGTTAGAAACATTAGATTGGTTTCTTATCTGGGTTCTTATAGTTTTATAAATGGCCGACTTGTAAAACTTCATAGGCTTAAAAGAACAAGAAGTTTTATTCAAATAATTATATGGGCTTATTTGAAATGCAAAATATGCCTATGAGAGACGGGCAAATTTCTTATAATTTTAATCTAGCCAATTAGCCTACACTAAATAATATTTTAATTTAAGGTCAAGTTTGACATACCTCAAATAATTCATATTTTTATCTTTTTATCTTTTTTCCATCACATCACTTCTCTATTTTTCTGTATAACTTTTCATAAAAAGACAAAAAGTGCACTTATTTAGGTCATTCCAAACAACCCCTAAGTCTCGTTTAAAAATAGATTATTTTAATAATTTTTTAACTTTTTACGAAAAGATGTACTAAAAAATAGAGAATGAAATGTGATAATTAATAATGACTTTTTAACTAAAATGTATAATTAACGAACGGGAACTAATTATTTAAAGAGTTAAACTCGGCCCCCGTCCGCCCGATGTGACATGGTCTACACCTTTCTTCTAGTCCCACCCTTTTATAATCCCGACTCCATCCCTCCCATCACTCGGTAATTTTTCCATTAAGAGGGAGAGATGTAATTGGGTTGAAGCCATCCAGAAAATATGCTACAGCCCATTGTCTCTACATCATGGGCCAAGACACAAAGACAGCTCTAGGATCTTCGGCATACTCTAGTGCTTAAAATAGAAATTGGATCCAAAACACTTCCAATCCAGACCTCATTCTACACCTTGAAGAAGCCTTACAAATTCAAACATTTATAGTGCTTCTAATTTTTATTTTTATTTTTTGGGTAGTTCTGAGCCGATCCTGTGGACTAAATATATTTATTAAAAAATCTTACTCTAACCTCAAGTGATAAATTTATTACTGTAAAAATATATATTTTTAAATATAATTCAACTATTTACACTTCTCACATTATATTTCAACACAAACTAACAGAAACAAACAAAAATAAATCAAAACTCACAAACAAAATTATTTTGGGAAATTGATTAAAAATTGACTTTTTAACTTTTTATGACTTTTTTTTTAAAAAAAAGAAACGTGTAAAAAAATAGAGAGGCAATATAACCCAAAATAGATTAAAAGTCAAAAATTAAATTTTAGCCAACTTTCTAAATTGGCCCAATTTAAAATATACCCAATCATTTATGCTTTGACAAATTTATCACTATCATTACTAGTCACAAATTATTATTCCACAAACGCAAAATATATTAAAAAAAAAAAAAGCTAGGTTTTTGTCTTTTTTTTTTTTTGTGACCTTTTTGTGAAAAAATATATAAAAAAATAGAGAGGTAATATAATAAAAAATAAGTCAAAAGTCAAAAAGTGACTTTTTATCTACTTGCCAAAACAAGTCAAAATTTTCTCATTATTAAAACGAAGGGCAAATACATTAAAAAAAATTACATAGAAACTTTTGAGAAAATAAGTCCACTCAATAGGAGAATTTCAATACACATTTTATATATTCTTTTAAATATTTATATACTTCTATATACTTTTTTTATTATATATTTTTTACTTTAGCCCTCGTTTGGGAACATGTTTTTTTTAGTAACTTTTTAACTTTTTAGTTAAAATATGATGTAAAAAAAACTAGTATGTTTGGAATTACTTTTTAATTTTTTACGAAAAGATTTACAAAAAGTAAAGAGAAAGAAAAATTTTTAATTTTTTAATATAAATTATTAATTTTTTAATTTTTTTAATAACTTTTTAACATTTTAACTAAAATCATCACTTGCCAAACACCCTTCCTAACATGAATCACTACTCAACGGATAATGGTTAGAATTCACCTCAGAATGTATTTGATAAAGTACATTAAATATAGGGAAAATTATTAGAAAGTCCCATTTTAGTATCTTGTGATCTATTTGGTCCCACGAGTTTTCTCTTTGTTTGCCAGGTCCTTTTGCGGCATAATTTGTTACTGGTTAGTCCTGATTTGAATGGTTTGGGGGTGTTGCTGGACAAATATACCCTGCCATGATTTGTGGAGATTTATTCTTCTTTTTTTTTGGGTAAAATTCTGCATATATTTGTTCTTGCAAAAGGACAACGCCGATCGTAGGTTGAGTATCAAATTACGATTCTAATCGAAAGCTAAACCATCAATACAAAATCACATTCGTTCATTCAAAATAGAATCATGAACATAAATTAGACAGCAAATAGAGTTAACAAGCCCTAATTCAAACAATTCGAGACAGAGAGAGAGAGAGAGAGAGAGAGAGATAGAGAGAGAGAGAGAAGAGAACCATCTTCGTCGGGAACTTGGACATGAAGGAAAAGGAGCTTGAAGCCAGAGGTGTTGGAGCGAAAGATCTTGTTGAGAGTCCAACCGAAAGCTCCTTTGCTGCTAATGGAAGCATGAGGATAGCCCTTGATGGTTGACTCGTTCACTCCCACCATTATCCGAGTCGGCTCCGATTCCACTCCACCTTCCATTGCTGTCTCACCCACCGAGACACACACACTCTCTCTCTCTCTCTCTTAATACTAAGGGACGCCGTTTATGGGAACTTGGTTTGCTGCATAGAAACGTGACTCACTGTCATTGTAGCGAGGGAAACGTGGTTCACCCAAATTCTTGCATTGCTTCCCCTATTTTTGCAGCAGCTGCTACACCTATCGGAATTTGCTATGGCCGACTGGCCAACAACCTCCCTCCGCCCTCCACCGCCGTCAACCTCCTCAAATCAAATGGAATCACCACCGTTCGCCTCTTCAACACCGATCCCGATACACTCACATCATTCTCTGACACCGGCATCTCCCTCATGATCGGAGTCCCCAACGAACTCCTCCCTTCCCTCGCCACCACCACCATAGACCCCTCTCTCCAATGGCTCCAATCCAACATCTTCTCCCACATCTCCCCCACCCAAATCAAGTACATTGCCATAGCCAACGAAATCCTCCTCAAAGACCCATTTTACACGCCCTATTTAGTCCCTGCCACGAACAATCTATACATAGCTCTTCAAACTTTGGGTTTATCAGACCCAATCAAGCTCTCAACATCTCACGCAGCTTCGATTTTGATGAATTCATACCCTCCCTCGGACTCATCTTTCGATCCAAATCACCAATCAATAATGGGTCCATTGCTGCAATTTTTGAAGGATACTGGGTAGCCATTGATGGTCAATGTGTACCCATTTTTCAGCTTAACAAACAACCCACAATTCATATCGCTAGACTGTGTTCACGTGATGGTCAATGGTGAGGTTCACGCCGAAATATGGAACCGGAAATGTGGAACCAGAACTGTGGAACCGAGTGAACCCCAATAGGTGAGATTGAGAACTGTGGAACTGGAAATGTGGAACTCGAAATGTGGAACCGGAAATGTGGAAACGAGTGAACCCCAATAGGTGAGATTGAGAACGAGAATCGGTGGAATCGGTGAGGTTCACGTCAAAACGTCACAAATGGCAATTGGAAAACAAAGGCTCAAACTGATGTAAAGCTGAAACGTGACACAATCTACGTCATGAAAAAAAATTAAAAAAAAAGTGTCAAATTCACGTCACAACCCACGTCACAGAAAAAGAGTACTATTACCTTTTTTTGGAACGTGAATCTCACACACCCCTTTTCATAAATACATGTGGGTCTACAAACTTAAATTAACACTTTAATGGCAAAATAGTAAACAAACAACCCAAAGGACTAAACGGTTTAAAAGAAAACAATTAGGACCACATGATCTACAAGATGATAAAATGGGATTTACTGGTCAATTCCCCTTAAATATATATATATATATATATTTATTTATTTATTTATTCATTTCACAAGAATAATTCTCTTGGTCTTTATTTAGTTGGCCAATTTGGAAACTTGGCTTTGGCTTTTAGCATATTTTGAGTTACATTGTGAGTATTTAAGAAATTATTATTTTAATAGGTTATTTTAATTTTTGATTATTTTAGTAGGTTAAAATTTTTATTTTTGAGAAGATGATTAGATTTTTTTATAGTTGGGTATGATGTTTGTGAGAGAAAAAGTAAGTAATTATGGATGTGATGTGACATTTTATCTTATTGGCTATTTTAACCTTTTTTGTCTTTTTGTGAATTTTAGCCTAAAAAATGCTAAGGTAGCGTTTGGTAGAGTTTTAGAGTTATGATTTGAGAATGGAGTTGTATTTTGAGCTTATGAGTTTTTGAATTATGATTTAAGTATAGAAAATTATTTGATTATGAGTTTTTAAAAAAGTTTTGAATTGAGTTTAAAATTTTTGACGTGACATATAAATTTGATTCAAAAAGTTACAACCCAAAATTCTATTCAAAGCTCATAAAAATTTTAAAAAAATCTAAAAATATTTTTTATTTAAAATATAAAAATAACATGTCCCCTCCACCCAAAAAAAAAAAAAAAATACTGTCTGGTCAACCAGCCAGATGACTGACCGGACGTTCGGGGAGATGACCGGGTAGACGAGTTTTCAAACGCGGGTGTGGAAATGATTTTTGAAAACTAAAACCAAACGTAGCATCAAATTAGTAGATGGAAAATTGATTACAAAGCCCCACCAAACACAATCTAAACTTTCATTTCCCAAACAAGGCCTTTTTCTCTCTACTTTGTTACACGTTTTTTAATAACAAATTAAAAAAAAAATCAAAAAATCAACTTTTAACCAACTTTTCAAAGTAGGCTTCTCTTTCTCTGCCCAACACTCTGCACATTTGGTTAAGCACGCCATGTCCAATTAGGTTTGATGGTTTCTTCTAACCATACAATTCTCATGATTGAATTTTTAGAATTTAGTGGGTTGATTACTCATTATGGAAAGTAAAAATTTTCTCCAGAGAGAAAACGAAATGAAGTGCTACTTCATTTATTCTATAAAGAGAAACAAACTCGTTAATGATCACTCCTGACCAGGGATGGTCGGGAGGACCCTCCGATGGTTTAGTTAGAATGATGATCAGTCATATAGTATTTTGTTAAGAAGCAAGACTTGTTTTTGTTTTTGTTACCTCTGTTGCTTTTACTTATTTCTCTTTTTATAGTGTTTTTGTCTTGGGCCTCGGCCGTTAGATTATCTTCTTAATCTAAGGGCTTTACTTGTTACTAGACTTTGGTCGGAAAAGTGGTCAAGTTGTTTTGATCATTTACCATTGGATTATCTTGCTGTGTGCGGCTAGATTATGTCAGGCATTAGTGGCCAACTTGCCGATTGCCCCTTCCGTCCAATTATTTTCATCAGATGATTGTGTCATTTGGGTAGGCTGGATCTATGCCCTATCTCTGACAATTGTGGTCCTCACCATTGATTATGAATGGATCTAAGGGCATCCTTGCATTCTACAGATTTCCTTCTAGAAGGCGATTTTACTTAGGCTTTAGTCACGTGACATTGTCTTTTCATCTAATGGACCTATCGATGACTTGGGCTTTTCTCTTGATTCGTCCTACTTGGCTAGGCTTGGGCTTTGGGCCAATATTTTTACCTTTGGAGCTTTGGGTCATGTTTTTACCCCTCTACACTCATTATAAAAAATAAAAAATAATAAAAAAATATTCAATAATTGTAGTTATATTATTTTATCACATTTGTATTAAAAAATTAATAAATATAATTTCAAAAATAGATCATCTCTTCTTGTTCTTCTTAAAAGACAAATGTGATTTCATCATATTGGTTACAATTATTGGCCCAATCTTTTTTTTTTTTTTTTTTTTTTTTTTGGAGGGGGGGGATGATCTACCCACAAGAATTAAAAAAATAAAATAAAAATTATCAAAGTAGGGCCAAAGTGAAATGGTCTTCTACTAGCTAGTTTATTTTGAAACCAGGAAAATTATGCTTTTAAATTCTATTTATAAATTATAAGTTTTTAGAATAAGAAATTACAAGAAACAACTCCAAGGTCATGGCTGTGCACAATGCAATGTAGTGACAACAATGATTGTTGTGCATTTTATGAGACTCACTTTGGGTCTTATTTTGACATCAAGTACAATATATTTGTAAAAAGTTAAATTGATTGGACATCGATAACCATTTAATATAATTACATTTGTATCACTTTTATATTTAAAATTATACTTACTACTTATTTTTTACATACAAATATGGTTTGATGGAGGGCTTATCAATACTCAAATAACTTTAATTTTTTATAAATATATTCTATTCAAATAATTTTTAAAAAATAAATAATTTAAATTATCAAAATATGACCTGAAGTAGACCATAAAGATGACAACAATGGTCCCAAATCCCAAATCTCTAATGCCAAATGCAATGTTCATAGTTATGCTACCTTCAATGCTTCAAAGATAATAAGAATTTATAATGTGACTTGGATCTATAGAGGGGATCACCTAAATCAAGTGCCCAAATGTCTCTAATTATTCATGGAACAAAGGATTTACATAATGTCATGTGCCAATTGCTTTGTAATGGACCACTCCTGCTACAAACACAAAGTCCTTGTGGCACATGGTTACATCCCATGATTTGCATATCATCAATCTAGTGACCACAATAGATTCTCCGCTAATCTTGCCACTATATATATATAGAGAGAGAGGGGGACGTGACAAGGACACCTATGGTCAAGAGCAAATGGGAGGACATTATCTATTTTAACATTTTCATAAATAAAAAAATTAGTTCTCAAATTTAATAATAAGCACAGGAATGATTAGTAAATGAATTATTTTTGGAGAAAATTAGCAATAAGTCTAATTTAAAAGTGTTTGAGGTGTTGGGTCTATTGGATAATTTTTTTAGTGAAAAGTATACCTCTTGTAAAATAGTATGGTGAGAATTACTTTTTATTGTTTTAGAGAACATTTTCATTCCAATTTTTTCCTTTTATGTTAATTTTTTTTGACCTATCTGTTCAAATTGTTCAAAAAATTTATCTTGCTGAAATTTCTATCTATTAAAATTATCTGTTCAAAAAATCTATTTGTCAAAATTATCTATTCAAAAAATCTATTTGTTAAAATTATCTGTTCAAAAAATCTATTTGTTAAAATTATCTGTTCAAAAAATTTATTTGTCAAAATAATCTATTCAAAAATATATCGATTGAAATTATCTATTGGAATTCTATCTATTGAAATTCACCAAACTTATTTTTTCTTACATGTTGAAATTTATCAAGTATATTTCCCATATTTGAACCTATCTGTTTAGTTTTTTGAACAGATCTGAGCCTTGAACAGATTTGAGCTCAAATCTATAAAAAAGAAAAAGAAAAAAAAAGAAGAAGATCTGAAGACGAATGCTAGGGTTTTGGAAGTGCCAATGTGAGAGATGAAAAAGAGCTTGGGTTTGGGATTGAGAGAGAAGGAAGAGAGATATTGGGGTTTTGGGAGGTTAGTTGTTTGAAGCGGCGGGATTTGTAGCAGTAATAAAAGGTGGTAATGGAGAGAAGGGCAATGAGAGTGAGATAAGTGGCGACGAAGGACGAGAATGAGGAGGAGGAGGAAAAAGAGGACAATGTCAAGGGTCTTGTCTTCTTTGATACAAATGCGGCTTAAGTTGAGGGCGGCGACACTAAAGAAGGTGAAGAAGAGAGATCGGCAAAAGAGAAACCTCACCATCACTGCGTTAGCCACGTGGTCATGGCTTTGAAACGTACCGCCTTCAGACCAGAGTTAAGAACAACGAGGATTTGCAATGGAGTAGCAAGAGAGTTGTATAATTAGGTGGAATCAGAGATCTGCACAAAGATCTATAAAAAGAATACCAGTCAATTCTACAGATCAGGTAAGAGGGAAGGATAGAGAGAGAGAGAGAGAGAGAGAGAGAGAGAGAGAGAGGGGGGTTTGAATTCAATAGATAAACGTGTGAATCCAAATAACGGGTAGATTACACTTTGCACTCCTTATACTTTGGACAAAATTTCACTTTGATCCCTACATATGAAATCGTGATAGTCAACCCCTGCACTTTTGGTCCATACACATAAAATCCTGATGGTCAACCCCCTATACTTCTCGTCAAGTAACATATATGTAACAAATATGTGACTATGAAATGAGAGCGAGAGAGGAAAATCATTCTCATTTTCCATCAATATATATTTTGTCCCACGTGATAAGCATTTGAAAGTTATACAATACAATATGTGTATATGTGTACGTGTGTGTGTTCATATGCTGAAAATTATGATGAAGAGATAAAAAAAAAATATAGCCCAAAAAAAAAAAAAAAGCACAACAGAGAAATCGAAGTCTTAGTTACTGTGAAAAACAAAGTTTTATTATTCCAATTTTTACAAAATCCCAGTTTATCTCCTTAATCGTTCATACTTTACGTTTTGTTTTAGCTGAATACAATCAAAATTTTATGTAAATTTTAGGATGAAATTTATATAGATAGGAAATTTAAGTGATTTTCCTCTTTTGCTCTCATTTATAGCCATATACTTCGCATATTACTGACTTCTATTAAAGACTTATATGATGAAATAACAAAAGAGAAACATTAACATTTGGCTAGAAGTACAGGGAGTTAATTGTTACGATTTCATAAGTATAAGTACTTAACTATCACGATTTTATGTATAAGGACCAAAATGTGATTTGATTAGTAGTGTAAAGGGTTAACTGTCACGATTTCATATGTAGAAATCAAAATAAAATTTGATGTAAAGTGTAATTTATTCCCAAATAAATAAAAGGCACGTGACTGTAGGTAATTTGGTCATTTTACAAAAATATGTCCTTATGGACTTAATAGTTCAGTAAGTGGATTTTGGGCAAAAGATATTTAAATTTGGGGAAAAAAATTTGGTTCTAACCACCAGAATACCTCAGCCATTAAAACTTATTTTAAGTATTCTCTTCTCTTCCTATGATGTACAAAATATATAATATATATATATATACATGCGGGGAGTAAAAATCCAACAATAATTCATAACTTTAAACTTGAAACTTTAATAATAATTCTAATAATATAGCAAAAAAAAAAAATATATATATATATATATCAAATCATTCATGAGTAAAGCCTTGGAAACATTTTTTGTAAAAAAATCACAGAAGCTCAAATGGAAGTATGAAACGTGGGCCAATCTCGGAACTCCTTCGTAAAAGCCCAAAGAATCGCACAAGCCGATATAAAAAAAAACAGATCAGAAAAAGAAGATCATCTCGACTAAACAAACAAGTCGGCTAAAGAATACCATCATAGCCAACCAAGTTGAAAAGAATGACACACGGTAGAGCAGAGCCATTTGACATCTTACAACCCCAAATGGACGACCTGATGTCACTAAGTAAGAGACATCTACATCTACATCTACAAGATTATACATACAGAAAGCTAGGAGTATATCATGTACTTAACAACACTTCATAAGTCCTACACATCTCAAGTACAGATTTGACTGTCAGATTAATTACTTTCCTGATGTTACTTAACAAACAAAGAAGAGACATCTACATCTACATCTACAAGATTATAAATACAGAAAGCTAGTAGTATATCATGTACTTAACAACAGTTCATAAATCCTATACATCTCGGTCATGTTTGATTCACAAGATTAATAATGAAGTATTAATAATCCTATTAAATTAGTGTGGTATTCACTATCCAATTGGATTAATATCCATTGGATTAATAATCCCACCCCTACCCCATTACTAATAATCCTACAAATTTGTTGGATTAATTATTCATTGGATTAATAATCCTAAACTAAAATGTTAAAACAAACATAGGATAATTGGGCCCATGAATTAATAATCCCAATCCCATACTCTAATCCACCCAATCAAACATGCCCCTCAAGTACAGATTTGACTGTAAGATTACTTTCTCGAATGATAGAGAATTTTAATTTTAGAGTGTTAAAAATTTTTAATAATGTGACAAAAATAAAAAATAAAAATATAAACACACATAACATGTTGTGATCTCGCTATTTATCATATTACTAAAACTCTTTTAGAATTTCAAAATTAAAAGACTCAAATCTTTATTCCTCGACCAATACCGGGTCGACAAGCTCTATTGTGGAGCCGAAAGAAGTAATCATCTTGCTCGAGGCAAATCTGCACTACACAATTCTCAATTTTTTTTATTTTTATTTTTATTTTTTTTTGACATCTAAACATCAGATTTGCACTGTCAAACTAGTGAGCGAGAACTTAGGCCCCGTTTGGAAATTTATCTTTTTAGTCAAAAAATTAAAAAATTATTAAATTAGTCAAAAAATCAACAATTCATACTAAAAAGTCAAAAATTTTCTTTTCTTTTCTTTTTACTTTTTACATATCTTTTCGTAATTAGCCAAAAAATCATTCCAAACATACAAATTTTTTTCAGCTACCTTTTTAGTCAAATAGCTAAAAAATTACTAAATTAACCTGTTCCCAAACGAGCCCTTACCTTACAATTATTGAACAAAATTAATTTCTAAAAATGTGAACCAAGAATATCCCTTTCTATTAAAAGGAAAAAAACGTCCCACACAAAGAATATACAATTTTATGGGATGTTTGGCAATTGGCTAAAAATAATTATAAAAAAAATCAAAAAATTAATATAAAGCGTCTTTCGTAAAAATTTAAAAAATCATCGAAATAATAATTCTCAATCGAACCCTTTATAAGGATTTTGTTATAAATTCACTTTCATGGGAGTTATGCCCACGTTAATAAGAAAAATGTTGATTGATCTTATTAATAAAAATCAACACTTAAAAAATAGGAAAGCAAAATGTTAATTGAAGAAAAAATTTACTGTATATACATTTACAACTAATAATCAAATACATCATATATTTGAACTTGTTGAATTTAAACTCAAATAAAACTAAGTTCAAAAAACATAAAAATCAAATCAAATCAAAATTATGACCTGGTTTGATAACTATTTTAATAATTATTTTGATCCTCTACAAAAATATATACAAACTTTTGGATTTATCAACTAAAATATTTAATTGCCAAATATAAGTAACAAAAATATCTCAATCAACATCACCAATTTGTAGTCGTCGTCGTCGTCGTCAATCAAACTAATCAAGAAGAACCCTTCTTCCACGTCAGCAAATTCCGGCCACAGCGGCCGGCCGCGATCCTGGTCTTGACGTTCTCGAAGTCCGAAATCCGACAAGGAATCGTAATCCCACCCGAGTGATCAAACCCGAACTCCTCCTCGGCATCCCTCAACAGCTCTCCAAACAACGGGTGGTTGAAATACACCACCGGCACCAAAACCCGGCGAAAATCGCCGCCGTCTTTCTGACCCACATACACCGCCATCTGACCCTTCGGCACACCCACCAAACGGTGATTACTATTCATTGGAACGTAACCCCGACCCAAAATCCGACCCGGATTGGTAGAACAGAGGGACTTGGCCTTTGTTTTGAGGGAAGTGAAGAGTGTGGAGATGGGTTTGGGGTTTGGGTCTGGTGGGTCGAGTCTGCGGTACCCGGAAGAAGAGCGGTTCCGGTGGAGGAAGAATCGGAAAAGGGTTGTGACCCTGTGTTTGAGCTTGAAGCCTCTGATCTTTCTCATGGTTGATGATGATGATGAGAGAGAGAGAGAGAGAGAGAGAGAGAGAGAGAGAGAGATTTGGTTTGTGGGTTGTTTGGAATCTAGGGAAAAGGCCAAGGATCAGCGATGGACATGGTTAAGTGAAAGAGAGAGAGAGAAACGTGAGAGAGAGAGGTGAGGATGTTTGACATCTTCTTGTGGTGGGGGTAGAATTGAGAGCTTCATTCAGAGAGGGCGTTTCTTGTTGTTTTTTTCTTTTCTGGGAATCTAAACGGTTTTTGTCTTCAATTTTCCTGTGTGGAATATGGAAATCCCCCAACGTTTCTCTAAAACAAGTAGTATAAACGAAACGAAGAAGAAATGGGAAGACAGGGTTTGTGAAATGTAGAGGAAGGTGGATCCAACGAAGTAGACAGTGAAGGTGAGGACGGCTTTGAAAGGTTCGGTACACACTATCCAACAAAATGGATTATATATAAGAGCATCTCCAACGCTTACTCAAATTTTTCATCAAATTTGAGTCAAAAAACATCAATTTCACCAAATTTGATAACAGATGCTCCAACGGTTCACCATTTGTAAAATTTGTCCCGGGACAACCGGGTGGTCGACCGGCCGGTTGACCGGTTTGCCCAAAAATTTTTTTTTTTTTTTTTTTGAATTTTTTGAACTTTTTTTTTGAACTTTTTGAACTTTTTTCGGGACGACCGGGTGGTCGACCGGCCGGTCGACCGGCCGGTCAACCGGTTAGGCAAAAAAATTTTTTTTTTTTTTTTTTTTTGAATTTTTTGATTTTTTTGCTGAACTGTTTGAACCCTTTTACTGGTTGACCGGTTGGTCAACCGGGTGGGCAACCGGTTGGTCGACCCGGGTCCCCCTCCAACGGTCCGTAACAGTGTTTTGATGAATTTATTTCTTCCTCGTCGATCTGATGAAGGATTTGTTGAAATCTCATTTTGGTGCCAGCTTTGGTGCAGCGTTGGAGCATGAACAGTATCGTTTTCATCAAAATTTAAATTTGATATCAGATTTGGTACAGCGTTGGAGATGGTCTAACGGGGTGTTTGGGGCAGGATTGAGTTAAAATAATTTACTATAAAATAAAATAGGTTAGAATAATTAATAAAATAAATTATTTAATTTAATTTATAATTAATTTTTTTTTATAATTATTTTAACCAAGCAATTAAAAAGTGAAATAATCCAAAACCATGCTAAAGAGAGATGAATTGCACGGAAACCTAGTCAGGTTGTACGTGCACCAGAGCCGTTGGATTCATTCCCCTACCAAAGGCGGAATTTTTTCATGCGGATAAGCCTTGCTTTTGCATTTTTGCTAGGCTATATAATAATAGAAGGTAAAAAAAAAAAAAACAAAAAAACAAAATTACAAAAAAAAAAGTTATAAAAGTATTAAATTATCCCATATACAAATAAAAAATGAAAAAAAACATCATTCTATATTAAGGATAATTTTATCATTCTAAAATTAAAAAATCAAAAAAGTTAAATAAAAATACTCAACGATTAAAAAAATTTCAGACTAAAAAAATTAAAAAATCCACTAAAAAAATTATTGCCAAAGAACCCCTAAATATATGCCATCTCATATCTTCTATTATTGTTGGGGGTTGGGGGATATACTTATAATTAATAGAAGGTAGTGTGCCACGAGGTATCTAAGAGGATGAATTGCACGGAAACGTAGTCAGGTTGTACGTGCACTAGAGCCGTTGGATTCTTTCCCCTACAATTTTTTGTAGGCTGCACATTTTATGTTTTAATAATGCTAGGCTTCAGGAAAGGATTTCAGGAAAAGTTTCAGGAAAATTATCTTATTGGTAAGAGAATTATCTTACCGGTAAGAGACCCATCACGTCAAAGGAAAAAAATGAAATGTGATGGGTCTCTTACCGGTAAGAGAATTATCTTACCGGTAAGAGACCCATCACGTCAAAGGAAAAAAATGAAATGTGATGGGTCTCTTACCGATAAGATAATTTTCCTGAAGCTTTTCCTGACGCTTTTTTCCTGAAGCCTAGCATTACTGTTTATGTTTAGATCGGCTAGTCAAAACTCTCTAGGCTCTTTTCTTTAGGTAAATTACGCTAACACCTCTTTAAAAATAGCCACTTTCATTAGAAAAATGTTTCATGCCTCGACAATTCGAGGCGCGAATTGGCTCGAATCGTTGTCTCTCTACTCTTGTTCCTCTCTCTTTCTTTCTCTAGTTCACCAATGACACCATGGCCCCCTTATTCTCTCTTTCTCTGCTCCTCTTTCTTCTTTCCTCCCTCACATCCTCTCTCTTTTTCTCCTTCCAGCACCACCACCACTGCCATCTCCCCAACCCAATCCCCCTCCTCATTTCCATCCCCACCCTTTATCCCCTCATTCTCTTCAACCCTTGACCCAAAACAACTCACAGCCCTCAAATCCCTCAACATCCCCACCTCCACCGTCCCCTGCTGTCAACCACTTTCCCTCCACAGCGCCACTGTCTGCGACGCCGCCAAACTCTTCCCTCTCTCTAGCTCCCAAACTGCTCCGCCGACCTCTCTCTCTCCATCACTGCCCTATCTTCTCTCTCTTTCTGATTTGCTAATTTGATTTATCTTGATTTTTTTTATTTTTAATTTCAGATTTTGAACTTTGATTCAATTCATGAAAGAACTTGCAATTCTTGGTGGTTCTCTCTCTCTCTCTCTCTCTCTCTCTCTCTGTGTGTGTTCTTGAATGGATTGACAGGGTCGACACCAAGGCTATCACCGATTCTGCTGCCTTTTTTTTTTTTTGAAATTTTGCCCCAAAACAACATCGTTTTGGGCTCGAGCCATTCGCGGAAGATCTCATTCGAGGTCTGTAGCAGAACTGCTTTAATTATATATAGTGGTGCTATATGTATCAATTAATATACTAATTAATATATCAACACTAATTATAATATTATTATTGACCTCACTCATTATACAAATTATAAATATCAAAAATATTTTAAATTATGTCACATCATCAATTAGTATACTTTGGTGCATATAATATTATTCAATTATATACCATCTCTTAACATTTTAGAAATTATATTATCATTCCTATAATTATTAGGGGTTGTTTGGGGTGTTCTAAATAAGTGCACTTTTTGTCTTTTTGGACTAAAAAATTGAGGAAGAAAATATGAATGTTTGGGTTAACTTTTTGACTTTTTATGGAAAAATGTGTAATAAAAAATTATAAAAATTGATTTGTAGGGAAAATTAGGATTGTGAGTTGTGCAGCTGTAATTGTTGACTTTTGGTGAATAGTGTTAATTTTTTAACTTTTTGAGTAATTTTTTGGCTTTTTGACTTTTTTGCAATATGCCAAACTTGGCCTTAATCTCATTTCATAAACTCCACTCTTTATATAAAAAATAACAACTCTTAATAGAAAAAAAAAATATATATTAAAAAAAAAGAGTAAAGCAAAGGAAAGGGAAAAAAAAAACAAAAAAACAAAGGATGTATAACAAAGCACAAAAAAGAAAAAAGAAAAAGAGATAGTGCATGAGTTCAATGTTTTCATTCCGTCTAAATAATTATAATGACAAGAGAGTGATGCAATTTTCCCAAACCTCAAGCGATAATATGTACTAAACCCAAATCTCAAGGTATAAGCATAATTTACCATTTTATTATTATAATTATTTTTAACTTAGGTCTCGTTTGGCGTATTGATTTTAGGGGTTGTTTGGAAACTTGGGTTGAGAGATTTTTTTTAGCTAAAATAGCTAATAAGGCCTTACTTGAGTTGATTTATTTTAGATTATCTTTTTGTCTATTTATCTTATTTAAGTTACACCATTTTTTATTTGGATTATATCACTTTTCTATCATATTGCACAACTTATCATTAAAAAAAAAAGAGAGTATACTTATTTAGATTATTTCAAACAACTTTTAAAGATAAAATAAGTTTAAATAGCCAATAAGATAAAATGTCATATTCACAACATGATCATTTTATTTTTTCTCTCAGAACCATCAAATCAACTAAAGAAAGAAGAAGAAAAAGAAGAAGAAGAAGAAGCCAATAATTATCTCAAACACAATTTTCTTTATCCAAGTTAAAATAGCCAAAAAAAAAAAAAAAAAAACTAACTAAAATAGTCAAGTTCCCAAATGAGCACTAAAAAATTCAAAAAGCTAACAAATACTCAAAAGTTAAAGATTCATTTTCATTCGCTCTATTTATAGGCTTATTTGTTTAATTTTATAATATTTTCAGTGACTAAATATGTTTGAATTAAATATTTTAAGAATTTAATAGATTCAATCGATAGTTTAGGAACTATTATATACTTTAGGGATTGAGTAAGCTCAATTGATAGTTTGGGGACTAAATAAACAATTTAGCGATAGTTTAAAGGTAGAAAGTATAATAAACCCATTAAATTATTACGGTATTATCTAACATTAATTTTAGATAGATTATTTCTTTTTAAAGAAAATTATCAATAAAAATTAATTTTTTTTCATTAAATAGGTTAATAATATCTTAACAATTTAGAGGTAAATATATATATTTTTAACATATAAATAAATAAGTTGGACAAATTTCTAGAAAAAAAATTAATCCATTTGTTTCAACTTAAAAACAGAAAAGAAAAAAAGGAATTCAAATAATAAATGCATTAATTAAAATTGATAAATTTTCCATTGTTTATATGTGAAATAAGTCTTATAATCATTATATTAATTATTAGGATCTTATATTAAATTATTAGGGTGTTATGTTAAAATGTGTTTGGATTTTTAATAATATACATGCAAAACTTTAGGGAAGATGAGTGAAATTTTTTATTTAAATAGTGTATTGATTGATTTGATAGTTTTCATCTCTTCCTACACAATGCAAATGGATAATATAGTCATTTTGGATAACCAAGTAACATCGTTTGTGCTAAATTAACGGGTTAAGAGAATCTTGATATTGTTAGTAAAAGTAGGAAATTTTTTTTGTAAAGGTTCATATATTTGTCAGAAACCTCGGGAGAGGCAAGTGTAATTTACCTTAATTTTTTTATCTCATATTTTAGCCAAAAAGCTACTAAACAAGCCTACTTTCAAACAAGGCCTTAGAGGCTGTTTGGGATTTTTCGAATAAATCACTTTTTTTTTTTGATTTTTAGTAAAAAAAAAAAAAATTATATCAATTTTTTTTATTTTTTCAGTCCAAAAATCAAAATAAAATTGAAAAAATAAAATAAATTTAAGATGTTTATTATTTTTGAACCTTTTTTTTGAAATTTAATTTTTCGAGTTGTCTCCTCGAATAGAATTTAAAAACTTTTAAATTTTTTCCAAAAATTTTTTCTTTAAAAAGTTTATTAAAATGAAAATAATCTAACAAAAAAAGCAAACCTAAAACCCCACCTTAAAAAAAAAAAAAAAAATTCTAATTTGGTCTTTCAAAAAGGTCTCTTGAGATGAGTACATGTGTCATGTTATACTCAAAACATATAAATATATATATCTTTTGAAAATGTTGTGTATAATGCAAATTTGAAAACATAACAATTTAGTAACTTCAATATAGTTCAAGGGGTGGTAAATACGACTCAGGTAATCCTTAGGTTAGTGTCTTTAAGTAGGTGACATATTAAGCACTACTAATCGTCACTTTACTGGTTGCTAACTGGAAGGCACGTAGTACTCCTTCCGCGTGTGTTTTTGGTCTTTCACTATGGACACTCAGGCCAACTTAACCAATACCAAACTACACCCCCTATCAGGACTTACCAACATATATACCCCAAAACAATTCAAGATGATCTTATTTCACAAAACAATTCCTTTCTCAAAGCAATAGTTTTCAAATGCAAAATTCAAATTAATGATAATAAGATGAAATGGAATGGCAATGCAACATGTAACATGTAACAATGCCTTAATATAGTTCCATTTTCAACTTCCACCACACAATCCTGCATTGTGATTAAATTCTCACTTCTCTTATCAATGTAACATCATAATATATCTTCCAAGAGATAATATAGCAATATCTTTATACATACATCTTCCACATATTAATCATCATTTTAAACTTGGTCCTTCTAAGACAAACAAACAACAAGCTATTTATCAAGCTTCAAAAATCAACATTTCTCATTTCTCTATGAAATCCCTCATTTAATACAACTATAGAAATTCCTCCATCATTTATTCCCCGTAATGATTTATCAAGCATGAATTTCACAATATCTCAACATTTTTTTTTCCAAAATCCCCAAATTTCTAGGGTTTTCACCAAAACTAGGTTTTTGTCACATTTTTAAAAAGATTTTTTCAAAACAACACTCACACCTTAGAACATAGCTTATACTCTCAAAAGTTTGGGAAAATATAGAGAAAACACTTTTAAAATCATCTAGAGGTCATAACCCAAAAACCATAGTTCAGATATGAAAGAAATACTCCAAACAAGAATAGACTTGCAAAAACATATATATAACTCTAAGAATGCCCCTACCTCAAGCTTGGGAGAGGAAGGAGATGAAAACCCTAAATTTAATGTTGATAAAAACTTGATCGATCGGTGTGAACGTAGCCCTCGTCGCCCTTTTGTATCTTGGACTCAGGTTTCGTGGTGTCGTAGTGTTCATGTCTTTTTCCCCTAATACTTCCTTGAGTTTGACTATTGGATTGTAATGGTTGCGTTTGGAATAGGTTGGTTGCTTGGTTTTCAAACTTTTGTTGTCTAGAATTTTACTGCTCCGCTCGGGCGGTACTTCTTACACTCGAGCGGGCTTTGTGCACTATCAGTACTTTTGCAGGTTTGCAAAACTACTAGGAGAATGTATTCTATGCTCGAGCGGTGCTTTTTGTGCTCGAGCGGTCTCAGCTCGAGCAGCCTTTCTTGCTCTCGAGTGTTGGTCTGTTGTCTACAAAACTACTAGGAGTGTGCATTCTGCGGTCGAGCATCACTTCTTGCGCTCGAATGGAATAACTTATTGTGTCTGATGCTCGAGTGTCACTTCTTGCGCTCGAATGGACTGTGCGCATATTAGTGCGCAACAGTACCTTTCTATATCACTTTTTCACATTTTTTCTTTCAAAACCCTAGATCTAAAGCCTCTCTTTCTATAAAAATCCATATCTCTCTATATTTTCACTTAGATCTGTTGGTTTCTCTATCCTAGTGTCTTTGGAAATGAGGTAGAGCGTCTTAAGAGCTTCACTTTGGTCTGAACAAAACTTGGTTTTGGCATCTTTGAAGTTTCTTCCTTGCTTTGCTCGTCTTCTAAACTTGAGGTAGGGATTTTCTACACTCTTCTATGAGTTTTAACTTCGTTATTTGTGGATGTGTAAAGAACATTGGAATTTGGAATGATTTTGAACAAACCTAGGGTTTTGGTTTAAAATCAAAAGAGGGGTTTTCAAACGTATATATTAAAAATGCTCATGGGAGTAGATGTGGGGTTGTGTTGTGATAAATTTGTTAATTTTGATACTCGGGATGGATTTTGGAAGAAAATGGAGTTTTGCCCTAAAATATCTCAAATAGTTATTTTGTATAAATAAATGAAATTGGTATTGAGAATATAAAATTGGATAGATGTTTATATAAATGGTGGAGTTGGATATGTATTACCTCTCACCTATGGAAATTTGGATAATTTATCTGTCTTGGAGATTGTATATCTATTTAGAAATATCTGTTGTGGTCTATCGGTGGAGGATAGCTGTGATTGTTGTAGAAATTGCACGGGGATTAGGTGAATTGAAACTAATCTTTTATTCGTTGTCATTGAATATGGCTATGTCTTTAATACATTGTAAATGTATGATGTTTGAGAGAAGAAAGGAGATGGATTGCATTAAATTAAGATGGCCTGTGTGTCCAGGGTGAAAGTCCAGAAAACAATGCGTATACATGGGTGTCGATTCTCGCAGATGAAATATCTATAAAATGGCAAATAGAAGTGTTTGTATAACAACTGTATTAGGTAAAGACCCACTGAGTTATATCCTCAGTTTGGTTGTCTGAATGAAATGAAAAACGATTTATGAATCGAGATAATATGGATTGAGATATAGAGCATGGTGTAGCATGGTTTTGTAGAGCAATTGTAAATGATTTTATTACGGGCATTATAGATGCATATTACACTTATATCTTTGTTAAGATTCATATATTATGTTAGATTGTTTCTATTGGGCTTTGGCTTACCCTACATGGGAAAATGATTTTCAGGCGCTGATGATATGCCTCGACCAAGGACTTAGATTGGGAGGATTATGATGGGAGGATTGTGGAGCTGAAGGCTCAGTTTTGTTTATCTTGTATTTAATTTTTGTATAAGCCTATGGCTTTATTTGTATTGAGCTTATGACTCATTTTTGATGTAACTAAGCCTTGGCTTGGAAAGATGTAAGCTTTTAGAGCATATGAACATTTGTTTAGCTTTCATTCCTTATCACCTTTTATTTAATAATTCTGATTAATGAAAGCTTATTATTTCAATTATGTCACCTTGTATTAGTTATTTAGAGTTAGATTATTCTAATTATTTTGGGGCGTTACAAGTTGGTATCAGAGCGAGGTTTGAATACTTTGAGTACGTGGAAAGTGGTTGTTGCCACAATGGGTTTGTCTAGCTTGATAGAGACTTTGGTATGTACGATGTGCTTACATGATAACATGCTTATATGGTTATATGGGTATGAGATTTAGTTTCTAGGATGTTGTAAGTTTACGGGTTTCTAGAAGTCCTATTAGAAGAGCACTTGATCACTGCTGTTTCTAATTGGAACTCTGGCATTGTCGTGGGGAGGTCATCATCCAGAAATGAAATTCGTATGTGTTTATGTGACAACGTGCTTATGTGGAGTGAATTACTGTTGTCCACCATATTAGGACGCGAGTGAGTTAGTTTCAACACATTTATAAATGTGCTAATCTCTTGTGTTACCTTAATTAGGATGCCAGGACGTGGATGTGGTGGTGGTAGGCATGGTATGGCGAAGAGGCATGAGGTGCCTTTACCAGATAATATTCTGGCGTAAGAAGAAGGGATTGGTCAGGCCAATGTGGCCAAACCAGTTGGTCAACAGGCCATGGGCGCCTTAACCACGAAATGACCAGAGCATTACGGGAGTTTATGGACATTTTCAGGGCTGAGAATCAAGTCCAGGCCCAAGTAACTGAAGCAGGGTCGTCTTTCTTGAAGTGAGAGTTTTTCCGGTCGAATCCGAATGAGTTTTTCAATGATCCCAAGGAGCCACTGAAGGCGAATGAGTGGCTAGAACAAATAGTAAAAACGTTCGAGATGCTTGGCATCGAGGACGACTAACTGAGAGTGACCTTGGCATCTTTCCAGCTGAAAGGAGATGCGGGTCAGTGGTAGAAGTATGCACGTGGGCTTATTGGTGTGACTTGGGAGCTTTTTGTTAGTGCCTTCTAGAATAAGTTTTTGCCTCCCACTGTTCGAGAGAAGTTGAGCGATCAATTCTCCAAGCTTGTGTAGTTGAACACTCCGGTGGCTGAGTTTGAGGCCATATTTACTAGCTTGTCGAGATTTGCATTGGAACTCCTAGCGACTGAGGAGCACCGTTGTTTAGAGTTCAAGAAGAGGTTGAGGACCAGGCTCATGTTCAAAGTGGTCGGGTCAATGATTAGAGATTATGGACACCATGTAGAGGTGGTGGCTCATTTGGAGACCGTAATGCAGATGGAGGAAGGAGAGGATAAGGGGCTCTAGGAAGAGTCAGGATATTCAGAGGGACAGTAAGAGGCAGAGGGGTTCTAAACCATAGCAGTCCTAGGGAGCACAGTCGAGGTCCACTTTTCCAATACCGAGTTCAGGTTCTGGGAGAGGTGGTCAGGGAGATGCCACTTGTTTCAAGTGTGGTCAATTAGGCCACAAGTCTCTAGCTTGCTTGAAGAGAGGAGGAGGGCAGTGGTCTGCATCGTCTTCGGCTCTTTCTCAGAGCCAGAGTCAAGAGAGAGGCTAGCCGGCGAGACTGCACCGATAACGTCGATTCCCCAGATTGAGAAAGGCTATGGTGAAGTTATATTGTAAAGCTTTGACGGCGGTATATTCATGCGATTGGTATGGATCTGGAATTTGTGGCATCGCCGTACAAAACTAATGCAATCCTCCTCCATGGTTGACCAGTAGTAACCTTGTCTGAGGATCTTCCGAGCTAGTATCACACCATTCATGTGTGCCCCACACTCTCCTTCGTGGATAGCCTCTATGAGCCGCTTCGATTCCTCTTCTTCAACGCACAGCTTGTGCATTCCCAGATGACCTCTTTTGTATAGATTACCCCTATAGATGATAAATTAGACGACCAGATGCCGTATTCCCCATTTATCTTTGGCATTTGCCCCTGGTGGATACGTCTTTTTTTTTCCAGAATGTTCCAAACACCGTAATACCAGGGGTTCTTGTCCTGAACTTCATCTATTGCGGTAATGGTCTCATAGGCCGACGTATATTTCTATTCGATAATAATTGGACGCATCTTGACTCCCAGTGGGATGTCTACCATAGAAAATAGAGTTGCCAAAGCATCAGCGAACCTGTTGTTCTCTCTCAGTAGATGCGTAAATGTTAGCTTTTCAAACCTCAGAATTAGACTATCCAGGGCATGATGGTAAACCTTCATTTTCTCTTCTTTAACCCGCCAATCTCTGTTAGCTTGAGAAACAACCAAATTTGAATCTCGGATGACATCCAACCTCATTGCCCCCTAGTTCAAGGGCATCTTCCAGACCAGCAATACACACCTCATATTCTACTTTGTTATTGGATAATTTGAACCGGAGTTTGAATGCTAAGGGTACATGGAAATCATTGGGTGCTATCAGCAACACACCTATCCCATAACCATATTTATTAGACGCTCCGTCAAAGTACATCGTCCATGTTTCCTCTTCTACTTGCAGAAGGTCCTCATCTAGGAACAGGTATTCTATTGCCTCATCTCCTTCTACTGGGTGGTTTACTAGGAATTCTGTTACAGCTCTCTCTTTAACAGATTTGCGCGTAACATATCTAAGATCAAATTCAGAGAGAAAAAAAAGCCAATGAGCTAGCCTACTCGTAAGCGCTGGTTTCTCGAAGAGATATTTAATGAGATCTAATCTCGAAACTAGAATTACGGAGTGAGCTAACAAGTAATGCCTCAACTTCTTGGTAGCCCATACCAAGGCTAAGTAAGTTTTCTCCAGGGGAGTGTAGCGAGTCTCATAGTTCAGCATCTTCTTGCTCAAGTAATAGATAGCCTTCTCTACCTTATCTTCATATTCTTGAGCTAATATGCATCCCATGGTTGAGTCCGTCACTGACAAATACAGAATCAGAGGCTTCCCTGGCTCTGGTGGCAATAACACAGGCAGATTCTGGAGGTATTGCTTGACCTGCTCGAAGGCAAACTGACATCGGTCGTCCCATCGGAACTTCTTTCCTTTCTTCAGGAGACTAAATAGTGGTTCACAAGTCAAGGTTAATTTGGAAATAAATCGTCTTATGAATTGCACCTTGCCCAGAAAATAACGCACCTCCTTTTCAGTCCTTAGTGGTGGCATTTCTAGGATGGCCTTGAGTTTGGACGGATCCACTTCAATTCCCCTCTGTGTGATCATAAATCCCAGCATTTTCCTTGTCGTTACGCCAAAGATGCATTTTTGCGGGTTTAACCTCAATCTGTATTCCCTGATCCGTTGAAAGAATTTTTCCAGTGCAGTGTAGTAGCCTTCTTGCTCTTTGGACTTGACAATCATGTCGTCCACAAACATCTCAACCTCTTTGTGGATCACGTATTGCAAAATGGTGGTCGCAACCTTCTGATAGGTAGCCCTAGCATTCTTTAACCCAAAAGGTATGATTCGGTAGCAGTATGTACCCCATGGTGTGGTGAAAACAGTCTTTTCCCCGTCTTCCGATGCCATCAAAATCTAATTATACCCAAAAAACCCATCCATAGATGAAAGCAAAACATGGCTAGCAGTAAAGTCCACCAACTCATCTATGTGCAGCAGTAGAAAGTCGTTATTCGGACTCGTTTTGTTCAGGTCTTTAAATTCGATGCAAACCTGAATTCTGCTGTCTTTCTTCAGAATTGGGACGATATTGGCCAACCAGGTGGGATACTCAGATACTAACAAGAATCCTGCATCAATCTGCTTGGTGACCTCCTCCTTGATTTTCAATGCCCAATCCAGACGAATTCGGCGCAACTTGTGTTTGACTGGTCGGGCCTCAGGGTCAAGAGGGATCCAGTGCTGTACGATCTCAGGATCAATTCCAGGCATGTCTTCGTAGGACCACGTGAAAACATCTTTGAAATTTTTAAATAAAGTGATTAAACGATCGCGTTCCTCTAAAGACAATGTGGACCCGATCTTGACCAAGCACAGATCCTTCTCAGTACCCACATTAATGGCAATGATTTCATCAATACAGGGCTTAGTACGCCTCTCTTTCTCTCAATTAATCAAGTTTTTCAAATCCAGAGGAATTTCTTGCTCTTCGTTTTCATTAAAATTCTAAAAATCTTGGTTAATACAATAAACCAGTGGCACAGAGTATTACACAGAATCTGCAGTATTCTCATTCATAAATTTCGGCTCTTCTGTTATAATAGACTCAAAAGTAAAAGAAAAAGAAGACCTCGACAGGACCTTGGCATCCGAGTTACCACCCTCGAGAATGCCAGACTCAGACTCCCTAGACTGACTCGAATATGATCTCGACCCCACAAACTCAGCAGAATCAGATTGTGGCTCATCATCATCCAATTCTGAATTGAAGAGATAGCCCTTCTTCAGCTGCTAAGTAAGACATGGTGCCCTCGATGTATCCAAAATACAATTGGTTGGGTCCACACCCGGTTCGTCCTCGATCATGGAGATAGTAAAGTTATCCCTTAAGTTCTCCGGGTTCGTCGCGGGATCTGTCAAGAGATCAGCCAGTGTTGCCCTTATGCCAACCTCACTATTGCCTAAATCATTCTCTTTGCTCTGGTCTGTGTTGATGCTTGGTTCAGCCCTTTCCTCATCACTGTCTTATAGCTGTAGATCAAAGAAAATTTTGAATCTGGGGATGTGCTGTTCCGAGGAATTTACCCAAGGCTTAGGAAAGCCACAAAAAGGAAAATTCTCTTCCTCTCGAACAAAACGGCCATTTAACGTCCCCTGAATTGGCCTGTGGATGAGCTCATAATGCTTCCCAGCTCCCTTGGCTTTGGTTCTGCCTTTTAATTCCTCTCCCTTTCTGATCTAGTCCTCTCTAGTTGGCACATATCCCAACCCAAAGGCATGCGGGTTGTGTGGCACCTTTGCTAATGCTGTAACACCTTTCCGTCCACTCTTTCCGAGCCCCATTCTCGGAATATGCCTCAGCTTGAAGTAGACAGACTGGGTATTGACAAACATATCTTCGTCCGCGGCCAAAAGTGTCTGCACTACTCGGGCTTTCGCCAGAGTAAATCCCGAGAGTAATGCATCCTTATTGCCATGATTGATCTTGAGCACTGGTGTAGTCACCTTTGGAGACGGGTGGATGGTTGAGTTCCCAAAAACTGTTGCTACTCCTCCCTCATGAGAAAACTTGAACATCTGATGGAGGGTGGAGGAGACAGCCTTTATGTGATGTAGCCAAGGCCTCCCTAACAGCAGGTTAAAGGTTGCCGACACATCCAGTACGTAGAACTCGATCTCTTGCTCAGACGACCCCACCTAGACTTGCACTTTCACTGTACCCATGACCTCTCTACTTGTATTGTCATACGCCTGTGTCACTTGGGTTGTAGGGATAAAGTTTGCCAGTTTGAGGCCAACTGCATAGGCAGTTAAGGATGGACAGATATTAATGACAAAACCAATATCTACCAACACCATTGGCACCCACTTCTCTCTGCACTCTACGGAGATGTATAATGGTTTGTTATGAGCCGACCCATTCGGCGGTAGCTCTTTGTTAGAGAAAGTGAGCATTGTCTTGGCTTTACTTGGAAAGACCAAACCCACAAGTTGCTCAGGCGTAGTATCGATGGACAATTTAGCCTTGTCCATTGCTGAAAATACTACCTATCGGTGCACCCGTGAAGCCATGAGAATTCCCCAGATAGAGATATCGACTTGAATCTTCTTGAGCTGCTTCAGAATTAGCTCATCTTCTAGTTGCTTTTCCTTCTATTTCTCGACCTCCCAGTCTTTTCCTAATGGCTCTGCTTGATCTAGGTGTGGCGGTTTAAAATACTGTCCATTTCTTATGAGATGATCTATCTCCTCAACATACCATGTATTATCTGGACTGGAGTCTCCCTAGTCTTCGTTAGTATAGGCCAGATGCAATCATTGTCATCCTACCACTCGCCATCAGCCAATGACAAACAGTTGTTCGGCTCTACCTGAATCATTTTTACAGTGCAATTGTCTCTCTCAAGGTGGTGTGCAGTTGTGATTTTATGGCTGCCTTCAATTCTTTCTCTTTCAAACTGTCCCAGCGCAACTTCCTGTCTTGTGTTTGTCGTTCCCACAACACCTACGGCTTGGGTGGATTTCCCCGCATAGGTGCCCTTTGGTAATTTTCCTTTCTTATCAGCTTCCTCGACTACCAAAGCTATCTCAGCTTTCGTTCCCTTTATTTTACCCCCAGTTTCTTCTTCCTTATTTGGCTCATCACTCAATGATCCAGGAGATGTACAGATTGGGTGGTTTGATCTAGACAACCTGCATTTTAGGTCAAACCACCCAATCTGTACATCTCCCTAATCATGTTCATCAAAGAACTGCAGGTTGTCTAGATCTTCTTCAAGATCTGCAAGGTCGTCCAACCCTTGGTTCGGGTCATCCTCCTTGACCACATTAATGCCTGCTGAGGTTGGTAAAACCACCTCAGACCTGAGTTGAGTGGTATGAACAATATAATGGCTCGGGTCCTACTTGCTTCCAGATAAGTCCCTGGGACATTTCGATAGCAAATTATTGTCTCCCTTCGAGGTCAACATCTCTCATACTGCAGGTGTTGTCACCACTGATTTGTGAGGTTTAGGTTGTAGGTTAGATGTGTCCATCAAGCACAAGTTTGTGCCCTCAGGAACGAACACCGTCGGTTTCGGTAGATGAGAGGGGGTAATATAGACACTCGGGTCGTATGAGACAAATAGTGTGTGGATGAGGTGAAGATTTTGAGGTGGAGGGACTTGATTATGGGCGGGAAGCGGGTCGGTAGTTACGTTTGGTTTCTGTGGTGGAGCGATGACTTTGTTGTCAATGAGATCCTGAATCTCAAGATGCAAGCGGTAGCATTGGTTGATTCCGTGACTGTGCTGCTGGTGAAATGCGTAGTATTTTGTGGGGTCATGCTTGGATGGAAGAGGATCGGGAAGTGGGCGAGGTTCTAAGGGTTTCAGATGCCCTTTCTTGATCAGCACCTGCATAGCTTTTGATAGAGTCATGTATAGCCGTTGGAAAATTCTACTTAGGGGTCAGGTAGGTTTGGATGGTGTTTGTGGGCCTATGTTGGCGAAGGGGTTGGCAGTTTTCGTTGTGGTGGCAACACTTATGTCAGACGGCCCTACAGTTGTCCTACTGTTGGCAGATTGGAACTACGAACAAACGGCCTCTTAGCCGGCTCCTTATTGTCAGTAATAATCCCCTATTTCATGGCTTCTTCAATTTGTACCCCCATTTTATGAAGCTCTTTGAAAGTAAATAGGGGGAGAACAATCATTTTCTGCAACAACTTCCTATGCAGATTTCTTACAACCATTCTGATTTGATCTTTCTCTGAAGGTTGAACAGTCATCATGGATGCTTTAGCCCTCCATCTTGTCACAAATTCGGAGAAACCTTCTTTTGGCTATTGGCGCGTTGCCTCGAGATCATGAGTTGTGACCTCAATTTGCGTGTTGTGAGAGTATTGAGTGATGAAGGACTCGACTAACTCCTCTCAGTTTTGTTTTACTGAATCATCCAACTTAGCATACCAAATGGTAGCTATGCCTGACATAGTGCGACCAAAGAGTGATAGCTTCTGTAGTCTAGTTAAGCCCATTAGCGCAAGATGTCCGAAAACAGCCGTAAGTGAACCATCGGGTCTCCGGAACCATCAAAGCGGTCAATGTGTGGCATCTTGAACCGCTTTGGTAATGTAACCATAGATTCAGTGTATCCATCCTCTATGTCTGGAATGGAATTGACCCCTTGCACATTTTTGAATAGCTTTTCCAATTTGTTGACTTTGAGCGCAGTAGGGTCAACCTTAAATTCGAATGGTGCCTCGATCTGACAAACCGGGGCTTTGGATGCTTGTGCTGGGATGGGTGCAGTTGGGATTAGAAAAACCAGAATACCCTTTGTTTGTGGATCCTGAGCAGTGGCAATATTAGCAGTGGCACCGGGCATAGGGATAATCGCGGTGGGTATATGGGACGCAGAGGCCACATCTGGCTGCAGTTGCTGTTGCTATAGCCTAGTTATAACCTCGGCTTGCTGCAGTGCCTTAACTGTTTGTTGTAGTTGGAGTACTATGTCCTCCATATTTGCCGGGGGATACTGTGCCATTGGAATAGATGACTGTTCCCGAGTTGAACTGGAAGTAGCTGACCGTTCTCGAACCGGACTAATACAGGTGAGCTGAGAGGTGACTATTGTAAGAATTGGACTGGTGAATTCTGTCTGATTCTCCTCCGCCTTATAATTGGTGATAGTGAGGCAAGCACAGGTTGTCCCCGAACAAAATCTCTAACCTTGCACAGTCTTCCAACACGGGTCTAGAGTACTTGGGGGATATCAAAACCTTCTGAAGCTGTGGTTTTTAATTACCTAGCAAAAGAAAATAAAGAAAGAAAACAGTAATCAGAAACCACACAGCACCTCAACTAAGATGTTATCAACACAGACATGATCAAAGCTGTGGGATTGCACTCCACACTGAATTCTACCCCAAAACAGATACCAACCTTACAAATAATATGCACATTCCTGTACAGTTTCACTGTAAAGCACATACTAGTTTAAACGAGCCAAAACACCCCTATGAGGGGGAAGGGTTACCTTGTCCTAGTTTTGTCATGAACTAGGGCTTCACTGTTTTAATCAAGCGGTTTCACGCAATCTTGCACGCAGGTGAGCATCCTATCCTAGTTTGGAACAATCACTAGGGCTTACTACATACAGCTAGGCCAAATGGTCAAAGAGGGTACCTCAGCAAGACTACCTAATATACCTCTCACACCTATCATCGAGAAGTGAAAGGAGGATCAAGCAGTACAACGGTAGTCCAGATCCAAGGGTTGTGTTTTCAACATAATAGAGCCCACGATCGGTCAGCCTTTTGGCGGGCGTTTTTAGGCAAGCCTCCAGCAAACCGTCTAGGAATAGTAGATGGAAAACACAGTGAGTTTATAGTAACCATGCAAATGCAAATGCAAAGAACATATATATGTAGATAAAATTTCACATTATGAAGTCCAAGTCAAGTTCTCTAAGTTTCCCTAGCAGAGTCTCCAGAAACTATAGCTTGCTTTTCGTGCTCCTTTTGGATGCAATTAGCCCTACAGTTTAGACTCTCGTGGTTCTGAATATGATTCCACAAATGTAATGTGAAATAAATAAACACAAATGATTCTAAATCCGGCAATTCTTTTTTTTTAAAATCGATTTTGAATCAAAATGCCAAAAATAGACTGTTTTGCTAGTTTATAGAGTCGCCACCTAAATATTTTTAAGAAATTTAGAAAACCTGAGACTCGTGCCAAAGGCCACTTATCTGTCATCACTAAAGTATCTCGACTCGGGAACTTAGGTACAAGAGGGGAAGGTCATGAATTGAGCACCCCACTTGCGCGATCAAAGATCGGTCTCTACTAATCATGATGTAATTCTTATTTACATTATATGCTCTTGTTCCGATTTATTAGGCTATTTTACTATGTGATGCATATAAGTATAGACTCATTTGTAAAAATTGGAACACTTTAATTTATTTTTGTTTTGAAAATTGTGTTTTGAATATGTACCACTGTAAACGTCCCCGAACGTCCCAGGAGGAGATCCCGTTTTGTTCATTTGGGCTCACTACAGTTCAGGACTCAAAGTCACGGTCCTGTATCTAATCTCGCAGAGTGCAACGCAAGACTGATGAATCATCAAAGAGTTCAAATCCGGCAAATCGTTTTTGAAAACAGATTTTTTTAAAAGAAGTGCCAAACATGGACTGCTTTGCCAGATACAGAGTCGCCACCTAAATATTTTATTTTTGGGAATTTAGAAAACCCTGACTCGTTTGCCTAAGGCCACGTGTCCGTCATCACCAAAGTTGCCTCGGCTCGGGAACTTGTGTACGATTGGGGAAGGTCACTTCGTGAGCACCCCCGCTCACCCAATCAAAGATCGGCCTCTACTAACCATGATATCGAGTTTTGAAAACATTATGTGTTCTTATTCCGGTTATTAGCCTAGATTTACTACGTGATGCGCACGGCATACAAGTATAGACTGGATCGCATAAATTGGAACAAAACATTTCATGTTTGTTTATTTGAAAATGGTTTGATGGTGCTACTCGCAAGTAGGCTAAGACGTGGATTTGCCACCCTCGGGTGGGCTTAGAAAATATGATTTTGCCATTCTCAAATGGGCTTAAAACTCGTAATCGGTGAATTGTTCCAATTCAAATAACCCAACTTTCACCCACAGGCATTCAGGCAGTTATATCATATAAGCACATAGCCTCATGGCAAGCATGCTATCATGGCAGTCACTCACACACATGCAAGGATGCTAAAGCATAAAAGCTTACCTAGTACTCCGAGCCAAAACAGAAGCTAGTTAGTAATCAAATGCATGATCCTAATTATGCCGAAATACCTAATGCAACACATACAAGAATGCAACTAAGATAGGCTCGGCTATTCTAAGATGGCATATGATGATGCAACAGCTAACACGTATTCAACTTAAAATTGAAATACAATGCAGTTACTATGATGCGCCGAGCCCGGTGTATGCAAGACAAATGAATGGATGCAAATATGCGAGCATAAGTATGCTAATTGAAACGTGCCCTAAAACTAACCATCATAAGCTGGTAAATAAAAGGGAGAAAGACGTGGGGTTGGAAGACATGCATCACACATACGCACACTTATTACAACCTTGCCCTCTCGCAAAGAGTCCGAATAAATAATACAGTCCGAATAAATAATTAAATATTACAAAACCCTAATTAATTAACAAATTAACTAGGAAAGCAAATAAATTAGCGTGCAAGTCTATGGACCGCCCCAGCTCTGCTTCGAATGATGAAAGATACATGCATGCTCAGGTCGCTTTGTCGGAAAATTCCTCGCGATGCCCCGATTTGCCTCTGTTTGCAATTAATCTTGGAATGCTGTGCAAAGCTCTAGAAGGCTGTTGATTTCTGGTTTACTGTGACAAAGAACAAGAAAGGGGCATGGCAAAGTATTTTCACATATGTATGCACACCTCGATCCTCGTGCCACCAATCACGCATCTCGATGCATGATGGCCGAGGAGTCAAATTGCGCAACTCGATGTGAAATGAATGCACATGACAACACAACAAGGCCTAGACTCCATCATGGGTAATCCGGAGTGTCGGCGACCGGGAATTGAGGCACGCTCCGTCACTTCGGATACGAAACGTCCCTCGTTTCCCGTGTTTGGGCTAACTCCTATCCCAAACACAATGCAATGAGATGACATACACAATGCGACTAACATGCAACCTAGCATACGCAATGCTATGGACTAAAATGGCATACACAATGCACATGACACAACATGGCATGCACAATGCACTAACATGCAACCTAGCATACGCAATGTTATGGACTAAAATGGCATACACAATGCAAGATGGACTTACACCAATATGAGTGGACCTCAGCCACACTCACATCAGTGGCCATATGATGAAAATGGGACAACCGAAATACATGCAAACATGCACGGATGCAAAGGACCGATCCTAAGGCACAACATGCAACTCTAACTAAGCATGGCAAATGATGAAATATGGCATACAAGCATGCAATTTCCAGCTCTGAAACATGATGCACAATGGTCCCGAATCATGAAAATATGTCACACAATGCAAGCTAGATTGCCCGAATACCGAAACTAATGAAGTGCGTTACACTAGAGGTATACAAAGCAATGCACAAATGGAAAAACCAACCCCAAACAGACCCTAGGCAGGTCTGAAATAGTGGGGAAATGGCCTAAAATGATGGCTCGGAATGCAAAGAAATGGAGCTCATTCAATGTTCCGAAAATAAGGCATTCATGCACAACTCTCAAGCACACTTAAAGAGGAGAAAACATGAGGATATGGCATTCACATAAACTCTAAAATATGATGCAAAATGACCCCAAAGCATGAAAACACCTCAGTATATGCATGCAATGGACCTCGAAACTCAAGGCTAAGCATGGATATTGAACTACAAGCATGCAAAACAAGCATCATTCGACCATGAGACCCAAAAACAGAGCTAGGGCAGTCCAAAATATGCACAAAATCAGTTCAAGGCATAGTCAAAATGTGCTAGAATCAAGGCTCAACAAAGCATGCAAAGAAAGCTAGTGAACCATGAGTTGTACTACAACTATATGAAGCATATAGAGCTCACCAAACTAGCCAAAAATAGAAGTATTCCATGCCAAAATATGCCCAAAAACCTACTGAAACTCAGTCAATGCATGCAAGAATGATAGGCTCCTTTTGAGGGCCATGCAAGGGGTTGTTCTACACATATATGATAGACACACAAAATGGTAAAACAACCTCTACAAAGAGGTTATAAGGGTCCTAAAACCCACTAAAAAGGTCCTAAAATTAGTCTAGGAAGCATGCAAGTGAAAGCCTCTTTGAAAGGCCTTGAAGAAGATTACTCTACACATGCATAATAGACACTTAATATGGAAAAAAGGGCTCCGAATAGAGTTCATACAGGTCACAAAACTCATCAAAAATGGCCTGGAGCATGGCTTTGAAACATGCAAATAGGGGCTCCTTTGTAAGGCCAACAAAGCTAGTAAAGAGAACAAGGGGTGAGAGGGTCACCCCTCTTTGATTTTGAAGCTCAAAGACACATGTTAGCGACTGAAAATCCACTAGATTTCAGTGGCTAAAAGGCCAAACCAAGGCCAACACGAATGCTCTAATGCATAGCTCAAAACATGAGGAAATGAAGCATGCAAGGGGGTAGATGACCCCCAACAGAAAAATGACCTTAATCAAACTTGAAGAGGAGCTCAAAATAAGAATTTTTTTAGTTTATGACGAAGTCCAAAAATGCTTGAAAATAAGGCTAAATAATGAAGCAAAATAAAGCTACAAAGAGGAAAATGGTGACTTACCCTTGTAGCACAGCAATGTAGCAAGCTCTGGACCAAGAAAGTGAGCTCTCAACCTCTGAAAAATAGCTCCAAGGTACTTAGGATGGTAGTGGAGGTGTTGTGCTTGGAGGTGTAGTGTAAATGGCCAAGAATAATGGAGTATTTGAGCTTGAAGTAGAGAGATATGGAGAGGTGTATGCAAATGCCTTAACAAAAATGTTCAACCCTTGCAATGGAAGAGGAGGCCTCCCTTTATAGAGAAGAGAGGCCAAAGCTTCTATTGGAAGCTTCAAACCAAGAATAAACATCCTCCATACACGTGTATGGAGGATGCAACAAATGGCTCCCAGCTGGCACAACTGGAACACACTCAGTGAGACAAAAAAGTAGGAAGCTGGCCGACCAGTTAAGGTGGTCGGCCGGCCACTCCCCCTGGTCGGCCGACCAGGGGTCAAAAGGTTCAAGCAAAAAAGGTGGTCGGCCATACCAGATTGGTGGTCTCCCAGGTGAATGCAGCTCAGTGGTGGTATGGGAGACCTAAAATTGTGGCTCAAAAGTGAGGGAGACCAAGGGGTCAAGAAGAAAAGGTGGTCGGCCAGACTAGATTGGTGGTCTCCTAGGTGAATGCAACACAATGGTGGTATGGGAGACCCGAAATTGTGGCTCAAAAGTGAGGGAGACCACCTACCTGTCAAGAAAAACCAGCCGACCGGGGAAAGGTGGTCTCCAAGAAGAAAAGGTGGTCTCCCATCCTACTACCACCTTCCTAACAATGAAACTAGGGTCCATGCCAAAAATGAACCCACACCGATGCAAAAAGAGGGTTCGGGGGCCAAAACGCGCAGCCGAAGGCCCCGAAAACTAACTATTAAGCACCGGAGGTGGCGTACGACCACGAAGGTGGTCTCCCGGGCCACAGTGTCCCTCTAAGGAGAGGAAACAAGGTGTGTACCAAAAACCGAAGCAAACGAAGGTAGTTAAGCGGTCCTGAACCGAGGCACACGGCGGACGACTCTGAAAACCGAAAACTGGTCTCCAAGCGGGAAAAATGGCCTACGACCACGAAATGTAGCCTACGGCCACTGAGAGATGGTCTACAAGACCTCTCCCTCCCTTCAGGAAGAGAAAACAGAGAAAACAGGACCTGGTTCGCAAACCGAGGCAAAGCACAAAAGTGTCCCGAAGTCCGGAGGCAAGGCTCTCAGTCGAGACTCTATGACCTCAGAACGAGCACAATATGCATCATCACCGAGTGCTCAATCGGTGACGTCTGAGTCTTAAGGTCGATCAAAAATGGGGTGTCTACAACCACTTGAAAAAGTGATCCCATACGTACATTTATCAAATTATCTCAATTTGAACAATTAGCCTTCATCCACAGGCATTCAAACATGTATATCACTTAAGGACTTAGCCTAATGGTATTATGCTTGACATGGCAACAATCACACACAATGCAACATGCTAAAGCAATAAGTGCTCACCTAGTACTCCAAGGCAAGCCAAACAAAGCAAAATAATTAGAAAATATCCATGTTCCTAAATAATGCAATCTGACTAATGTGACACATGCAATATACAATTATTAGGCCCGACTACTAACATGACATATAAATCAATTTGATAGCATGTGGTTTTAAGCATGTATTCAAGGAAGTAATAAATAACAGTGCTTTGTTAGAATGATGCGCTGAGCCTAATGCATGCAAGACAATGGATGCAAATCATAAGAAATGCTAAAAGAAACATGATGTTCTATGCTACCATCATAAGCGGAGAAATAAAAGGGAGAAAGAAATGAGGTTGGAAGACATACATACATTATTACATGTTTTGCCCTCGTGCAAGAGGGTCCGAATGAGTGTCTAAATGTCTGAATTTAAAACTAGCTATTACAAAACTGAATGATGAATGACTAGCTAGCTATCTATTTAATTTACAACAATGATATTTTAACAATTATTACAATAATTACAACAATGATATTTATAACAATTATTAAAATAATTACAACAATTTACAACAATTCACAATTCACCAAGATCACATGCACAATGTCCAAAAACTGTTCTATCTGCCTAGATTTGCTCTATTTTACCCTCAGCTACTGCCTTTTGTTTCTGCCAGAATTCACTATTTACCAAACATTGGGACTCGGCCGGCTCTCAATGAGGCCCGGTCGGGTCCAAAAACAGCTGGTTGTGCCCTAATTTTGTGCCAAAAATATTTTTGTGCTCTGAGGTGAAAATAGTGCAGACAGAGCAACTTAAGCTTTGTTTGTCTTTCTTGCTCTTCTCTGTCATGGGGAACTCAAGAAAAGAACGAATTTGAGTCCAAAACCACCAACGATAACAAGTTGATTGCTTGATGATTTCGGTCACGTTTGGACAAAAAAAAAATAATAATAATAAATGCAATGAATATGACCACCCCTCCCTCTTATCATGGAAATTCAAAAAAGGAGGTAGACACGTCTCAAGACTCATCAAAACATCATGAATTGTTATGTGACAATTCTTGACACGATGGACTTGGCATAACGTCCGGCCGAATCCAACTATTCTAATCCCTTTTCTTTATGTCGGTTTCATTGATTTTAAGCCAATTTTATTAGTCTTTCCATTCTTTAGTCAACTTGTCCAAACTGATGGTTAAGTCCACTAAATGAGAAGAAATGTCAAATAAGAAGCGATTCTTAGCATGAAGGAGAAACTACACCTTGACGATGAACCTTCGTAGAGGTTAACCCATTGAGCATAGGTCTCTTTCCCATGCCTTGAATAACCATCAATCTTTTTGAAATAACTCTCAAGAAAAATAAAAGAAGAAAGGAGGGAGGGTGCAGTAATGATTATGCGAGATTGATTATTAGAGTGAGACTCTTTGTATAAAACAACTAGTAAAGAAAAGCTATCAACTCAAATGGCTTGGTGTCTAAAGCTTAAATAACCGAAGCCATGAGGACTTACAACACAACAAGTAAAATATTCAAAGCATAAATTAGGACAGCCCTAAAAAGCCCCAAAACACACACAAAAAAAAAAAAAAAAAAAAAGTAGCTACAAGTGTATTAAAGAGCACAAAAAGATAGGTAAAAGCAAGAAGACACTAAACTAGTAAACAAGAACAAGGAGAGGTGGCTAACCCCTTCACTTTTGAGACTTCAAACCATGTTTTTTTAGCCTTTTTAAAACTTTGAAAAATAGGTTAAAATTCAAAGAAAAAAGTGTAAAAACAAGGGTATGAGCTATGAATTTAGGTGCAAGGACGGGTGTTAACCCTCTCTACCAAAACAGCACAAGAACACAAGAAATGGATAGAGATAGACTAAAATGAAAGCAAAAACAAAGGTGACAAGCTTATACCTCTTGAAGGAAGCAAGCTTTGTTTGCAAATCAAACTCAATCCTAGCACAACCTCAAAGTTGAATTATGATTCTCAAAGCTCAACCAAGACTCCAAAGTTAAGGTTTGTGTAAGAAACTGAATTTTTAGACAACTAATTAGTTTGATTAATAATAATATTAAGTCAATTAGTAGTGATTATTAAATTATCGAATTATAATGTTAATAGCATCATGGTTAATACCAATATTAGATTCCTTTAGATAAAATTATTTATCTTTCTGTGATAAATTTTTTTTGTATCTAAATATAGTTGTGGAAACTAAATGAGTTAAACAAATAATAAGTTAGTAAGAGAATAGTAGGGAGCAAAATATCTAGTGACTAGGTTATATATATATTTATTGATTTTTTATTTTTGTACCAAAAAAAAAAAAATGAAATCAGAATTTATTTTTGGGCAAAGGAATTCGGCCTTGCTGAGCAAGCATGCCAATGCATGCCAAAGCTTACTTACTGCCACACTCCAAAGCCTACATGCATAGATGGCAATTCCAAGCCTCTGTCAAGGCAGCCATGGCATGCAAACATGCTGTAAGCTATTCTTATAGATGATAGTTCCTAAGCTAAAGTAGAAATAAAGTAGTAGTAATAATAATAATAATAATAATAATAATAATAATAATAATAATAATAATAATAATAATAACAATAATAAAATAGGTCCTCAAACTCCTATAACTAAGAGCACTATTCAGCTTTCCATTACATACACGTAACTGAGCACCAAAAAAAAAAAAAAAAAGAGAGAAGAGAGGAGAAGAAATGGTCAACACTTGGGATTTTTTTTTTTAACTTCATTGAGGTAAGAATACTCAACCCCTATCCTCCCTTAGATGTTTTTCTTAACTAAATCTATATATTAAAAATGTGTAAGAGTGTGTATTGATAATACACAAATGCTCAATACATGTTACATTTGGATAGAATGATAATCTTATGATTATGTGATTTTTGTCCTTCTTGCAAGTATGGATTAGATGGTTTAGCTACTGATTTTGCTCCTTACGTGTTCAAATATTCTCCATTGTTGAATTAATTTTGCATGCTTATGAATTTGTGTTTACTCTTCATAAATATTATTTTCTGTTACCACTAGTGAAAGTAAATATGAAGGATTAGAGTTTCACATGGGAATAATAGTAAGAAACATTTTTTTTTTAGTCTTGTATGTGATTTGTGGTGGATAAAAAGTGTGTTTTTCGCAAACTAATGAACTTCCAGCAAAACAAATTTTTAATCCGTCTTGAATAAACCCTAAACAAACTCATGAGAACACTTTCATAAAATCTGAAACTAGTGGAGTTAGTTTAACATGTTTTCATGGTGCTAGAATATTGAAGAAAATTATTTGACAACGTTTCATGGCCTGAATATATTTTTAACTTCATTACTGTTTGAAGGCAACAACAATGCTGACTTTACTAGGTCACCGTTTATTCCAAAGAATAAATTTTCAAGTGATTCAAAAAAAGTTAGATTTTTAAGTTACCTTTCAAATGCCGTTGGTTTCATAATTTTTTATTAAGCATTGAGGGAGAAACGCCAATTTTTCCAAAATGTGACAGAATCTGTCCAGCTTTCTTATAAAAATTATTTGACCGTCTTCCACTGGTTTTCAGTCTTCAAACTCTTCTGGAAATATGTTCTAAACTCAAATATTTAGGGTCTGTTTGGTAACCATTCCATTTTCAGTTTTCAGTTTATATTTATAACAATTTAAAAAATCGTCATAAAAACTTGTTTGATAATTTTTTTGATTTATAAATGGTTGTCTCAGTTTATAAATTTGAGGAAAAAACATAAACTCAAAAATGAGTTTACGTTTTCAGTTTTCAACTTTTTTTAAAAATAATTTATTTTCAATTATTTTTTTTCAAAAAAAAATTTTCAAATATTTTTTTTTTCAATTAATTATTTTTTCAAATATATTTTTTTTTCAATTATTTTTTTTTCAAATAATTTTTTTCAATTAATCTTTTTTTTCAATTAATTTTTTTTCCCAATTAAATTTTTTTAATTAATTTTTTCCAGTTAATTTTTTTTTCCAATTATAATGTGTGTGATCTCATTGTCATAAAATAATAAAAATAAATATAAATATTTTAGGCCTGAACAAACATATTTTTTAGTTTATGTTTTTAAATTTTTTTAAACACTTTGTTCAAACCAAACGCGTTTGTAATTTATGTTTTTTAATAAAAATAAACAAAAACCAGTTTATAAAATTATTGTAAACATAAATAAAAAACGTAAATGTTACCAAACGCTACCTTAGCATCCGTTCTGACCATGCCTCCTTTCGACACCGTTTGAGGCCCCTTTTTATTTTTCAAACACGGAACACCTGTGCTGGAGGTTAATGTAACTCATTGTCCCAGAAAACCAGTTTTCTTCCAAAATTTATTTCTCTATTTTAAAATCGTTTTTAGCCTTGGTAGTCTTCTCGAAATATTTTCCTAACTCAATGAGCTAGCACTAGTTAAAATATTATAGTGGTTGAACTTCGTTTGGTATGGGTTTCATATTTTTTGTCTGACCATATAGTGCTGAAAGAAGAAGTGTGTGAATTCTTAAGAAATTTTGTGATGATTCCTAAGACATTCTATCACATTTATTTTGGTTGCCATATATGATTGTGTTGTGCTATATAAACATTTGTCACTGTGGTTCTCAAACTAAAACTCGCACATGCATAAAAATGTGAATTCGACAAAGTAAAGAAACACGAAATTGAACCGATGATACATTAAAAATTTAAAAGTGATGGGGTGAGCCCGGTTTAGAAGCTTGTGCCAGTGAGTTGCAAACCCTAACATGGCACGGGAATGTATTTCGGCTCTTATCGGTGTAGGCGATATAAGGTTGGTGGTGTGGGTGTCACAACATAGACCGTTCCCTTGGGGCAGATCGTGATGTCACGACTTGGGTACGTAACCCTGGTACATGGGCATCATTAGTAGTTACAGCAAGTAACATTTGAATAGTTGACCAAGGGGGAGTCAGAATTGCTCGTGGCCATTGCTTAGTGATTGAGTGGAAATAATGCTTCGCGGGGAGTTACTTAAACCTATATGATAAACTAAATCTATGAGAATTTAAAAAGAAAAGTGGGCATTTTCTTTATGATGAAATACTACTTCCGTTTGCCTTTGTTTTATTTTATTTTATTTTATTACCTATTGTTATTGTTTCAACTGATGGCATACCTGTTATGCTTATTAAATGCTACCTGTTATTCTGTTACTACGCATTATTCATTAATGGTGAGTATTATTATCGGGGTGGGTATTTTCGGATTGTAGTATATTATTGAGCTTGTCGCTCATTAGCATTCTCGTTGCCCTGGAGTTTTATGCCAAGTACCGAAGAAAATGAAGAAAACACCGAGGCCTTGCAAGGCAACATTTAGCCTTGGTTAGCTTGAAGAGTCCCCAAGTTCCACGAACCATTTTCTAAGTTTCCTAGTTTTTCTCTAGTTTTCTTTTTTTTCTTTTTTTTTTTTTTTTTTTTTTTTTGTACTGAGAATAAGTTTTAAGTTTTATTAGAATTGTAATTTGAAAACTTTCAATTTCTGAGTTGTTAATTAATGAATGTTAGTGATATTGGTGGCAACATTGATTTTAAGTTCTAAATCTTATTATGATTTCCTTAAAATTTGGGGCGTCATAGTTTGAGGGTGCGTATGGTGTATAGATATAGCTCAAGGATGATAAGCTTGCTCAAAGATGGCTTGGCAAGGAAGAAGGAACTCTCAAGTGAGTGTATAGGCTCTTTGAAAATTGTTTGACCCTCAAAACAAAGATATGGCCTCGTATTTATAGAATTTGAGCAAAATAGGTCGAAAATATCTTCAAAAATAAATAGTTGGCGAGCTCTCGCCCATAACAGTATTTCTCGCCAACAAGGCACGGCCGGCTCCCGATGAGGTGCGACCGGGCCCCAATGTGCTCCCCTGTTCTTCTGCCTCAAGCTCAGTGTAGGGTGGCACAATGTTCAAAAAGGGACATCTAAGATAAGAATAGTGTAAATAGAAAGGTGTTGGGATTGTTTCAAAGCTCGACCTTGGAGTCCTTCGTTGAGAATTCGAATCATACACAACATAACTTTCATCATTGAGTGCACAGGACAAAGTGATCGAGTCTTACAGGAGGTCAAAAATGGGGTGTCTACAACTGGCTCTCTTTGCCAAAAAGAAAGATGGTGCATTGCGACTTTGTATAGATTATCGGAAGTTGAACTAGGTAACTGTTAAGAACAAGTACCCAATGCCTCATATAGATGATTTGTTTGATCAGTTGAAGGGGTTTTATTGTTTCTCTAAGATAGACTTGAGATCGCGTTATCACCAGTTGAGAGTAAGGGAGGAGGATATCTAGAAGACGACATTCCGTACGCGGTATAGCCATTATAAGTTCCTAGTGATGCCCTTTGGGCTAACCAATGCATCAGCTGTGTTTATGGATTTGATGAACCGGATTTTCCTTGATTTCGTAGGCTGTTTTGTGGTCGTCTTTGTGGATGACATCTTGATTTACTCACTCTCTGAGGAGGGGCACGAGGAACACTTGCGAGTGGTTCTTGAGTTGCTTAGAGCCCACAAACTGTATGCTAAGTTTAGGAAATGTGAATTCTGGCTGAGGGAAGTTAAGTTCTTAGCCATGTGGTATCCGGGGAAAGGGTGACTGTAGATTCATCCAAGATAGAGGCAGTGAAAGATTGGGGACAACCTAAGAATGCTTTTAAGATCCGTAGTTTCTTGGGGTTGGCCAGGTATTACAGTCGATTTGTGAAGGATTTCTTTAGGCTAGCCTCACTGTTGACTATACCGGCGAGGAAAGGGATCAAGTTCGTGTGGAGTGAGTTTTATGAGAAGTCATTTCAAGGGCTTAAGGTTAGACTTACCACTATTCCAGTATTGATTATTTCGGAGAGAGGTTTGGGTTATGCGAAGTATTGTGATACTTCATAGGAAGGTTTGGGTTGTGTATTGATACAAGAGGGGAAGGTAGCAGCTTATGGCTCGCAATAGTTGAAAACACATGAAAGAAGCTACCCTACTCCTGACCTAGAGTTAGCGACGGTGATCTTTGCCTTAAAGATTTGGAGGCATTATCTGTATGGTGAGAAGTTTGAAATGTTTTCTGATCACAAGAGTCTAAAATATATGTTTACACAAACAGACTTGAATCTAAGGCAGAGTAGGTGGATGGAGTTCATAGAGGATTATGACTTCGAGTTACATTATCATCTAGGGAAGACTAATGTTGTGGTTGATGCATTGAGTAGGAAATCTATTAGTAGTGTAGCTTGTATCGCCATTCAGGAATGGGAAATGTTGGGTGCTATCGGTGAGTTTGACTTGCATCTCGGTGAGTTCGTTGAGTCAGCAGCCTTGTTTCCAGTAGTTGCACAACCTACACTTGTGAACCGAGTGATAGAAGGACTCAGTGGAAAGGTAAAAAGAGGCTTGAATGTGTACTCTGACTCAAGTGTTAGATACCTTGACCGTCTCTTCGTGCTGGAGTCTTGTAGAGAGGAAGTACTCCGAGTGTTTTATCATTAGTGCCTTGCAGTGCATCCGGGAGGCACAAAGATGTATCACGACCTTAACTGCTAGTTTTGGTGGAGGGGAATGAAAAAGGATGTGGTTGTGCTTGTGTCGAGGTGCCTTACTTGACAACAAGTGAAAGCTAAACATTAGAGGCCAGTGGGTTTGTTGCAACCCTTACCTGGAGCTGAGTGGAAGTGGGAGCATGTCATGATGGATTTTGTTGTGAGCCTTCCGAGGACTCAACGGGGTAGTGATGCAATATAGGTGGTAGTTGACCAATTGACCAAGTTGCTGCACTTCATACTGTAGACGTCCCCGAACGTCCCGGGAGGGAATCTCGTTTTGTTCATTTGGGCTCACTACAGTTCGGACTCAAATGTCACGGTTCTGAATCCAATCCCGCAAAGTGCAATGCGAGACCGATAAATCACCAAAGAGTCCAAATTTGGCAAATCATTTTGAAAAACAGATTTTTAGAAAGAAGTGCCAAACATGGACTGTTTTACCAGATACAAAGTCGCCACCTAAATATTTTATTTTGGAGGAATTTAGGAAACCCTGACTCGTGCCTAAGGCCACGTGTCCGAGGCCACGTGTCCGTCATCACCAGAGTTGCATCGGCTCGAGAACTTGGGTACGGTTGGGGAAGGTCAGCTATGAGCACCCCCGCTCGCCCGATCAAAGATCGGCCACTACTAAACATGATATCGAGTTTTGAAAACATTATGTGCTCTTATTCTGGTTATTAGCCTAGAATTACTATGTGATGCACACAACACACAAGTATAGACTAGATCGCCTAATTTGGAACAAAGCATCGCATATCCATTTGTTTGAAAACGGTTTGAAGTTTGCTACTCGCAAGTAGGCTAAAACATAGATTTCGATGAATTATTCCAATTCAAGCAATCCAACCTTCACCCACAGGCATTCAGGCAGTTATAGCAGATAAGCAGTTAGTCTCATAGCAAGCATGCTTTCATGTTAACACTTACACACATGCAATATGCTAAAGCATAAACACTCACAGCGTACTCCGAGCCAAAACAAAGAACATGTTAGTAATCAAATGTATGATCCAAGTACATGTTAAGATGACTAATGCATCGCAGGCAAAATGCAACTAGAATAGGCTCGACTAATCTAAGATGGCATATGAGATGTGACAATTCGATACACGTATTCAAGTTGGAATTGAAGTACAATGCAATTAGTATGATGTGCCGAGCCCGGTGCATGCAATACAAATGAATGAATGCAAACATGCATAGCATAAGGTATGCTAAATGAAACGTGCCCTAGAACTAACCATCGTAAGCAGGTAAGTAAAAGGGAGAAAGACGTGGGATTGGAAGACATGCATCACACACACGCACGCTTATTACACAATTGCACCCTCTCGACGGAGGGGCCAAAAGAATAATACAAATTAATTAACTAACAAGCTAATTAAATATTACACAACACTTAACTAATTAAACAGATTAATTAAGCTACTAAAGCAGTAAAGCAGCCTCGGGAAGAGGGACGAATGCATGCATGCTCGGCTTCGCTCAGGAATCCATCGCCATGCTCATGTTGTCTCTGTTTGCACTGTTTTATACCTCTGAAAGCTGCACAAGTCCCAAAGCTACTTCAGAACCACTCCCTGAGCACTGAGGGATGTCACCGGCCGAGAGATGGGACCACCGGCCATGGAAATATGGTCACCGACCAAAAGTGGGGCCATCGGCCAACAATACATAGCCGGCCGGCACTGAAGATGGCCGACCAGCCATCTCTTCCTGTAGAACCCTGTTTTGCTGCAGCAGAGAATAGACAAGGCATGGCAATGCATTTTCAAAGCAATGTGTGCACCACCACCCTCCTCATCATGTTTGAGACTCAAAGGAGTATGGTTCTCAACCCTCGGGCCATCAATCACGCATTTCAATGCATGATGGCCCAAGATGCCAAGTGTGCAATTTGATATCAAGTGAAATGCACACAAACACACAATGATCCTAACCTCCATCATAATTGATCAAGAGGCAAGGGATGCAAATATGTAAGATGCTATGCAACCTAAACATGCAAACAAGCTAGTGCAACACAAGCATGCAAGCAACAATGCTAATGGTGAACATGTAACAACATGTGGGGCAAACATGCGACAACATGTTAAGTACCTAAAAGGGAGAATGCATGTCAAATGCATTACAACTTAAACATGCAACAACATGTCATGGATTAAGTACACAATGAGGCACAATTGAACTAGCATGTTACAACATGCAATTTACCGAATATGGAACAAGTATGTGACAACATACAAGGCAAGCATGCAACAACATGCGGGAATGGACTTACACCAAGATGGACAGCTCTCTAATAGGTCCAAAATAGTGGCCAAAATGCTATGGACATGAGGGCAAATGCACATACAAATATGCATGCTAATGGACCCAACACTCAAGCATCAAAGGGTAACTTTTAAGAACACTTAAAAGGGATGGAAAGTATGCAAATGTGACAACATTACATGCTCTGAAACGGTGCTAAGAGTGATGCCAAATCACATAAACAAGTCAAGCATGCATGATTAAGGCTTAAGGCTTAAAACTAGGCAAAGGGAATTGAACCAATGCTACACAAAACAAAGAGCATATGGCAAGCATAACCCAAAATAGTCCTAAATCATGGCAAAGTAAGCCTAAAACATGCAATGACCAAAGCTAGAACAAGCCAAAATAAAGGGGCAAAAATCATGAGGCATGCAAGGCCATCAAAGAGGTGTTACACTACACCTAATACAACCAAACATGGCATGATTTAAGCGACCCAAAACAGAGTTATGGCATACCGAAATGAGCCCAAAAACCCACTTAGATGGCATCCCAATGACCTAAACATGACGACATACGCAATGACACATTCATGAGGCATACGACACAAACTATCCAAGGCATGGAATAGGTGATAAATGCAAGTATTCAAGCATACTATATGGACTGAAATGACATTCTAGGTGATGCCAAACCACTGAAATGATCCAAATTAAGCATGCTAGAGGATTCAATACTCAAAGCCTACGAGCTAGATTGGATGGTAGCTATACAAAGCACGTCAAGCATGGCCAAAACAATCAAAATCAGACCTCAAGCATACCAAAACATGGATAAAAGCTTCTTGAAGTCGAGCCAAAATCATGCTAGAAAGACATGTTACAACATGATGCATGTTAGGCTATTTCATGGAATTACAAGATAAGTGTATGAAGCATACATGGCATGTCTAAACCAACTCAAAACAGAGTTGTATCATGGCAAAACAACCACAAATACCAGCTAAGACATGGTCAACATGAACTTAACAAAGGTGCTCACATGTGAGGCTAATATGACAAGTATTGAAGACAACAAGGAGAGGGGATGGCCCTCTCCTTCTTAGGACCTCAAAACACCATCCCCACTACTGAAATCCCTCTGGATTTCAGTGGTGAGAAGGCCAATACAAGGTGGTCCCGGAGCTCACAAAGAAGGGCACAAAAAGAGGCCAAACAAGGCCTAAGAGGGGGTAAACAACCCCAAACACCAAAGTGATCTTAAACAACTATTTTAAGCACTTAAAAACAGAACTTTTATCAGTTATAAGTTAAGCTTAAAAACAGATGTAAGATAGGCTAAAAGCTTGTGCAAAAATGGGGAATAAAGAGGGTAGTTTCTCACCTTTGAAGAACCTCTTCAAGAACACCACTCCAGCACCTTCCTTGGATCAAAACTAGCCCAAGAACTCTGAAACCAACTCCTTAGCACCTCAGCAACTAAGGGATAGTGTAATACTAGGTGTTTAAGGGCAAAAGTAAGACAAAAACTCACTTTTGAACACTATTACACACACAAATCAAAAGGGAGGGAGATATAGAGATAAATAGCTATAAAACTCTTAACCCTAAATTTCAAAACCTCTGAGAAAGGAGGAGGGCCTCCCCTCTTATAGAAATCCACTTCCTAAGCTTCTTGGAGAAGCTAACACAAGGAAGGAAATCCCTCCATACACGTGTATGGAGGGGGTGTAATGTGGATGCCAGCAGTGACAGCTGGCATAAAATATCTGCCAAAAGCAGATGGAAAGGGTCGGCTGGAAAATGTGGTCGATTGACCAACAAAAATGGCCGGCCGACCAAAACCATTGCCGACCAACCAACACTTTTGGCTGGTAGCAAGAAAACAGGGCCGGTGGCCTCAAGCCAAGGCCGGTGAGGTGTGGGGATGGCCAACAAGCCATTCCCTGCCCTCAGAAGCAAAAACACAAGTGTTTAGTGCACAACCAAGCACAAAACAAACAAGTCGAGAGGTCTTGAGGCAAGGCGTGCGACTGAAACCTCCGAGAACTCAAGACGAACACGAACATGGATGATCACCAAGTGTTCAAACGGTGACGTCCAAGTCTTGAGGACAGTAAAAAATAGGGTGTCTACACATACCTATGCGTGTGAATGACTGGGTAAATCATCTTGCCGACCTTTATATTAGGGACATAGTGAGATTGCACGGGGTCCTTGTGACGATTGTCTCGGATAGAGATCTGCGTTTCACGATTCAGTTATGGCAAAGCCTACCGAGTGCCTTGGGCACGAGATTGACTTTCAGTACCGCGTATCATCCTCAAATTGACGGGCAGTCCGAGCGTACTATTCAAATCCTTGAGGATATGCTTCAAGGTTATGTTCTTGACTTTAAGGGGTCGTGGAAGAGACACTTGCCCATATTAGAGTTTGCCTATAACAATAGCTTCCAATCGAGTATTAACGTGGCACCGTTTGAGGCCTTGTATGGTCGACTGCGTAGATCCCCTGTGTGTTGGGCCGAGGTGGGTATGCACCTATGTTGGGTCTAGAGTTAGTCTGGAAAACAACGAAGAAAGTTGCACTTATTCGTAAGAAGTTGGTTACAACCCAGAGTCGCCAGAAAAGTTATGCCGACCATAGGAGGAGACCATTGCCTTTTGAGGTGGGAGACCATGTCTTTGAGGGGTTTGATGAGGTTTTGAAAAAGTGGGAAGTCACCCCCTCGATTCATTGGGCCTTTTAGAGATCCTTGAGCGGATTGGAGAGGTAGCTTATTGTTTGGCTTTGCCGCTATAGTTTTTCGGGGTTCATGATGTGTTTCATATTAGCATACTTCGGAAGTATGAGCTGGATCCATCGCACGTGTTGGATTGGACTGACTTAGAGGTAGATGAGGATGCTTCGTATGAGAAGAGACTGGTGAGAGTCTTGGATACTCGGGACCAAGTCTTATGAGGCAAGACAATTCCCTTGGTTAAAGTATTTTGGAAACATCACGGGATTGAGGAAACAACTTCAGAACGTGAGTTGGAAGTCTGTGAGAAGCATCCGGGCTTGTTTGTTGATGCTTGAGCATGTATTGAAATTTTGATTATGTTAAAGAAATATGAAAACATTGTATATGTTTTGAGAATATGAAAACATTGTATATGTTGTATGTGTTTTGGAACACAGATTTAATGTAAACATTGTAGATGCTTTGGAAAAATGTGAATTGTGCTTTCAATGTTGAAACTTGTGTATCGAGTTGATGAGAATGGGTGACCGGAGGATGGGTCATGGTGACGGAATTGATTAATTATCTTTATTGTGATCAGTTTAAACATAGTTTTAAAACTTGATTTGAAATTTCAAGGATGAAATTCCTTAAGGGGGGAGATTACAGCGATTTCGGTTTTAACCCGACCCTTTTGTATCTTGGACTCAGGTTTCGTGGTGTTGTAGTGTTGTTCATGTCTTTTTTTCCTCATACTTCCTTGAGTTTGGCCATTGGATTGTAATTGATGCATTTGGAACAAGTTGGTTGCTTGGTTTTCAAACTTTTGTTGCCTAAAATTTTACTTCTCCTCTTAAGCAGCACTTCTTACGCTCAAGTGGGCTTTGTGAACTATCAGTACTTTTACAGGTCTGCAAAACTACTAGGAGAGTGTATTCTACACTTGAGCGATCTCAGCTCGAGCGGGCTTTCTTGCGCTCGAGCATTGGTCTGTTGTCCGTAAAACTACTAGAAGTGTGCATTCTGTGCTTAAGCGTCACTTCTTGCGCTCGAGCGGAACAACTTATTGTGTCTGACGCTCAAGCGTCACTTTTTGTGCTCGAACGGACTGTGTGTATATCAGTTTGTAGCAACACCTTTCTACATCAGTTTTTCACATCTTTTTCTCTCAAAACCCTAGATCTAGAGCCTCTCTCTCTAAAACTCTTTTTCTCTCTCTACACTTTTACCTAGATCCGTTGGCTTCTCTACCCTAGTGTCTTTAGGAAAGAGGTAAAGTGTCTCAAGAGCTTCACTTTGGTCGGAACAAAACTTGGTTTCGGCGTCTTTGAAGTTTCTTCCTTGTTTTGCTCGTCTTCTAAATTTGAGGTAAGGACTTTCTACACTCTTCTATGAGTTTTAACTTAGTTATTTGTTGATGTATAAAGAATATTGGAATTTGGAATGATTTTGAACAAACTTAGGGTTTTGGTTTAAAATCAAAAGAGGGGCTTTCAAATCTATATATTAAAAATCGTTATGGGCGTAGATGTGATGTTATGTTGTGATAAATTTGTTGATTTTGATACCCGAGATAGATTTTGGAAGAAAATTGAGTTTTTCCCTAAAATGTCTCAAATAGTTATTTTGTATAAATAAATGAAATTGGTATTGGGAATATAAAATTGGATAGATGTTTATATAAATGGTGGAGTTGGATATGTATTACCTCTCACCTATGAAAATTTGGATAATTTATCTGCCTTGGAGATTGTATATCTATTTAGAAATCTCTGTTTTGGGCTATCAGTGGAGGATAGCTGTGATTGTTGTAGAAATTGCATGAGGATTAGGTGAATTAAAACTAATCTTTTATCTGTTGTCATTGAATATGGCTATGTTTTTAATACATTGTAAATGTTGATGTTTGAGAGAAGAAAGGGGATGTACTTCATGTTTGGGAGAAGAAATGGGATGGACTCCATTAAATTAAAATGGTCTGTGTGTCTAGGATGAAAGTCCCAAAAATCGCACGTATACAAGGGTGCCAATTCCCGCAGACGAAATATCCGTAAAATGGCAAATGAAAATGTTTGTATGACAGTTGTGTTGGTTAAAGACCCATTGAGTTGTAGCCTCAGTTTGGTTGTCTGAATGAAATGAAAAACAATTTATGAATCGAGATAATATGGATTGAGATATTGAGCTTGGTGTATCATGGTTTTGCAGAGCAATTGTAAATGATTTTATTATGGGCATTGTAGATAAATATTACACTTATATCTTTGTTAAGATTCACATATTATGTTAGATTGTTTCTATTGGGTTTTGGCTCACCCTACTTGGGAAAATGAATTTTAGGTGCTGATGATATGCCTCTACCAAAGACTTAGCTTGGGAGGATTGTAGAGCTAAAGGCTCAGTTTTGTTTATCTTGTATTTAATTTTTGTACAAGCCTAGAGCTTTATTTGTATTGAGCTTATGACTCATTTTTGATGTAGCCAAGCCTTGGTTTGGAAAGATGTAAGCCTTTAGGGCATATAAACATTTCTTTAGCTTTCATTCCTTATTACCTTTTGTATATTAATTTTGATTAACGAAAGCTTATTATTTCAATTATGTCACCTTGTATTAGTTGTTTGGAGTTGAATTATTGTAATTATTTCGAGGCGTTACATCCGCATGAGCGGATTTTGCCCAGAATTTTTCCATAAACTCTGTGTGATTCCGCTTGAGCAGTTGCCAAATTCGCACTAGCGGTTTTGCCAACCAAAGCCAAAATTATCATTTCACATGGTGAAACAAGTTCCAATCCCATAACTCAAAATTTTCACCCAGAAATGTTAAGAGAGGTTAAGTAAGAGCAGAAAAGAAATCTCAATGACCCAATACGATAATCAAAACGCCGAAAGTAAAACAAACTATCTTACTACGCAAGAAACTAGAGATGATACTTCTATGAAATCTACAACAGAAAGTTAAGATGAGGATGACAATGAGTTCTCTGTCCTAGCCTGAGAGTCATAAGAACCAGAAAACAAGGCGAGGTGATTTTTGGGATTTCGTTATTGCATTAATTTCAGAAAAAATTGAAAAAGAAAAAAACAAGAAAGGAAAAGGCAAAGCTAGTGACTAAAAGCTTTGTCTCCTCCGTGATCAACTAGAAAAATCTACCGATGCAAATGGACAAACCAGTAGTAGTACATTATTGCTCCATTCAACAAAATGAGATTCCAGCGCTTCACCCTTGTTAAAACATATCTACATTTTCGTTTTTTTTCTTTTTCTTTCCTACTCTCCTGGTTATAAGAAATTTGTAGCCGGTTTGAAAAAGTAATAAAAAGTTTGATTGTAAGTATTTCTCTCTCTGTTTTTATGGTTTATGAATTATGATAATGAAACTGTTCTTGATATATTTTAAGTATTAACTCAATTATGAAGATACCAAAAAAGTTTAGAGCTTTAGAATCTGAATACCCTCCAGGAAGGTTTCAACCCAATCACATTTGGGATACATTTGCACATTATAAACGTGCAATTAATTATCACCAGAATATTTTAGATCAATCATCAGTAGCATAAACAGTATATGAGATCATATTTTGTGTTGATTATTGTGACACATCAAATTCTACTCTAAGGGTTAGGGTAACGTCACTAAGAGTCCTTTGGTTAATAGCCAAGTAAGATCCCAGGAAGGTTAGAGGAGTCAATATAGCCTCCCTTCTAAGTTTAACCACCTTAGATAGTGAGATATCTTTTTTACAGATCTTAAGAGGTATTAACACAAGGTCTCATAAGTAACGCGGAGATAGGCATAGAATTACAAAAACAAATAATAATTACAGTGTTTCAAATCTTAAATTACAAAACGAGTTCCATTATTATTACAATCCAAAAATAAAAGCACGTATAGACTCATAAGTACAATGGCTTCTAACTTTCTCTAAAACCGACACCAGTCTCCAAATGTCTCTGGCTCTTCGTCGGCCTCGTTTGTTTCTTCGATACCTGGCATGAAATGCCATGAGCTTTGAATGCACAGTAAACGTACACATACCCCATCCCTTTTCCCCAATCTAATACACAATAGCAATTACAATAATAGGGGAAAGAAACATGATATTCAAGTAAATAACAAGGGTTACAAGGTTAGTTGTTAGTAGTCTGGAAATGGCTTTTAACTGGCTTTAAGTAAATAACAAGGGTTACAAGGTTAGTTGTTATAAGCAAAATGGCTTTTAACTTTCTTTAAAATAGACACCAGTCTTCAAATGTCTCTGGCTCTTTGTCGGCCTTGTATGTTTCTTCGATACCTGACATGAAACGCCATGAGCTTTGAAGCAATTACAACAATAGGGGAAAGAAACATGATATTCAAGTAAATAACAAGGGTTACAAGGTTAGATATTAGTAGTCTAGAAATCCCCCAAAGAGATTTAATTCTCCCAACCACAAGAATCAGACGCGGATTATTCGGTATGCCGTACTTTGTTGCAGACCTTACCTTGGATGCCTACTAACGATTATATACCACGTAGCACCAACCGCAGGGCCTCAAAAGAGACAATAAAATAAGGGCCTTGCCCATTCCCTTCCCACACCAAAACCACCTAGGATTCGAATACAACCGCTCCGTTCAAGAGTTCTGAAACAATCACTTGCGTAAGACTTTAACTTTCAAAAGGGAACACGTCCCACTAACCGATTCTATTTAAACATGACTTTATCTCATAACAATACTCATGTGATCGAAACCCCATTAGCCACCCCATTATGATTTTTGTTTAGATTAATGTTTTAAGTTAGTTAGCACAAGCAAATAAAAAGAGAATAAATTTGTATAAGTATGAGCATCATCATAGGAATAAAATAAAGGGTATATAACCATGACATATGTAATATCATACTAAGACATGATCATACACTAGCATTGATGATTTCAGAATACTGAGCTCTAGTGAGAGTATTATCCCACCATCCTTTGAGAATACCGGTAAACCCATTAACTATGAAACGGACAAATTGGTTGTCACTATTATCATTCTGTTTACTGACAATGCCATACATAAGCATCTGATGTATCGTTTCAAAAATTTGATATTCAAATTTACCATCAATGTTCCATTCATAAATGGTTTTCCCATGGCAAGATTTCTAGGAATGGAGAAAATCTTCTTCATAGAGAATATTTTGGGGGGTTGGCCTAGGATAGTAATACCTAGCAGAGCCAGTGATGGTAGTCCTGTTGGCTTTATCAGTGTAATAAGCCTTGTTAAAAGATCCTCGCGTATTATTAAGACTATGTGAAGGACTAATATTATCAGTATCAGTCTCTAATTCAGAAGATGGTTCAAAATTATGTTGCTGTTGGGATAAAACATTAATACCAAAGGAGCCTGTATTGATATTCTTCATTTTACTGATAAGGGTGTCAATAAACTCATCCTAAGGTTTAGTGGGCTTCAATTTGAAGTTACTAAGTTCCAGAGGTGGCTTGACATTTGTATTTTGGAGAATATCTGGTTTAGGGAGAGTAGATGTTTTGATAGTTTTTTGATTTTCTATTAGTTCATTAACAGATGTTTCAATTTTGGTTAATTGTTTACCAACAGTTTGAAAATGGAGATTTGTCTAATTATTCTGTTTAATAATAGGATTGAGATTAGGAATCTTAGTATTAAGATGCTCCTTACTTGTCTCAAATGGTTTAACATAAGCTGTTATGGCCAAAGGTGTGGCAAAGTTAGATGTTGGACTAGGTGGTAATTCTAGCGTTGCTGTGGAAGGATGTATTAATTTAATACTTTCTCCTTCGGTTGTGGTCCAGGTTTTGTATAAGTTATCTAAGACCTAAATTTCTTGTTCTAGAATGATTTCCATAATAGTAGCGAAGTCATAATACCATGTAGCAAAAGGTATTATTTTCTGGTGTTTATTCAAACAATAATAAAATTGATTTTTGAAAAACTCAAATTGTTCTGGTTTATAATATTGAAAATACCAATTTCTAAATTGCTGGTATTCAAGCTATTGAAAGTCCTAGTTAATGATTTTTCAATTTTCACTTCCTAGTGTAAAATCCATTAAATTTCAAAATTCATATCACTGGCCATTGGACCGTCTCTATCTTGTGCTGGCCGACTAGTATTGGTATTAGTATTAGTATCATAAACTCTATGAGGTATCTGGTTGTCAGAGATTTTAATTCCCCTAAAAACATAATCTAAAGGTTCTCTAAGGTTTTTGGAGCACATGCCTTGAAGAACAGATTTTGGAGGGTCAGATACAGAGTGTCTTAAAGAGCTTGGAAAATCTACTATGTAGAAGCCAGATCTAATACTAGACGCACTATACATGCTTCGAGTTAACTATAAAGGATTTTTCTAGAATTAAAGATAAACATCCCCATTTGCTATTTGTATAACCTCATCGAGGGTATGGTTTCTGATTGGCCTAGCTACTACAACATTAGGAATTCGCCATCTTTCTAGAAAGGTAATTTGGTTCCATGGTATCATTTTAGGTACTGCTACCTGGGATCCATAAAGATTTGTATCTATCAATACTGTTTTACCAACTTCATTCTTTCTTCGAACATAAGGATTTAGAGTTGATAATACTTTAAGGTAGACTCTATATAACACTGATATAGGTGAGATTCCTGGTAAATAATCATATCCCTGGGTATTGAACCTGAGTTCTATAGCTTTAGATAGATTTGGATCTGTAATTAAAAAATTCAGGTTTGGATAAATATCAAAGTATACTGGTCCTTGAGCCAAGCTAGTTTTTATAGCTCTTATGAGTGACTGTTTCCAATCTAAACATCTACCATCTCTGAGAGTGCACTGGACATAGGTATTCTGGCCCAATAAGATCAATGGTTTAAAAACTATCTAGACAAGTCCTATATGAATATATAGATACTTCTTACTTCGGATGAAGGGGATTAAATCCTGAGTATGCAATAATTTAAGTATTGCATCATCTTCTATTAAAGAAATGGCTTTTTCAAATGTCTTTATAAGCCTTTGACTACTAAAATCAAAAGGATTGATTTTATATATTATATTTAGTTTAACATTTGGAATTGTCCATTTGTTTAGTTTTTCACTAACTTCCTGATAAGCTACTAGTTCAGCTAATTCAAATATAGATTCAGTTATATTTGTTACTATTGTTTCTGAATGTGAGTCAGTTTGCATAATCATGTATAGTGATCATATATGCCTAATTTATGATAATTACAATACCAATACAAATAATTCTAAACATGGCTCTAATACCAAATAGGTGTGTTATACTTTATCTTAAACAAGCACGTCTGTCAAAGAATTGCAGGAACAACATGCCTAGTAATTTAACGCAATATGGCTAAATTTCCCTACGCAACTTGGGTAATGTCCCACCTGTTTATTTAAAGCTTATCACACGTATTTAGCACAAATCCAAGAATAGTACTATTTGTATTAATATTATAATTATGAGGCCCCTGATCTTTGCAATAATTTCTTTAACCCTTGCTTTTAAATTATTTCTTTGTAGTCCCTTAATTTCTTAATTAATTTCAATTTTAACCCTAGAATCAAAAACATGCGCCAACCAAAAACTCACAAACCCTAAATTGAACTCGGGAACTCAGGAACCATTTCTAAAGCCTTAATAATAATTAAATTAATTTTTGAAGTATATTTTCCACACAGAAACCCTACGTTTCCAGTTCTCAGTACAATTCACTGTTTAATTCAAAACAAAGAAACTTTAACCGAATTAAAATTTCAAACCTTAAATAAATTAAATACTACACTTAATTAAATGTTTAAATTCATAAATTAAAGCCAAAGCCCTCTCATTTTAATCAAATTACAAATTGACCCCAAGTTAGTATATATATATACTTGTACATTTCTTAAATAAATAATTTTGCACACAAAATATCTTCATATTGTACACAAATAATCAAAAGAAATCCCCTCAAATCCACTCCCCAAGGCCAGCTATGCTATGCATAAATAAATGTGATGTCCTTTTGGGGACAAATTGCTTGATTTAGGGAAGAAAAATTGACTTAAGGTACAAATGTGATTAGATATTGATATATATATATATATATATATATTGTACTTGTAACCAATTCAACCTTGATTAATCAAAACCTTAACTAGATCATGTTTGAAGGTGTAATTAAGGTTTTAATCATCATACATTCCATTTCATCCTAATTAAATCCAAGACTATTCAATTGAATTTGAACTAAGGACATTTTAGACTTTTCACCATTCTTTTTTTTTCTTTCTATAAATACACCAATTCTCTCTACACTTTTGAGCACAAAACACACTCACACACTTACATATTCGACTGTGAGAGAGAGAGAGAGAGAGAGAGTGAGCCTAGTGGAGGAAAAGAGAGAAAGAAAAGGTTTTATTAGCAATTCAACCTAGCATCAAGTAAGCCATATCACCATCTCTCCTTCTATGTCCTTTTTCAAATACATGTTATTAGAGATTTAAAATATGTGTTGTAATGGTGTTCATGTGGTCAAAGTTGATGAATTGGGCTTTGATCCTTCTTCTATTCATATTTCCTCTTAATAGATGTAAAACTACCTTTTTCTTCACATATCTCACATTATTTCCAAAGGCATACCATCACTCTAAAAATTTGAGTTATTGATACATTATTTCGTATGTTTTCATCACAAAAGAAGTGAAAAATTTTCCTTAGTTGGCCTATTTTCTCACCAATTTTCTTATTTTGAGTATTATGCATAAAAAAATAGTTTTACAGCTAACTTTCTAAAATTCTAGAAAAATGTATAAAAATCTCCTAGACCTCAGTTTTATGTCAAAAATTTCCTTAATGCGTTATCTTTCAAGGAAAATTGGTTTCATTGAAAAAGAGTGAGCGGTTAGAAAGAAAATCCGATTATTGTAATGGTCGACGAATCTGGATAGCGCTGGAGTGTTTCTTAAATAACTAAAAATATAGAAAAGATATTCCATTTCCAAAAAATGTTATGAAAACTAGATGAAATTCTCTACGAACCATAGGAAGGCTAGGCTCAGGAAAAATCTGAAATGGTCCTTTTGATTTTAATCTTTAAATGGTACCGAATCTGAAAATTTAGTTTTGGCATTAAAAGGAAAAGGAAAGGTGTTCCTAAAATTATTGTTTAAGACATATTTTTTATTAAAACAAAGAAAGTTGGGAGACAAATTCCTTGGTTACAAACTAATACTTCTAGAAGTTTGTATTTGACAAGCATCATGTTGCTATTGGCACTTGTGAGTGACTTTTACAAAATGCTGAATAGGAACAAGGCTTTCTTGGATACAATTCATGTCAACTCCACTATCAACAAGAGAAACATCTCTCATGATAAAATCGGGTTGAATAATAAAAGTAATTCTGATATACCATTTTTGGTAGGTAATCTGATTAAGTAACATTAAATATTGATCAGATTTTTCTGGAGATTCATCATGAATAATTCCTTTATTCTTTTGACGACTTTGGGATAGTTGATTATGAATTTGGGCAATTTCCATACTCATTTTCTGATTAGAATTTCCATCCATTTCAACTATTGTTTTCCAATAGTTAGATTCTTTGAGAGCATTAGCTTGACTAGTTGAATAAGGGCAATTTTGCTGATAATCCTCATCAGGTGATTCATGAGAGGATGAATATAATTCTGCCAAGTCATCATCATCAGATGACTGTGCTTCAAATTCTGATTCAAGTAGAAGTTTATATATTTGTTGTTTTAAACCTTCATCAATAGCAAGTTCATTGATTTTCTATTGAGTTTTGAACTTTTGTTTCGTTTGGCATTTTTTGGCATAGTGGCTAATTTTTCCACATTTATAACATCTTTTATCTGTAGTTTTAGAGTAAGTCTTTGGTTTAGACTTCTTTGTATACAGTTGCTTAGTGGACATGGTTTTATGTTGTTTTCTTTTCTTATATAGTTTATGGTACTGTTTGATTTTTCTATGCTTATGACGAGTAGGAGACTGGATTTTTGAATCATAGGAGAATTGATCACAAAATTCAAGCAAATCCTTCTTCCCAGTTAAATTCTAGTTTTTCATAAGATGTTGGATCTTAAGATCATTGCATAGGGCAAGACCTTCATCAACAATGATTTCGATAAGCTGACCGTAAGTGTACTGGTTGTAAAGGATAAGTATCCCATTATGGCAACCATGAAGCTTTTTCCTAATTCGTTCAGCAAAAAGATTATGGAGATCATTAATAAATTTTGTCTTCCAATGGTCACTGGAGGCATCTCCTTGTTGCATAACTTTGAGAAGAAAAACATCTTTATACCATCGAAAATGGATTAACGATGGACAACGAAGATTCAGGAGAAACTTTCTACCTCTATCGTTATTAGCTACTTCTGGCCAACAAAATAAAAGATGGCCTGGGTAAGAGAGTAAACAACATCTTCTCGTGATTGGTTAAGGTTAGTAATAGGATTGACTTCGTGATCTTCACTAGTTTGATGCTTTTGGCTCTTAACATGTTGTGCATGTGTTGCTTGCATGATTTAGTGTCATTTTGCATGCCATATCAGCACTGAAATGTCTGCAACCTCCCTTTATTCTTCACTTTTTACTTTGTTTTGAAAGTGGCCTTGAGCCCCTTGTTGGCTTGAGTGTGGAATTGAGGCTCTCATGCCTAATGGTTTTAATCCTCCTTTGAGGGTTTCTACTAACCAACAGCATGAGGCCTCTTTCATGCTCAAGGCACTTGTGGCTTAGGTCATCTTTCCAATTAGAGGACTTTTACTTTGGACTTAATCAGTTAAAGGACTAATCGGTAATGTAAAATGTGTAAACAAAACATGACAAGTAAAACTTGAGCAAGATAAGCATGTTGTGTTGCATTGCATTGCATGTGTTTGGATCGGACATTAATCCAAACACAAGAAAAATGGGACGTTTCATACTCAAAGTGATGAAACGTACCACTTTTTCTTGGTCACCGTCACCCTTGATCATGCATGATAGAGTGGTGGTCTTTTGAGTCTTGTTTGTGCATTCATTGACTTTGTACGAGCTTGGTTTTCTAGCCATCATGCATTAAAAATGCTTGATTGGTGGCTTGAGAGCCAAGTACTACACTCCTTTGAGCTTGAGAAATGATAAGGAGGGTGGCAGTACACATATTTCTTGAAAAATACATTGCTTTGCCTTTGTTGCTCTCTATTGCAGCAAAAACAGAAGCTTGGAAAAAGGGGTGGCCGACTAGCCATCTGAAGTAGCCGACCGGCCACTTAAACTAGCCGACCGGCCAGTTAAGGTGGCCGACAACCACTTTTTGTGGCCGACCGGCCACCAGTCAATTTTTGTGCAAATGTGTTCTTGTGTTGGAGCAGAGGCAATCTTGAAGTTGGTACGATGTTCAGAGATCACAGCAAGTGCAAACAGAGGCAACCGATGGCAAGGCGATAGATGTTTCGGGAGGAAGCCAACCGAGCATGCATGTCTCTCTCGCCTTCGAGGCCGTTTACTTGCTTTATTTAAATTGTTCCACTAGTTAGCTTAGCATAGCTAGTTATTCAATTTGTTTTGTAATATTTTAATTAGCTTAGCATAGCTAGTTATTCGATTGTGTTGTAATAATTAATTAGCTAGATTAGTTAATTTGTTGTTTTTGTAATAATTAGCTTAGCTTAGTGTAGCTTAGCTTATTCATTTGGACCCTTCTTCGAGAGGGCACAATATTGTAATAAGTGTGTGTGCGTGTGTGCGTGTGTGCGTGTTTTCCAACCTCACGTCTTTTTCCCTTTTATTTATCCGCTTTCAATGGTTAGATTAGGGATCATGTTTCAATTAGCATACCTTATGCTTGCATGTTTGCATCATTCATTTGTCTTGCATGCACCGAGGCTCGGTGCATCATTCAAACTGTATTATATTTCAATACTTATTTGAATATGTGTTTCAAAGCATATTATCAAATTATTGCATTCATATGCCATGATTAGGTAGCCGAGCCTATTTTATTGCATTATTGCATATGTTGCATTAGGCATCTTGCATAGTTAGGATCATGCATAATTCTAACTAGCTTTTGTTTTGGCTTGGAGTACTCGGTAAGCTTTTACACTTTAGCATACTTGCATGAGTGTGAGTGATGTCATATTTCGCATGCTTGCCATGAAGATATTTGCTTAAATGATTAACTGCATGAATGCATGTGGATGAAGGCTTGTTGCTTGAATTGGAACAATTCAACGAATGTATGTTTTAAGCTCACTTTGCGAAGTGGCAGATCATGTTTTAAGCCCACTTGAGGTGGCAAATCCGCATTTTCTAAGCCTACTTGAGGGTGGCAAATTCAAACCATATTCGAAAACAAACATGAGTTGATTTGTTCTAAGTCTTGCGACTTAGTCTATATTTGATTGTGTGTGCGTCACATAGTAAAGTTAGCTAATAACCGGAATAAGAACACATGAGATTTATAAAACAACATATCATGATAGTAGAGGCTGATCCTTTGATCGGGCAAGCGGGATTACTCATTTCAGGACCTTCCCCTCTCGTACCCAAGTTCTCGAGCCAAGGCAACTTTGGTGATAACGGACACGTGGCCTTTGGCACGAGTCAGGGTTTCCTAAATTTCCCCAAAACAAAATATTTAGGTGGCGACTCTATAATCTGGCAAAACAGTCCAGTTTTGGCATTATTTGATTGAAAATTGATTTTCCAAAATGATTTGCTGGATTGGACTCTTTGGTATTTATCAGTTTTACATTGCACTTGTGAGACTAGATTCAGAACCATGATAGGAATCCGAACTATAGGACCAATTCGAGCTCTCCGAAAGAAGGCGCGAAGAAAGTCGAGTCTACAGCTGGCAGGTAGCCGGCAATCACCATTTATGGACCGCTTCTGGCCTGCTAGCCACCTGTCGGCTACAAGCTCGCCACTGGTGACCAAAAGTAGATTTTTTTACAGATATTTTCCTCTAACTGTTTCCACACTGCTCCAGCTGTTTTTGAATAGATATTTTTTACCTTAGGCTCGTGTTTTCTATATATACATGACCTATCTCTCATATTTCAAGGTTAGAAAAACTTTAGGAGAAAAAATATCCCCTCTCTCTATAATTTTCTCTCTCTACAACTTTCTCTACAGTTCTCTCTCTCTCTCTCTCTTGAAATTTCCTAAGCACTTGCATAGCCTTTGCCTAAATACTCTAAACCAAACCTAGAGAACTTCTTACTGAGGTGATTTGAGTTTTATTTTGAGCTCTTAAGGCACCTGAGATTGTGAAATTGGTCGTTTATGACTTAAGGGTTCATTCCTCTCCAAGAGGTATGTCTTCTCTTGCTTTTGTACCATCTTTACACCACTTATTTTCCATTTTTTCTTACTGTTTTTAGGCTGTGAAAACTCTGTATTTTGGGGCTAAAACTTGTGGTTTAAGGCCAATAAAGGTTGAATGGTGGTTCACCCTTCTTTACACCTTACTTTCAAGGCCTTTACCCTTGTGTTTCCCATCCTTTTACTATCTTTTTTTTTAGCTTTTAAACACTGAATTTTAGTGGCTAAAATCATGTTTTGATGTCCAAATTTGGAGGGATTAGCCTCCCCACCTTGTGTCTTGTTTACTAGCCTAGATTGTACTATGTTTTAGCTTATTTTTGTAGCATTTTTTAGTTTAATTCCAGCATGTTTTAGGGTGTATTTTGGACTGTTTTAACTCTGTTTTGGATTGGTTAAGTCATTTGAGTGTTGTATTGCATGCTTGTAGTGTAAATGTCCTCACAAGTTTGGTGTTTTAGGCCTTTAGACAACACTTGTTTGAGTTGATTGCATGTTTTTAGTGCTTTTTTCACTTAATTTCAGCAAGCACAATCTCTGTAACCTCCCTCATTTCTTGACTTTTTTATTTGCTTTGAGGGTTGTTTCAACCTTAGGATAGTTTAAGCTTGAGATTGAGGTTCATGCTTAATGGTTTAATCCTCTTTTGAGGATTCATTATCAACGGCATGATACTTCTCTCTTGCCTTAAACTACCCCTTGTTTGACACTTCCTTCTCTTTTAGAGGACTTACTCACCAATGGACTTAATTGGATTAAAGAATGGTTGGTAAAGTAAAATGAGTAACTAAAACTTGGGACTAAAAATGAGCAAAGATAAGAATTTGGTTGTGTTTTGGTGTGTTCAATCGAACGTTAATTGAGCACAAGGAAAATTGGGGCATTTCATACTCAAAGTGATGAAATGTGTCAAGTTTCCTAGGTCTCCATTGCCCTTGATCATGCATGATAGGGGGATGGTTTTTGGTCTTGGTTGTGCATTTATTAAACTTGCACATCTTGGTTCCTTAGCCATCATGCAATGAAATTGCTTGAATTGATGGTTTGAGGACCAAGTGTATCACTCCTTTGAGATGTTTTGATGATAATAAGGGATACACAGTACAAACAATCTATGAGAATACCCTCTCTTTGCCCTGTTTGTCCTCTGTTGCAGCAAGTTGGACATGTGCATCAGTAGCCGGCATGCCACTTTCCATGGCCGGTAGACCACCATCCATGGTCGGCAACCTTCAACCATAGTTGGTTGGTGGCCGGCAACCTTTCCCAGTGGCCGGCCAGCCTCTGATGCACAATTCAGCAGAGTTTTGGTAAGGCAAAGCAGAGTGAACAGCAGTGCTGGTGTTCAACTGTGCAAACAGAGGTATTCAGAAGCAAAACGGTGGTCTTTTCAGGTGGAATCCGAGCATGCGCATGCACATCCCTCGTTTCCCGAGGCGAAGTAGTTAACTATTTAGTTTTATTATTAATTGCAATTGTGTTGTAATTCTTTAATTAGTTAAGTAGTTAACTAGTTATGATGTAATTATTTTAGTTAGCTAGATTAGTTAATTAATTCAAGTGTTGTAATAATTAGCTTAATTAGCTTAACTTAGTTAGCTAGTTAGTTTAATTCATTCAAACTCTCCTTCGTGAGAGCGTAATGTTGTAATAATGTGTATGTCTTCCAACCCCATGTCTTTCTCCCTTTTATTTATCCGCTTTTGATGGTTAGATTAGGGACATCACGTTTTGTTTAGCATATCACATGCTTTGCATCCATTTAATTGTATTACATGCACCGAGGCTCGGTTCATCATTCTAACTGCATTGTCATTTCAATACTTCTTTGAATACGTGCTTAGAACGCATGTTATCAAATCAATTCATATGCCATGTTAAGTAGCCGAGCTTATTTAGTTGCATTATTGCATGCGTTACATTAGTCATATCGCATGGTTAGGAATCATGCATTTTTTTCTAACTCTTTTGTTTTATCTTAGCTTCGAGTACTAGGTGAGTTTTTAGTGCTTTAGCATACTTGCATGAATGTGAATGGCTGCCATGTCTAGCATGCCTGCCATGAGGCTAAGTGCTTTAATGTTAAACTATTTGAATACCTGTGGATGAAGGCTTGTTGGTTGAATTAGAATGATTCAATGAGATGTACGTTTAAGCCCACCTTGTCAAGTGACAAATTCGCAAACTTTAAACCCACTTGAGGTGGCAAAATCAAACCCTTTTCACAAAACAAACATGAAATTGAATTGTTCCAATTCTTGCAAACTAGTCTATACATTGCTTGTGCGCATCACATAGTAATGCTAGCCTAATAACTGGAACAAGAGCATTTAATGTTGATAAAATCCATATCATGATTAGTAAAGGCCGATCTTTGATCGGGCGAGAGGAGGTGCTCAATTCATGACCTTTCCCTCTTGTACCTAAGTTCCTGAACTGAGACAATCTTGGTGATGACGGACAATTTTGGCATTTTTGATTCAAAATCGATTTTTCAAAAGATTTGTTGGATTTGGACTCTTTGGTGTTTATCAATTTCACATTACACTTGTGAGATTACATTCAGAACCATGGGAGTCCGAACTATAGGGCTTATTCTGAGCTTCCCAAAGAGGGCTCGAAAAAGTCGAGCTACAATTGATGGCCGAGCTCCTGGTAGAACGAAGGACGATCTGAGGGACTATCTCTGCAGAAAGCGAATGAACGCCGAGATCACCTCTTTTATCAAGCCGGGGACGCCATTCTCGGTGGAGTTGGATACGTTTGAGGCCCCAAAGAGATTCCACATGATGTGGTTCCAGATTTATGACTGTAAGTTAGATCCAAACTTTCATGTCGGCTTGTATTTAAATTCAATGGCTTTGTGGAACTGGAATGAACAGTTGCTATACAAGGTCCCCTTATCCTTTGGGGAGATAACATGTGATTGGTTCCATAAGTTGCCGAAAGGAACTATGAAGAGTTGGGGAGACCTAGCTAAGATGTTTGTAGTCAGGTTTGTTACGAACAAGTTACAGCCACTAAGGGTAGACTCCCTGCTAGCTTTGAACATTAGCGACGGTGAAAGCCTCAAGGCTTACGCCAACAATATTACGAGGTGTTCAACCGAATTCCTGCTTGTAACTAGGAGCTGCGGTCGAATCTTTTAAGAACGGCCTGGATGTTGAATGCCCGCTTTGAAAATCACTAGCAAAAACCCTACCAAAAAGTATGGAGGAGCTCATGGCATGGATTGAGAAATATGCCAGAGCAAAAGAGGACACGCAAGGAACAAAGACACCAAAGTAAGAGAAGAGAAACAACTCGCCGAAGTGAGGCCAAGGTAATTCCGATGTAAACAAGCAGGAGATAGGGTTAAGGGTTACACAGATAGTCACCACTGTATTCAAGATCCCGATCTACAAAGTTCTGGAAAGGATCAGGAACTAGCTGTATTATAGAGCGCTGGAGAAGATCCTTGGCGAGTTTATGGGAAGGAGCATTGGGAAGCACTATGCTTACCATAATGAGAATGGGCACTTGACTCAAGGGTACAAGGCTCTGAAGACGCATTTAGGGGATCTAGTCAGACAGAGTCACCTGAGGGACCTAGTATATGAGGCCAAGACAAGGGAAGAACATGCAAGGCTCTCCCAGGCACCAGTATCATCACCTCCACCATTGACACTGCAATGAGTAATCAATGTGATTCACTTGAAGGTCAATGAGAACGAGCTACGAGGAGAAACCCAAAGAGTAAGGCACCTGCAGCATGTATATCAGGTCCAGTAAAAGAAGCCTAGGACAAATGAATACTATGGATCAATGGTTTCTTTTACTGAGGTAGACCTAGATATGGTACAGTATCCACACAACGATGCCGTGGTGATAACTCTGAAGATTGGAGAATGCCAGGTAAGGCGCATACTGGTTGATCAAGACAGTTCTTGTGACATCATGTATGTTAGATGTTACAAGGAGCTTGGCCTTCACCCAGATGATCTAAAACAATCCGACAACCCGATGGTTGGATTCAACGGGACGCTGACATGGCCACTAAGGGCCACAAATTTGGAAATGTAGACGGGTATCAAGAAGATAAGCACGTAGTTTACAGTAATTAACACCCCCTCCCCTTACAATGTTATTTGGGAAGACCATGATTGCACGCAATGAAGGTTGTTCCCTCAACACTGCACTAGCTGCTATGATTCCTAACTGAGCAGGGGATTGAGGAGGTTAGAGGGGACCGAGTATAGGAGAAGAATTACTCCATAGAAGCAATAAAGTACACCTGTAATATAAGGGAGGTAAAAAGTGCAAAAATTCAAAACAAAAACCGTGAGGTCTTGGATGATGTTGGCAAGGAACCAACTGATAAAAATGAAGAACCATTGAAAAGAAGATTCTGGTTCAAGAAGGTGACGAGGAGCGCTTCTTCCTTCTCGGTTCAAGCTTAGCCAAGGAGGAGAAAAAGGAATTGGAGACTTTTTAACGAGCAAACATAGAAATTTTTGCCTGGACGCCCTATGAGATGCTTAGCATTGACTCAATGTGGACAGGTCGGCTAAACCTGCCATCCAATAAGCAAGAAGGCAGACATTGATACATGTAGAAGCAATCGATGAGGAAGTCAACAATTTGTTAGGGGCCCAGGCCATCCGGGAGGTGAACTACCCTACCTAGTTGTCCAACACAGTCGTAGTGAAAAAGAAGAACGGCAAGTGAAGTTTACGTGGACTTCACCAGCCTGAATAAGGCTTGCCCCAAGGACAACTTCCTTCTGCCAAAAATCGATCAGTTGGTGGATGCCACATCAGGGCATGGAATGATGAGTTTCCTAGATGCCTACAGGGGATACCACCAGATAGCGATGAATCCCTCAGACGAAGAGAAGACGACATTCATCGCTCCAAAAGGGATGTACTGCTACCAGGTAATGCCTTTTGGGTTGAAGAATGCATGAGCAACCTACCAGAGATTGGTGACCAAGATGTTTAAACATCTGATTGGGAGGATAGTAGAGGTCTACATCAACGACATGGTCGTGAAGACCAAGGAACTAAGGAATCATCTAGTAGACTTGCAGAAGGTCTTTGACATATTGAAGGCTTCCCGACTTCGACTCAATGCATCGAGGGGTGCATTTGGAGTTGGATCAGGAAAGTTTCTAGGATACTTGGTCACAAGGAGGGACATTGAAGCCAGCCCAGATCAAATCAAGGTGATCCTTGATTTAAAAAGCCCAACGTCAGCAAAGTAGGTCCAGATCCTGACCAGCAAGGCAGCAGCCTTAAACAGGTTCATAAGCCGGAGCTCAGATAAGTGCAAACCCTTCTTCCAGCTGCTGAAGAAGGCCACAGACTTCCTATGGACGGAAGAATGCAAAGTCGCCTTAGCCGACTTGAAAAGGTATTTGACAACCCTGCCAGCGTTGTCAAATCTAATACCTGGAGAAGAACTATTCCTATACTTGGTGGTATCAAACCGCCCTGTCAGCGTGGTGGTAATTTGCGAAGAAGAGGAGGAGTAGAATGCAGTATACTACGTGAGCAAAACCCTAGCAAGTGCAGAAACTAAGTACCTAACCCTAGAGAAGTTGACACTAGCCCTGGTGATGGCTTCCAAAAAATTGAATCACTACTTCCAAGCCCACAACATTGTGGTGTTAACTGAGCATCCCCTAAAATCCCTGTTGCAGTATAGGGACTTAACAGATAGGCTAGATGGGCAGTGGTGCCAGTACGACTTGGAATTCAAGCCTACAACAACAATCAAAGGCTAGGTTCTGGCCGATTTTGTGGCCGAGTTCACTCTTGGCGCGATCCCAAGGCGGGCTCTGGTGAGCCGCGCCTTAAGATCCAGAAGAACAAGAAGAAACCTAACTAGGGCTAAAGAACCCCACACCAGCAGCACAGAAGGAGGAAATAAAGCCAAAACCCTGCGATAACTACATCGGAGACTCCTTTCGGCTCTTTGTCGATGGCAACTCCAACCGACAGGGAGCAGGGGTAGGAATAGTGTTGGTATCGCCAAAGGGGCGAATGATAGAGCAGTCCATTCATTTGGGGTTCAAGGCCTCAAATAATGAAGCAAAATACGAGGCATTGATTGCGGAGTTGAAACTAGCAACAGCCATGGAGGCTGACGAGGTGGTAATCTTCTGTGACTCCCAACTTATTGTGAATTAAGCAACAGGCGAGTATGCAGCCTGAGATGAAAGGATGATAGCCTATGTCAAGGTGGTTGTCTGGCTGCTAACACTGTTTGAGAATTGCCGGCTACAGCAGGTTAGCTAAGATGATAATAGCCATGCTGACGCCTTGGCTAACCTAGCTAGCGCGATGAAATCAGGTGAGGCCTGGACAATAATGGTGGATTATCTGTCAGGCCCAAGTATAGAACCCCTCATTACAGAATACGAAGCAATGTGCGCAGAGATGGGTCCAAGCAGGATGGACACCATAGTTGTGTTTCTCAAAGATGGCAAACTACCAGTAGACAAAAAGGAAGCACACAAAATCAGATTGAAGTCGGCCAGGTTCTACCAGTCAGCAAAAGACCATCTCTACAAAAGGTCCTTCACTAGTCCACTTTTGAGATGCGTGCATCCATCCCAGGTTGAGGATTTTCTGTATGAGATCCACAAAGGTATATGCAAAAGCCATGCTAGGGGCAGATCACTTGTTCTAGGGACATATCTCAGGGTACTGGTGGCCCTACATGCAAAAGAATGTTGAAGCCTATGTAAGGAAGTGCGAAAAGTGTCAAAGGTTTGCACCTTTGATACACCAGCCAGCTGCAGATTTGAATCCAGTATCCAGTCCGTGGCCATTTGCCCAGTGGGGCATGGATCTTGTTGGGCAATTGCCCCAGGCAACTAGACAAAGAAAGTTCCTGCTGGTTACAACCGGCTACTTCACAAAGTGGGTCGAGACTAAACCCTTGGCAAAATTTCGAGATGTGAATGTGAAGAACTTTATCTGCAAGAACATAATCAGCAGGTTTGGGATTCCAAGAGCCATTGTGGCCGACAACAGCACCCAGCAATGGTTAGGCAAAAGCATCCAACAAGACCATCCTGGTTGGGATTAAGAAGAGGCTGGAAGCAGCCAAGGGAAAGTGGGTGGAAAAATTGCCCAATGTGCTATGGGCATATCGGACTACGCCGAGAAGATCAACTAGAGAGTCTCCTTTTGTCATGGCATATGGTACTGAAGCAGTCATCCTACCGGAGATCGGCATCCTTAGAATTAGAACCCAGGAGTGGAAAATGGAACCAATGAGGCATTCCTTACCCAAGATCTAGATCTGTTAGAAGAAAGAAGTGAGAAAGCAGCAATTTGGCTGGGGGCATACAAGCAACAGCTTACTCGAGTATACAACAAGAATGTCAATCCCAGGGAGTTTCAGGTTAGGGACCTCGTCCATAGAAAAGTTATCAGCAACAAGAATGATCCTAATGAGGACAAGCTTGACCCAAACTGGAAGGGACCATACAGGATCATCTCGATCGCCGGCAGTGGCACATATTAGCTAAATGAAACTGATGGCAAGGAGTTGCCAAGACCATGGAACATATGCAATTTGAAGTTTTTTTACCATTAGTTTCTTTTAGAATTTATGGAAAGTTTTTATTAGCCGAAGTGTAGCTTGCTTTTCATGCTCCTTTAGGATACGACTAGCCCTACAGTTCAGACTCACGTGGTTCTAAATTTGATCTCATGAGTGCAATGTGAAATAGATAAACACAAAAGAGTCCAAATCCAGCAAATCTTTTGGAAAATCAATTTTGAATCAAAATGCCAAAAATGGACTGCTTTGCCAGATACAGAGTCGCCACCTAAATATTTTGGTGAAATTTAAGAAACCCGAGACTCGTGCCAAAGGCCACTTATCCTTCATCACCAAAGTGTCTCGGCTTAGGAACTTAGATACGAGAGGGAAAGGTCATGAATTGAGTACCCCACTCGCCCCGATCAAATATCGACCTCTACTAATCATGATGTGATTCTTATTTACATTATATGCTCTTATTCTGATTTATTAGGCTAACTTTACTAGGTGATGCACGCAAGTATAGACTAATTTGTAAAAGTTGGAACATTTGATTTCATGTTTGTTTTGAAAAAAGGTGTTTTGAATATGCGTCACTTAAAATAGTGAGTTTGTATGTACATTAATCAATTTATCGCAATTTTAGCAATTAGCCTTCATTTACCGGCATTCAAATAGGTATATCATTTAAGCAATTAGCCTCATGAAAAGCATGCTTGGTATGGCAACACAAACATACGATGTGATATACTAAAACAATAAGTGCTCACCTAGTACTCCAAGGCAAGCCAAATAAAGAAAAATGATTAGAAAATATGCATGTTCCTAAACAATACAATGTGACTAATGCAACGCACACATTTATGTAATTTTTATAGGCTCGACTATGAGCATGGTATATGATCCAATTCAAGACGTGATAAATCATGTTTTCAAGTAATGAAATTGAAATTGACATTGGTTAGTATGATGAGCCGAACCCAAATGTACATGAAACAAGTGTATGGGAATGCTAAGTAAATATGCTACCATCATAAGCAGGTAAATAAAAGGGAGAAAGAAATGGGAATGGGAAAACATACACCACTATTACATATTTGCTGTTATGCAAGAGGATCCGAATAAGTGTGCAAATGTTCAGATTAACTAATTATTACAAATTCGAATAAATGAATTACACTAACTAAAAAACTAACTACTAACCAGATATCTAAGCTATCAACTAGCTATCTAAGTTATTACAACAAGGGCATTATGAGAATAATAATAATTGCATCACGAATATTTACATCAATAATAATTACAATAATAAGATTGCAAAATTACAATGAGTAACTCAAACAATAAAAAGGATGTGCAACGATCGCATGCAATGTGTCCAGAAACTGCTCTGTCTACCCAGACCACTCTGTTTCACCCTCAGCTTTTTCCCTCTGTTTTTTCCAAAATTCACTGCTTCCAAACATTGGAGGCCGGCCGGCCCCTAATGAGGCCCGGCCGGATCCAAATAAGGCCGGTTGTGTCCTATTTCATGCCAAAATGTTTTTGTGCTCTGCGGTCAGGACAGTGCAAACAGAGCCTTTCTAGGCCCTGTTTGTCCCTTCTGCTCTTCTCTGTCATGTTAAACTCAAGAGAAGAACAAATTTCAGTTCAAAACCACCAATAAGCACAAGTTGATGGCTTGATGATCCCGAGCACGTTTGGACAAAATTGAATAAATACAATGGAAAACCACCACCCCTCCATCCTATCATGAAGGCTCAAAAAGGGAAGTAGACATGCTCTAAGTCTCATCAATGTATCATGGATTGATAAGTGACAATTCTCGGAGCGATGGACTTGGCATAACATCCTGCCAAATCTAACCATCTAAACATTTTCTTTATGTTGGTTTCATTCATTTTAAACCAATTTTATTAATCCTTTCCATTCTTTAATCAATTTGTCCAAAGTGATGTTTAAGTCCACTAAATAAGAAGAAATATCAAACGAGAAGTGATTCTTCACATGAGAGAGAGCCTATGCCTTGACGATGAACATCTGTAGAGATTAAGCCATTGAGCATAGGTCTCTTTCCCATGCCTTGAATAACCATCAATCGTTTCGAAATAACTCTCAAACGAAAGGGCAAAAAAGAAAAAGAAAAAGGAGAGAGATGGCAGAAATGATCACATGAGACTCTTGACATGAAAATTAACCAAAGGAAAGCTATCAAAGTATGGGTAACACAACACAACAAGCTAGATATGAGGACTTACAATGCAACAAGCTAGATATTCAAAGCATACACTAATTAAATAAATTAGGATAGCCCTAAAACAGCCCTAATATACTAAGAACAGTGGCCAAAAATCATGTTAAAGAGCATAAAAAAAAGTAGAAAAGAACAAGGAAATGCAAGGCTTATGAACAAGAGCAGGGAGAGGTGGCTAGCCTCTCCATTTTTGAGACATCAAACCATGTTTTTTAGCCCTTTTCAAACTCTAAAAATTAGTTTAAAAGGCAAAGAAAAGAGTGTAAAATAAAGATGTGAGCTATGAAGTAGAGTGTAAGAAAGGGTGTTAACCCTCTCTACCATTTGGTAGCTATTCAAACCCAAGTTCCAACACTTGAAATAGGATCAAGACAATACAAAAACACCCAAAATAGATAGAAAGGGACAAAAATGAAAGTAATAGAAAGGTGGTAAGCTCTTACCTCTTAAAGAAGGTAAGCTCTTGTTTGTGAACCAAACTTGGTCCAAGCACACTCTCAAGCTTGAATTGTCATTCACAAAGCTCAACCAAGGTTCTAATTTATGGCTCCAAGGTTGTATGTACTGTATAGATATGGTGTATGGATGATCAAATATCTCAAAGTTAGCTTGCACAAGAAAAAGGGGCTCTCAATTATGTTTTTACTTCTTTGAAATTTTTCCAACCTCTAACACTGAGATATGTGCTCGTATTTATAGAATTTGAGCAAAATAGGTCAAAAATATCTTCAAAAATGGACAGCTGGTTGATTTCCGCCCAAAACAATGTTTCTCGCTAAAGAAAGCCGGCTGGCTCCCAATGTGGTACGGCCGGCTCCCAATGTACTCCCTTGTTCCACTGTTTTAAACTCAATGTAGAGTGGCACAATATTCAAAAATGAATTTTTGGGGTAAGAATAGTATGAATATGAAAGGTTTAGGATTGGTTTTGGAGCTTGAACTTAAATCCCATGTTGAGAACTCGAACTACACTCAATACAACTTTCATCATCGAGTGCGCAGGACAAAGCGTCCAAGTCTTGCGGGTGGTCAAAAATGGAGTGTCTACACAAAGTTTTAATAAAATACTAGCTCGATTTTGTTTTTATGAATTATTGTTGAAAAACTTATGTGATGGAACTGAATAGCCTTATGACGATATTCCCATGGTGAACACGACGAATAACTTAGACTTGCCATACGGTAAAGTTGAATTAAAACTTGCCATATGGTAGAGTTGAACTAAGTTGGTGATGTTTCAGAATGAAACATGATGAGTAACTTAGACTTGCCATATGGTAGAGTTGAATTAACACTTGCCACATAGTAAGGTTGAACTAAGGTGACGATGTTTCAGAATGAAACATGATAAGTAACTTAGACTTGCCATGACGGTAGAGTTGAACTAAGTTTGATCTTATCAGATTAACAGAGACACCGAGGTCAAAAACCCTGGCAAAGAATTGTTTGAATTAGACTTCAGCAAAAATCGGAGATGCACGTTTAATGTGAACATAAGTGTTACTTAGGTTCACATTAGGGGGCAGGGAGCAAGAATAAGGAATGGGCTTGACACTTGTTAAAATTTTAGAAAAATTTACAAATTGGAGTCAATCGAGTTAACCAAATGAGGGGATACCCGAGGTATTTGTTACCCAAGATAACCAACTAGGTTGTCAAGCTTGGAAGGGTTGAAAGGGTGAAGTCTTGACAAGAGACAGCAAGTACAAGTAAAGAAATAACACTTGTTGAGAGTTATTTAAAGAATTTTTATAAAGTGCCAGTTGGTCTGAGATGGATAACTAAGGCTGCACCCGAGGTAATATGGGTCTGAGGTAATACATGTCTAAGGTACGCTAACCCAAAGTGATTATACAATTAAGTTACACTTAGGAGGATCAGAAAAATTCTAAGTATGAAAAAGAAATGCAAGACATAAAAGCAAAGCAGTAAAGCATACACTTAATACTTAGAAGAAAAAAGCAAGAAAAGAAGACATGTATTTAGAAGAGGAAACTTGTTCGATTACAAAAAGATGGCACTTCGGCCCGACAAAAGTAGACATTGTTCAAAAAGTTACAATTGTTCAAAACTGAAAAGATATGAAAGAAAGCAAATCCTGAGTACATGGGTCTCCAGTGTTTTCCTCAAACTATCCTGCCTCGGCAATTGGGGTTATTTTAACTTTGGCAATCAGCTGGGAAATTTTTTTGACCTTAATCTCGGCGTCAATCTCTAGTAGCGTCTAATTAAGACTCCTCTCGACAGATTGGATCTCGGCCTCAATAGAAACCTTATGAGCAGAGGTGTCTTTGGGGACCTCATCTTCCTCCTCTCCAGTCAAGTCCAGGACTTGATCATTGAGAGTTGGGGACTTGGACGCCATAGCAACCTCGACTTTAGCTTTGTCTTCCTCTTTGGCCTCGGCCTCTGAAGTGTCAAAAGAAGGGGCGAAGAGGACTTATAGTTGATAGATATCTTGACGTGGCGAATCTGCAGAAAGAACCAACTTGTTGAGAGTAGCTACCCAGCCTAAATAGTAGCCTATGCAGGCTAGGTTGACTTGCTTTCTATATTGATCACGGACGGCGGCTTGCCCCTCTTCAAAGCCCTTCTCGTCGACAGCTTTGATCTCGACCTCCTTCGATTCAATGGCCTTTTTTAGCTTCGCCTCAGCCTCTGCTGCTCTGACCTCAGCGGCCGCAGCAGCGGCCTTAGCAGTTACGATAGTAGCCTCAACAACTTCGACTTTAGCCTCAGTTTTGTGTTGAGCAGCCTTAGCCTTATCTAGCAAACTTCAGTTACTGGTCTCGGCCTGGTTGAGTGAAGATAGGAGTTTTGCAGCTTCTTAAGTCTCCTTCACCAACTCCTTCTTCATCATCTCGGTCTTAACTGCATATAAGTGAGCATGCTGGATGGCCTGCAAGGAACAAAATGGATTAGCAAAATTTGGCTAAGTGTTTGAAACCAAAAATGGAAACAATAAAAAGCTTACCAAGACTGAGTGCTGCATCATAAGGGCAAAGTTTTCATACTCATGTAGCTCGGCCATATGGTTAATATCGGCCGGTAGAAGCACCGCCGTTGAGAGAGCAGTGCCGACCTCTATGCTCTCGATCACGCCATCTCCAGCCCTCAGAGGACGGTCGCCAACCATGACCTCGGGGGCCCAGGTCTGATCGCGAGAGAAGCCACTGCCTCCTTCTAGGTGATCAGACCTCGGCTTCTTCGACGGTAGGGCTTCAAATGTTGCTGCCTCGGCTAGCCTCTTTTCGGATTCGGCCAATTTTGATATTGGCACAGAGTCCTTAGGGTCCTTCTCGGAATCAGAAGGAACCTGAGTAATTGTGGCTTTTGCCTTAACTTTTTTTACCCTTTTCTATTTGGGCTTTGGCTGGGATTGAAACGAGGACTGAAGAGTCACCACGTCTGGTAGGCTAGAGAGTAAGTCTTCAGCCACAGTAGGTTTGCGACCCATTTCTTCGATTGTCGCAGCAACTATAACTCTTGTGCCAAAATTGATGGGAGGAAGAGCAATAAGAGGATTTGCTGGGTTGTAAGCCGATGCCTTAGGACCTCGACGTTTTCTGCTACAAGTTCTACCGACAAGAGCATTTAAAAGAGCTTGGCATCGGCGTTGTCGTTGAGATGAGGAATTAGTTGGGGGCCAGAGGTGGATAACAGGTCTATTAGATCTAAGGTGGAAGCCTGGTCAGTCCTTGGTGAAGAAGTGATTGGAGGAGTTGAGGCAGGTGGTGGAGTTTGGCTTCTTCGTGGAGTGTCGACGAGCGGTGACCGGTATGTTGGAATATAATTCAAGAGGAGGGGAGCCTTGCGTCTTTGAATCGAAAGATCTAAGAGCTTCTTTAGATCTCGGCTTGGGACGTAAGACTGCCGAAATCCCTTCGCTGGCTAAGGAAGAACTGTAAAAACGATCAGTAAACATTAGCATAGATAAAAGAAATAAATTGACAAGTCTTAACAGAAACATAAAAATTACACTTGTATTCAATTCTTATCCTCATCCTCTCTAAACACTGCTCGGCGTAGAGGAAAGAGATGAAGATCGTCATTAGGTACAAACTCCCAATTGCCTGAGACAATCAGGTATTCATCTCCAACACCTTTGTTGGAGTCAGGAAGGTCAACTATGAGTTTGTAGGCAGTGGATCTGGGCTTGAGATAGTAGGTGTGCCATTGGCCGACTTAAGGCCACACATGGTGTAACAAAATTGGATGTCGGCTAGAGTAATCCTAGCATTTTCTCAGCGTGCCAGTTCGAGTATGCCATTGATAACCCTAAATAAGTTGACGGCTAGTTGCATGGGGTTAAGTTTGTAGTAATGAAGGACTTCTCGAAAAAGAATGTCTAAAGGAAACTGAAGTCGACACTCAATAAACGCGACTACGGGGAATGGCATGGAGTCCTTATCAGGCATGATAGAGTTCTCCTTCCCAGCCAACTTGATCTGAACATCGACTGGGATGGAGAACTCCTCGCGAAAGTACTCTAGTTTGGTCGGGTTATCTACCCTCTACCTAAACATGCCCATTATCTCGACAAGGAAGGGTTCGATAACAGTTGTTTGGTAAGAGGCTCGGTAAAGGTATAAAGATCTCGGCTAAATAACTAAGGAGGGGTTTCTGGTGGCCTAGATAGGGTTTTTGTTTCAGTTTTCCTAAAGAATAGGGTTCTAAGGCAAATCCCAAGCCTAGGAGTACAAAAACAAGAATTGAAGGCAAGAATCCGAAAAGTGCACCAAGAAAACAGAAAAGACACGATTCAGAATCAAGAAGTACAAAATCAGGGGCAATGACAAATTGGTAAGCATTAGTTCATGACATTTAACAAATGAATCCAAGGCAATCTTCAGGATCAATGAAGAAAAACAGAGTTCAAGTATGGATATAGATTCAATAGCAACGCAAGAGTGCTAATAGATACAGTGTAAGGCGTATGCCAAATTCAAAGAGCAAAAGTTATTGAAGAAGAACGATCAATACAAGTAACGGATTTAAAAGGGTGAATTGATTCACAGTTTGTAAGCATGAAAGTAGTAAGCAAATCAGGGCATGGGAGTAGAATTTGATACAGAGAGTAGTAGGAGTATGTGCAAATATTTCACAACAATGACATACTCGAAGAACAGTAAAGAACTGAACGTAGAAAGAAGAAATTAGACAACTTACCGAGTAAGGCCAAGGAAAAGACACCAGAATAATGCTCGCCGAAGTTAGATGGTGCCTTTGGTCGGAATGGAACAATTGAAAGGCTCGCCAGAGATGGAGAATGGAGCAATTACAGAGCTTGAAAACACGAAAATAGAGGTTTGGGAGAGAAATGTTAGAGAGAGAAAATTTCAAAGGAGGAAAATTGAATTTGGAAAAGTGAAGAGACGGTGAGAGAGAGAGAGAGAGAGAGAGAGAGAGAAATGAGTTTTGTCAAATATATAGGAAAATGTGGCAAAACGTAATGAGATGTCTTGGATGACGTGCTTGTCAAGCGGTGTGGGTAAAAGCGACACAATTTGATAGCGCGTGTCAAGTACGAACCGGTGGGAAAGGAACACGTGGACGAAACGATTGAAAAGACTCTACGTGACAGCTCATATGCAGTTAGAACTCTTGAAATTCTTGAAATAATGGACAACAACCTTGGCTAGAGGTGAAACCTCGGAGAAAATTCTTAGAAAAATTGGTTCGTGATGCTTGATCCTTAATAAAAAGGGCAGTTGAGTCCTGGTTTCATGAAGCCGATAAGTCACGATCTCGGCAAGAGTAATGAATGCATGTTTGATCCGACATGTTGTGTGAACAAACAATGTAGGTTCCATCACCTCAGGCTGTCGAGGTAATAGAACCTAGAGGGCAGTTGTGGAGAAGCATTTTGTGAACAACAACACGTGGCTAAGGTGACGTTGAAATGTCAGCCAAGGTGCACCGTGGCCTGGTCACGTTGTCAAGATTACCTCAACTAGGCCAAGGTTATCTGCGAAGATATCGGAATCCGAGATGAACAGTTAAGGGACAAGAGTCCTAGAATATGGGAGGATCTCAATTTGGATAAGGATAAAGCTCAATGAGAGTTTATCCTTATCTAGCTGAGGGTCCAAGATGAGCATTAAACCTGAGTCCATTAAAGTGAAGCTTCTAAAGGGATCAGGTCACTGCTAGTTATAAAAGAAAGGCACCCTCATGGGTCTAAGGTGAGTTCTTTCTTGTGAGTTTAAGTACTATTTACTATCTATGAGAGATATTGTTCACTGACTTGATCATCAGAGTGCCCCCAAGTGGACAAACCACTGCAAAATTCTCATCTTCTTGTTACAGGTTGCTGGGGTTAATCTATTCTGCCGGTGCTCTCCAACTGAGTTCCCTATTTGGTTGTGTGGTCGGAAATCAACACCCACAAGAATAAAATTAAAATCATTGAAAAAGAATTCTAAACAGAAATCTGTAGTGATATTCCTAATGGTTTTTGGAAAAGAAAGAAACACATAGTTTATGTTCCTTATGAACAGGATTTTGATGAGAGTCGAATCCCGACCAAAGCTTGTCCTAGCCAGATGAAGAAAGAGTATTTAGAACTTTGCAAAATAGAAATTACAACGTCGCTTGAGAAAAAATTAATTAGGAAAAGATATTTTCGTTGGAGCTGTACAACATTCTATGTTAATAAAAATGCAGAAAAAGAAACAGGTGTGCCAAGATTAGTAATCAATTACAAACCCCTCAATGATGCATTAAAATGGATCAGATATCCTATTCCTAATAAAAAAGATCTTCATGATCGTCTCTAGGATGCAGTCATATTTTCCAAATTTGAATTAAAATCAATATATTGGCAGGTCCAGATTGTTGAACAAAATAGATACAAAACTGCTTTTACAGTACCTTTTGGGTACCATGAATGGAATGTTATGCCATTTGGTTTGAAAATTACTCCATCAGAATTTCAACATATCATGAATGATATATTTAATCCTTATACAGACTTTTCTATTTGTTATATAGATGATGTTCTTATCTTCTCATCGTCTATTAAATAGCATATTAAACATCTTAATATTTTTAAACATGTTATTATCAGAAATGGTTTGGTTATATCAGCACCAAAAATGAAATTATTCCGAATAACTGTAAGATTTCTTGGACATAATATTCATAATGGTACCATTATTCCAATTGATAGGAGTATTGAATTTACATCTAAATTTTCAGATTAGATTAAAGATAAAACTCAACTACAGAAATTTCTTGGTAGTCTTAATTACATTAGAGACTATTATCACCAGTTATCACAGGATGCAGCTATTCTTTTTACTAGACTTCAAAAAAATCCACCCCCATGGTCTAAGGAGAGCATATACAAGCTATCCAGAAAATTAAACTTAAAGTTAAATAGTTACCTTGCCTTGCTCTATCCAATCCAGATTGGAAGAATATTATTGAAACTAATGCTTCTGAAAAAGGGTATGGAGGTATCCTTAAATAGTATAACCCTAAAACTCAGAAAGAATAACTCTTAAGCTTTGCATCAAGAACTTGGAAAGCCACAACATTAAATTACCCAACAATTAAAAAAGAATGCTTATCTATTGTGAAATGTGTTCTTAAATCCAGGATGATCTTTTAAACTAGCAGTTTCTTATTAGAGTTGATTGTAGTACTACTAAACAAATATTTAAACCAAATGTTGAGAATTTGGCTCACAAGAAGATATTTGCTAGATGGCAAAGTTTATTATCAACATTCGACTTTGATATTCAATATATCAAAGAAGAAACAAATTCTTTACCAGATGTCCTAACTCATGAATTTTTACAGGGTTCATGACTAGTCGAGGTCATGGCCGGCGAGGCTGAGAATGGGGATCTTCCCCCTATTCTCATCAAAACATCCACCCGAACTTAACAAAATTTCCTTGGCTAACAATCTCTAAGAACAGTCAACAAGGGGAATCTTCAAGTCAAACTAGTAAAGATGTCCTTTTTACTCCACCAGAACCCTTTCAACAAAATTCTCTTATTGAAAAAACAATAATGTCTATTGAAAAATGATGAACAATAAATGACAAATCCATGGAAAATCAAGAGACGTTATCTGACAACCAAATTGTTCACTTCCTACTTTGACTAGTACATATATGTTTATGAAGCCATCCTCAAAGAAACAGCATCTGTTAAGTTTACTCACACTTTCCGTGAAAGTAACAGAACTGCCAGCCCTATCCGATTCAGTAAGGCTGTTATCATAAATCTTATGCCTATCACTCAATGGGGCATACATCCACATACTACCAGAACTTTGGATTTTGGATCCCGCGAACATAAATACAGTTCGTGGGATTATGTTGATGCTTTTACAAAAGCATTTTATTACCAAAATCCCGTTAAGAATCATTCTTGGTTCTTCAAGATCTGTCCCGAAACTCTGAAGACCGATTTCCCAAATTGGTTTCTTGTTTGGTGGGATAAATTTGATCTTTACTTTGAGATCTAACCAGCACCCACTCGTCAAACATTTAATGAATGGCAAATTGCCTATTCACATTTACCAGTCAACCGTGACATTTCCATGTCCAAATCCTGCGTTCATTTTTCCATTTATTTCAGCATTCCATGGATTTGGAGGTGGGATTTTCAAAACCGAAATGCCGATACTTTCAAAACTAAAAGTTATTAAATATTTTTAAAGTACTGTGTGATTGTTTATTTGATATTATCAGCTAAGAAAAGGAGTAATATAAATTAGGCTTGTTTGAGGACTAGCAAAAAAAAAAGTTTGGCAATAGGTTATTTGTCAAAATAAATTAGGTTTGTACGAGTGCTGCTATTAGTATCCCATTAATTATTTTGGACCTCCCATTTTTTAGTTTTTTTTTAATTTTTTATTATTACAATAATAATCTCAAGTGAAATTACAAAAAGGACATCAATAATTTTGGGACACCACATCTCACAATTAAGCCCACATATCCAGTACATCATGAGTTAGAGTTAATGAGAGCACACACCTCCATCACTACCCACCCACCTTCTCCAAGTCCCACCTTGAAAACCTACTCACTCTCAAAAGCTTGAAAACCCTTTGGCAGTAATATTCCGACGGCAGCTGTGGCAACCATTTGATTACATACACTTCTCCGACAATGACAATGAGTGGAAGTTTTTTCGACAACCACTTCATAAGACGAGAGGAGTACAGCAATAAAAACTTAAAAGAGGTTCATAACTTTGATAGTATTCTTAGCTCAAATGTAAGATTAAGTTTCTTGAAAAAAAAAATGACAAAAATAATAAAAATTATTCGTCATTTTTTCGGAACTGAACTCCCGAACATATAACCAAAATTCAAGAACACATGCCTGAACGTTGTTTATTTATTCAGGAACAGGTAACCAAACATTTCTTATTTTTTCGGAAACAGATAACCGAAGCAGTAACAGAAACATGCAAACAAAGGAGATCGGACCACCCTTCGATGGTTGGCCGGCCGATCGGCCGAGGGGTGAAATCTTGCCCAGTTTTGCTCACACAAAGAGTATACAAATACAGTGAGGCCATGGATGAATGACAAAAAACCAACTAGAGAAAAATGAAAGTGGATTATGTTGTGTGTGTGAAAAGAGGTAATAGAAAAAAAAAAAAATCAAACAGATCGACAAATTTCGTAATGAAGTAGAGAAAAAAGCTCCTTAATCACATAATTTTTTTCCACTGATTTTGGGAGGTTCCATTGTCGTTGGTTTTGTTAGGGTTTTAGGATAGAGGCTTTTTGGAGTGTAGGAGTGTGTATTTGAATGTGTGGAATATTTTTATAAGGAGAATCTGGGTATTATTAGGGGGAGAAAATAAATTTTAAGGGTTTTACAATTTATAAGCGGGGATCCAAAGAAATGGGGAGTCCAAAATAAGTGGTGAGGTGCTAATAGCATTACTCTTCAGTAACTTTTAGTGCTCGTTTGGGCTAAATTTTTTTAGTCTGACTTTTTGGCTATTTGTCTATTTTAGCTTAGCCAAAAAAGTTATTTAATAGTTGAATTGGTGGTTGTAAGAAAAAAAAATGAAATGATTATGGTTTGAATGTAACATTTTGATTAGCATATATATATATATATATATAGTCTTTATTAGCTCAAATAGCAAATCAACCCACATCCCAAACAATGGCAATTTTTTGTTAAAATGTGAGATGAAAAAATTAATATGTTTAGGATATTTTTGATTTTTTACGAAAAAAAAGCGTGTAAAAAAAAATGAAATTTTTAACTCTTTTTTTATATAATTCTTTGACTTTGTAATTTTTAATGATTTTTTTGATTTTTTTTTTAATTCTTCCCAAAACAATCCTTAAAAACTATAAAGTTAAAAAGTTATTCAGTTGTTTGTCATTATCTAAAAAACTTGATTGTCATATCAATTTTTTTATTTAAAAAAAAGTGAATTTTTTAACAATTTTTGAAACACGTTAGCTTTTTCAACTATTAAAATATCAACAAAAAAAAAATCATAAAAAAATAAATAAACCCCAAACACCCACTAAAGTAGATCATTTTTTTGTCTTAACATTTAACAAATGTAAATGAGCATATTTTACTTATAAATGTTTTTTGGAAAAAATATCCCCAAAAAAAATAATAATAAATCGGGTTAGACTCTTGTAATAAAATAAATCATGAATTTTTAATTTTGTCAATTTAAATTTTAATATTTTAATTTGTTTTCAATATAAATCATTTATCTATATTCATCAAGTAAAACTGAAGATAAAAATAATATTTTAGATATTAAATTTAAAACAAATAATTCAGATTAAAAATAAATTAATTAATTAATATTTAAATTGATAAAATTAAAAATTTAGAATTTATTTTATTATAAATATAAATTTTTTACAAAAAAATATTTGAAATGATATATTAATGACATTTTGTAAAATTATAACAATAATAATAAATATTTTGATAGAAAATGAAATCACCCTTAGGTGGTGCTACATAATAAGACTACTCAATCATGTAGTGGTAAATTATAAATTCACACATGGGCAAGGATTCGAATGCATACTCATGACAATGGATACAATTCATCTATGTCTAGAAGGTTCATTCTATTAACCATATGTATTGTTGTCCGAGTGATTAACTTCGAAAAGAGTAGAATTTAAGACCTAAAAATTTAGAAAAATAATATATAAGTCCACTTTCTAAATTTATTTTTCAGGCCTAATAATGTATCAAGAAAATAATTAATTAATAATTAAAAAATAAAAAAAATAATTAACTTAAATATTTTAATAAAATATCATATTACTAAATTTAAAAAATGAATCTCACCTTTTAACTTGAATAATAATACTCAAAGGGTGTGTTTGATTGGGGGGATAAGGGGGGGACTATCCACTATTTGGACTCCATGTTCGGCCTCCCTCCTTATCCGTCGTTTGATTTTTTTTTAGTCCGCCGAACTCCATGTCCCCCATATAGGGGACTATCCTGTCCTGGGGGGGGTGGGATTGTTTTGGGGGGACTAATCACTGTTTGGATTAGATGTGAAAATGACAATTTTGACCCTCTACTATTTAATTATGTATTATATTTAATAAAATTTAAATGTCTCAATTTAAAAATAAAATAATTTTATTTAACTTTTTATTAATGTTTTATTTATTTAATTTTTTAAAATAATTTTTTATAGATATTTTATTGATGTTTTATTTTTAAATTTTGTTTATGTTTTATTTAATTTCATTATTTAAATTTAATAGATGTTTTAATAGATGTTTTATTTAAACAATTAAATGTTTAATTTCAACAATAAATAATTTCATTTATTTAAATTATGTTTTATTTAAACATTTAAACATCTGTACATCAACATGTTTATTAAATTATTTCAACATCTATACATCAACATGTATATTTATTTAACATCTATTAAATTATGTTTTAATACATCAACATTTGATTACATCAACATTTGTTAATTGTTAATTACATCAACATTTGTTAATTGTTTAAACATAATCTGTACATCAAAATAATTTCAATGTTAATTGTTTTAATAAAAATTTAAACATTTAACCATTAGTATGTTTAATGTTTATTAAAAAAATTTATTTGTTTAAATAAAAATAATCTGTACCAGTCAAAAAAATTTATCAATATTAGTATGTTTAAATATCTTTAAACAAAATTTAACCATTAGTATGTTTAATGTTTACTAAAAATAATTAAAATATTAAAGATATGTTTAATATTGCTATTACTTAGTAAACAATTGAAAAAGGGTAAAATAGTCTTTTGTTCATTTATCCTATCCAGTCCGTCCAACCAAACGTTGGATTCACTGAAAATAGTCCTATTCAGACATCTAATCTCATGAAAAAACAAACACAGGATACATATCTGTTGGCTACATATTTTGTAAAAGCCAATTACAGTTCGACACGTGGCAAAGCAAGGATAGTATGGGGAGACTACTCAAGTCTTCGATCTTGATCGTACACGTGGCAGTGAAGATTGGTTCTAACGTGATCTAAATAGCACAGGATCAATAAAGAGATACAAGATGACGTGGCTTCAACGGTTGCTCATATTCAAATTCAAATACAAGAGGGAAGTTCAACTGCAAGAAAAGGCGTAGTGGAACTACTTCTAAGGCAGCATGATCAGCAATCATGGAGGAGCGGTTCGACAGTTTGAAGTGCAGTTCGATGGTCATCCTTGAGGAGTATAAATAGCAAGGAGGTCCCCAGAAAAACCCCCAGACTCAGATCATACAAACCAGTCTTTACTTCATATTTTCTTTTCCAGTTTTACATTTCCTGTACTTTAATTTCCTGCACTTTAAATACCTGCACTGCACTTCGATTCATAGGAGTAGTTTCAAGTAAATCCAGTAGACTGTTGCTGTAAACCTCTTCGAGGCTGAGTTTGGACCATTGTAAGTGTTCATGTTAATGAAATACTTCGATTGTTCTTCATATTAACTGTTATTTCTCTTAATTTCTCCTAAGTCAAGCCACCAGTAAAAGTCCTCTTCATTGAGGCTGAAAGAACTAAAACACAATCGTCTGATAATTGGTTGGCAATTATAATTTCTGTAAGGACTGATTGATCCTTGCTGGCACGCTCGCATTTACAAAAATACCCTTCGAAAAGCCAAAAAGCCAACATATATTTTTGGCACGCCCAGTGGGACCTGTTAAAATGGCTAGACGAAGACGACAAGGAGAAAATGAACGTCTGGAAGAAGGCGTAGAAGGAGAGGTAGAGATACCTAATCCAGAGGATAATGTGGTAACACATCCTGTGGAAACTCCCATATTATCCGAACCTATGGTCGAACAGACCAGTACTTCGGGACAAGAACCATATGTTCATAATATTGGACGAAACCAAAGAATTGGACCATCCACTGTTCCATCTACCCAGCCAACAAATCCATGGGATGGCTTAGTAGATGCTATGGGACAACAATTAATGAACACAATGGAAAGGTGGGCGACATCCTTTTTGGATCGAATGAATAACCACCAACCAACAAACACAAGACACACAGAGGAAGTTTTAAATGTCCCTCAGCAAAGATTGGCTAGAGATAAACAGCCTATGCAAGTTAATGGACAGCCTAATGGTCAAACTAGTACTCAGAACTATGAAAGACCATCACCTCAGTCTTGGTATGAACCCATTTCGAGGCCTATAGCAGGCCAAAATGCCTCAGTATTTAACAGTGAAGCCACACAAGTTGGTGGATCTGGCCAAGTACAAGAAACTGGCATAAGAATGGTTACAAATCCCATGTTCGAAGCCATACCTGGCACTAGGGGGTATAATAATCCCTTATTCGAATTTATACCCGGGGGGTTGGAGGGTTTTCCCACAAATGGAAGGGACACAACACCTGTTCCAGCACCTTTCGCAGGTCCTTTTGCAGGACAGGCTCAAAGGGGTTACCCATACCCCCAACAGCAACCTGCACCACAGGGGCAACCAGTCCCAAATGTACCACCTTATGGACCAAGAGGACCACAAGCACAAGGTTGTCCACCAAATCCTGTGTTTGTCCCTCCAGTAGTGGTTCAGCAGGCACAAAATATGGTCCCTAGGGACCAAATTGCTGATATTGTTAGGGAGATGTGTGGACCGATGGCTCGGGGGGTCCAGACTCCTGTATACAGAAAACCATACCCAGAATGGGTGGATAGGGTACATGAATACCCAAGAGGGTTCAGAATACCAGATTTTACCCTCTTCTATGGAACTGGAAATCAGTCAACAGTAGAGCATATTGCTAGATTTGCTGCTCAATGCGGTGAATTCACTAATCATGACTATATGAAACTGAGATTGTTTCCAAATTCTCTAACTGGGGGAGCATTTGTATGGTACATCAACCTTACACCTGGCTCCATTCAAACTTGGCAACAAATGGAAGAGGCATTTCATGCCCAATTCTTCCAATCGGAGCCAGAGGTTTCCATGGCAGACTTGGCAAGATTGAGTCAAAGGCCTGAAGAAAAGGCTACTCAGTTTATTGCCAGATTTAAAAGGGCTCGAAATAAATGTAGAGTCATCCTACCAGAGCCAGAATTCGTAAGATTGGCTCAAAACGGTTTAGAGTTCAGGCTTCGAAAGAAGTTTGACTCAACTGAATTCAGGGATTTGGTCGAACTAACCTATAAGGTGTCTCGATATGAAGCATTACTAGAGGAGGAACAAGATCGAAATAATGCCTCGTACAAGACATATTATAGAGATCCAAATTATGAGATCGATGCAGCAGAGATTGTGGGCAAAGAACCTGTAATCTGTGAAGCATTAATTCATAAGGATACAACCATCGACCAGCAGTTTAAAAAGAAAGACTTTCACAGAAAGTACTCTTTCGACCTAACAAAAGCAGATGACATTTTTGATCATTTGCTTGCAGCCAATTTCCTTAAGTTACCAAAAGGAGTAAAACTGCCATCTCCAGATGAACTTAAAGGAAAAGTATACTGTAAATGGCATAACTCTTGGTCTCACTCGACTAAAAACTGCATTGTTTTTCGAGACAGGATCCAAGAGCAAATTCGGAAAGGAAGTTTGAAGTTCCCAGCCAAAACAGAAAAGGCCATGGGGATTGACAGTAACCCGTTTCCAGAAGTTGGAGAAAGCGCAGCTAATGTGGTTGTACCAAACTTTCAGAATTTATCTCTGCAAGAATTGGAAGAGGTCAATGTGCAAATGCATATTGCCAACCAGACAACTTCCAAGAAGGATACTAGAAACCCACCAGTTATTGGACAAGGTTTCTCACATCAGAAAGAATACTCTGATGAAGAAGCACTGGATGACGATTCCCTGGAAGCAGCTGTAATGCAGAGGATGTGTCCCAGATGCAGACTGAACTACAAATGGTTGAAGGGACTTCCAATTGATGGGAAGCAATACTATAGGGATGTTCAGAGACGTCCTAAGTCAACCAATGCTTCCGTATCCGGCTAGTGATAGGCAGCGACCATTAGTGGTTGAGCCTGCAGTAGACAGAATGCGTGATAAAGGCAAGAGGCCCTTGTATGAGTCTAAGCCACCTAACTACTACAGAATGGAGAGCAGCCATTCTGAAAGAAGATTGGAAAGGAGTTCAGGTTATGGGACTAAAGCCAGAGATTGGCCCCCTAGACCAACCTCACGAAGAGCAGAAAGTGGCCATCTCCATCGAAGGCCAGAATCAGGCTCGAAACATGAGACCAGATTCAAGCACTTACCTCCACAGCCAGCTTCGAAGATGGCTTCGAAGGTAGAAAAAGGCGATTCAACATCTGAGTCAGTAAGCTCTTGGGTATCTGGAGTTCCAGACTGGTTTGTAATGCAAAACAAACCTAGGGAAGTGCCTGCCAGGAGAGATGTTGGAATCCCAGGCAGGATGGTCAAGCCTCCTTTGGTGGCTCCGAACAACTGGGTATTGCTGAAACATCCAAAGACAAAGGAACCAGATATGGTTCCAGTCATTTCCAGATCACAAAGGAGGAAGATTCAGCGCAGGTACACCCAGTACCAGCAAGATTTGAAAGAAAGTGGAGAGAGTTCTTCACTGGTTAAGACAGAAGGAAAGAAGACTTCGGAGTCAGACCATACTCCAAAACCGACTCTACAAAGCAAAGTGGTTTGTAGCAGAGAACAGTTGGCCCAGGTTCATTCTGAACTAAAGGCCAGAGAGAAGTCTAGTTTGGCAGGGTTGGAGAAGGCCCTGATGGAAAGTGACAGCGAAACAGAAGAAGAGATTGGCATGAGCCAAAAGAAGGAAATGGCAGAAGAAGAAATGTTCGAAGCCTTCATGGCTGAACAAACATTTCTGACTGAAGAACCAGTTGAGAAAGATCCTTCGAAGGGATCAGTTATCAATGAAGTGCCAGAGTGCAGCATGGAGGATGCTGCTGAAGACACCAAGCAAGGTAGCCAAGAGGGGAAGAAGGTACAGCCAGCCATCCAATTTGGCTCATTTCCTCCAGTATCAGTCAATATGGTACACATATTGCCTCATGAGTTCCAGGCTGGGGATGAGGACCAAGACATGGATCCTATTCCAGTCTCCAGTGAGGAATCGCAAGTGAGTATGGTACAGGATGGTCCTGGAATAGCTACCCCGATGGAAACTGAATGTGAGAGCGAGGAAGAGGTGAGCATCAACCTCTCATATCCTTTTGAATATCCCTCGAATTCCATGACGCAACATGTCAAGCCTTTGTACATCAAGGCTTTCTTTGATGGGATACAACTGAATCGAGTCCTGATAGACAATGGGGCAGCAGTGAACTTATTACCGAAATCTTCTTTGAAGAAACTAGGGAAAAAGAATCCCAGGTTGATCCCAACCAGCACAACCATCGCTGGCTTTGCTGGAGATAAACAGATGGCTCAAGGGATTCTACCCATTAACTTGAGTGTGGGAACCAGGGACTGCATGACAGCATTCTTCGTAATCGACAGCAATGCTAAATATAATGCTTTACTTGGGAGAGATTGGATCCACACTAACAAATGTGTGCCTTCCTCTTTGCATCAGAAGATCATGATGGCTTTGGGCAATGGAGAGACAGAGGAGATTGATGCAGATCCTCAACCCTTCATAGCCTGTGCAGACTTTGCAGAGGCCAAGCTGTATATTGAGGGAGTGACACCACTCAGTATACTGAGGAAAGCTGATGGCTCAGCCGAAGTGACGGCTGATGAGGAAGTGACACACCTGAAGCACTTAGTCCAAGAGAGTGCTGATGAAGAGGTTGTCGTTAAAGATGACAATGATGCCTGGTTGTAGGCAAAGAGATGAAGAACAAGAAGCCAAGTCTTTGGCTCTGATTAAATTCTCAACATTGGACGTAAAAGCAATAGTCCAGAAAGTACAGAAGCAAGAGAGAAAAGCCATGATAATTGGCTGTGAACAAGAGCAGCAACAGGTCAGAATTTTGACCCTTGGGAAATACTGTGCATTGGACATTGAAACAAAAGTCCAGGAGATACAGGAAGAAGATGCCTTGTGGACAGATTTTGTCTATGAGGAAGAGGGCAGAGATGTCGAATTAAAGAACCTAGGAGCAGAACAAGGTAAGAAGGTTGCTTCGAAGGTTGAAGAAACCAAAGAAGAAGCTTCAATGAGTTCTCAGACACAAGACCCCTTAGAAGAAGTGAATTTAGGGGAAGGTTCTGTGCAGCAGCCCACCTATATAAGTGCTTGTTTGAATGCTCTGGACAGAGACCAGTTGTTGGTTGTTCTAAAGAAATACAAAGATTGCTTTGCATGGTCTTACAATGAACTACCAGGATTGGATAGGTCATTAGTGGAACATAGGCTCCCTATGAAGCCTAATTTCAAGCCATACAAGCAGAAACCAAGAAGAATGAGTCCAGAAGTAATTCAGAAAGTCAAGGAAGAAATTCTTAGACTACTCAAGGCAGGCTTTATTAGGACAGCCAGGTATGTTGAATGGCTATCTAATATTGTGCCTGTAGTTCAAGAAGAATGGCAAAATGAGGGTATGCATCGATTTCAGAAACTTAAATCTAGCAACTCCCAAAGATGAGTACCCTATGCCTATAGTGGATCTGCTGGTAGACAGTTCAGCAGGACATCAGATTTTATCAATGATGGATGGGCACTCTGGTTATAACCAAATCTGCATTGCAGAGGAGGATATCCACAAGACAGCATTCAGATGTCCTGGGAATATTGGCACCTTCGAATGGGTTAAAATGCCATTTGGTCTGAAGAATGCTGGGGCTACATACCAGAGGGCTATGAACACTATCTTTCATGACCTCATTGGAGGGTATCTAGAGTGTTATATTGATGACATTGTAGTGAAATCCCAGTCCATGGAGGAGCATCTGTTTCATTTAGAAGCAGCTTTTGAAAGAATGAGGAAGTTCAAGTTGAAGCTCAATCCTCTTAAGTGTGCTTTTGGCGTATCATCTGGAAACTTCTTGGGTTATGTGGTACACAAGAAAGGAATACAGATTGATCAGAATAAAGCCAAAGCCATCATTGAAGCCAGGCCTCCATCAAGTAAGAAAGAATTACAAAGGTTCCTTGGACAGGTTAACTTTCTTCGAAGGTTCATTTCTAACACTGCAGGGAAAACTAAAGTATTTTCTTCCTTGTTAAGGCTGAAAGATGAAGAGGAATTTGTGTGGACAGCAGAGCATCAAATTGCTTTCGAAGGTATCAAAGCCTACTTGGCCAACCCTCCAGTGCTGATGCCACCAAAGGGGAACAAGCCCTTGAAGTTGTACATAGCTGCAGCAGAAGATTCATTGGGAGCTTTTTTGGCCCAAGACAATGAAGAAGGCAAGGAGCAAGCTATTTATTACCTTAGTAGGTTTTTAAATTCTTGTGAATGTAAATATTCAGCTGTTGAAAAGCTGTGTCTTGCTTTGTATTTTGCTGCAATGAAATTAAGATATTATCTTTTACCTACAACTGTCTTGGTAATTGCAACCACAGATTTGGTTAAATACATGTTATCCAGACCTATGTTGAGGGGAAGAATTGGCAAGTGGATACTAGCCTTATCAGAATTTCATCTAGAATATGTCCCTCAAAGGGCAGTAAAAGGGCAAGTCTTAGCCAATTTTCTGGCAGACCATCCATCTCAAACAGAGAGCCAAGAGATAATGGAGTTTGGTATGGCTAGTGTTGAGCCATGGCAGATGTGGTTCGATGGATCGAAAGCCAATGGTTTAACTGGAATTGGTATTGTGATTAAGTCTCCACAAGGGGTAGAAACCACACATGGTTTCAGAGTGGATGAAGCCACCTGTTCCAATAACCAGGCTGAATATGAAGCCTTAATAGTGGGACTAGAGATTCTCATTGGATTACAAGTGCATGCAGTTGACGTATTTGGGGACTCTCAATTGGTGGTTAACCAAGTGAAAGGGGTTTTCAAGTGTCAAAGCATAAGCATTTTGCCATACTATGTTGTTGCATTGCATTTGCTTTCTCAGTTTCAAATAGCAAATGTAACCCATGTTCCAAGATTCTTGAACAATAGAGCTAATGATGTGGCTCAGAAAGCTTCGAACTTCAAGAGAAGGGATAATACCCAAAGGGACATAAGCCAAACGACATATCAGAGATTAATACAACCTTTGAATAAAAGGAATGTGATCTTGGAAGTCAATCACAATGACTTACAAGAACAAGATTGGAGCATCCAATAATGCAGTATTTGGCTGGTCCATCTTCGAAGGCCAGCAGGAAAATCAAATTGCAGTCTATGCAATATATGATATATGGCAATGCTCTCTACAAAAGGGGGGAGATGGCTTATTGTTGGAATGTTTAGGCCCAAAAGAAGCATTAACAGCTATGGCTGAGGTTCATGAAGGCATCTGTGGCGCTCATCAGCCTGGTGTAAAGATGAGATGGTTGCTTCGAAGGCATTCCTACTATTGGCCAACTATCCTTAAAGACTGCATAGAATATGCAAAGGGTTGCCAGGCATGCCAAAAGCATGGCACAATAAGGCATGTGCCCATAACTGACCTACATGCAGTAGTAAAGCCTTGGCCATTTAGAGGATGGGCCATGGATATGATGGGAAAAATACACCCACCTTCTTCGAAGCATCATTGTTTCATTCTAGTGGCCACTGATTATTTCACTAAGTGGGTCGAAGCCAAGCCATATAAGGCTGTAGATCAAACAGAGGTCATTGGGTTCATTAAAGACTTGATCCATAGATTTGGCATCCCACAAACCATTACTGTGGATAATGGGACTGTATTCGATGGGAAAATGGTGAAGTCTTTTGTGGCAGAGTTTGGAATTAGCCTTGTTAATTCCACACCTTATTATGCACAAGCCAATGGTCAAGCTGAATCATCCAACAAGTCCTTGAAAAAAGGAATACAAAAGGTTGTGGAGGATAATCCCAGGGATTGGCATAACCTTCTGTTGGATGTCTTATGGGCTTACAGAACCTCCCCAAGATCAAGCACAGGAGTCACTCCTTATGCCTTAGTATATGGGCATGATGCAGTTTTACCTGTGGAAATTAATGTCAAATCTTTGAGGGTAAGATGCCAAGATCAGTTAGATCCTGAGCAATACCATCAAAGTATGTGCTTGGAGTTAGAAGGCATAGATGAAGCTAGAATTTTGGCATTAAATAGCATTCTTTTCCAAAAGAAGAAGGCAGCCAAGAATTATAACAAGAAAGTCAAACACATTGGCTTTGATGAAGGTGATTTGGTATGGAAAACAATACTCCCAATAGGAATTAAAAGCCATAAGTTTGGCAAATGGTCACCTAACTGGGAAGGACCATATCAAATTCATAGAGTTCTGCCTTTTGGAGCATACCATTTGAGAAATCTGAATGGGTATGTACATCCCAAAAAGATTAATGGCAGATATTTGAAGCCTTATTTTCCAACCATTTGGGAAACACAAGGAATAAAATAAATATTAAATACAAAAACACAAGACTGCTCGAATGATAGACAAAATTTGTTCTTTTATAAAGAATTAAGTACATTGTGCCACAAATTGGCCCAGAAATCATTACAATGTCTTAGTTGTTTTTGTACAGTAGATTTCCTATTGCTAAGTGAGGGAACCAGTTGAATAGCTGTAGCCATGTCTTCTTTGCGATCGGCCAGTTCTTGGTTAGTGATTTGCAATTTAGTGTCAGTTCGAACCAAGGCCTGGTTTACTGCAGCTAACTCCTCTTCAAGCTGAGCTTTCTTTTCCAGCAGCTGGACTCGAAAGTGGGAGGCAGAGGAGTGTTGTTCTTTCAAAGTTGATACTTCGGTATGCACTTGAGAAACAAAACTCTGATCTCTGGCCAGTTTCTCATCTGCAGCCTTGGTAGCCTGGCAAATGCTGATATAAAAATCGATAGTAGCTGCTGCCTGAGATAAATGGCTTGAGACATCCATGCCTGATTGCTCAGCAAGCCTGCAGCACTGGAGGAATCCATTTCTGATTGTAGGCCTCTGTAGAGCCTCGAAGGGAATCCTCGAAAATGAAATCAGCAGTTCCAGACATGTGTTCAGGTCTATTGAAAGTGCAGAAGGCTTACTGCTGGAAGAAGAAGAACTCTCGAGAATTTCTAACAAAGAATCAGCCAAGATTAGTGGCTCAGCTTCAACATTGAATGTTGGAGAGGTAGAAGGTATGTCAAAAAGACTGGCTAGTCTTGCTTCAAAGATGTCTACCTCATCCATAGACATGAAGGGTGCAGAGAGTGTTGTGGTGGAAGACACAAATGACTGCATGGGGATAGGAGAAATGAAAGGAGCATCCTTAGCAGCCTCTATGGTCTTAGCCACCAATGAATCAAGAGAAGAGGGGCTGGAAGTAGGCAAAGGTGATGAACTATGAATTGGAAGATTACCAGCACCCTCTATAAGGGAATCAACTACCATCGGAGATGGAGTAGCAGTTGGAATTTTTGTGAAGGAAGAAGAAGTAGATTGAGGCTGATCAAAAGTCAAAAAAGGGAGATATGGCTCTAAGCCAAGGAAAAGAGATGCGGGGATGTTTGGACTCAAAGAAGGTATATGAAATATGGGCCTAGGAGGTGGAAGTGTTATCTGAATGGCTTTCACAGTACGCATTTGATCAACTTCAATTGAAATTGAGGGAGTCCCCATTGGAAGTATAGCTTCAGTGTGTGTTGCTGCAAAAGGAAGAAATACAAAGGATTGTCAAGATTCAGTATCAGAGGCTGACAAAGGAAAAAACAGTGGAAGCATGAGAGAAATTACTTGTTCTAGAAGCGCTGGCACTGATGGGAGAGTTGCGAAGAGAGTAATGTTCGGCAGTCTGTTGCCTTCTTACCATTTCTCTTTGTAACGCATCGACAGCAGCAGCTTCCTCTCTTAAAATTTGTTGCTGCCGTCTCCTCTCAGCCCTTTCGAAGACAATTATGGCCTTGGAATGTTCTAGGTCTATGGCCTTGGCAGCTGCTTTATGAGTGGGATCTTCGACCAAGGCAGTAGTTGAAGCGGTCACTTTCCTTCTCTTTTCTATTGCTTGGGCAATTGTCTCGGAATCAGAGTCCTCAGCAAAGTCAGAAGGAGAAACAGTAATCTTTCTTCTCCTCTTTCTTTGAATTGGCATTGTCTGTTCCTCAGATGTCTTCTCAAAAATTGACTCCTTCTCTACCTCCCTAGCGGTTGTCTCCTCTTGAAACAAATCAATCACTTTTTTCCTTTTGGTCAAGGGTGACTCGTGCTCTTAGTCTGCTTCTCCTTTTTCTTCTTCTTCTTCTTCTTTTTCTTGTGCCTCAGCTGTTTTTTGTTTAGGATCAAGCAGTCTTCTCTTCTTTTACTGCTGACCACCTTCACAAAAAATATCTATATATAAATAGAAACAAAAATAAGAATAAGATAATCAGCATCATATAGGGAGTCGAAGGAAAGAAAACAAAGGCGTATACCTTTCTTCAAAGCAGCCCGAGTGGCTTTAGGAGGAGTTGAGGTAGCAGGAAGGGATTGGGTTGTAGGAGGCACAGTGGAGGAAGTGACAATTTCAGCTCCCTTGGGCTTGGGCACATCTAACACCTCTAGTAGGTTTTGAGGTGAAATGGCTAAATAGATTTCCATATTGCTTACCCACCAATTTTGATATCTCTTCAATACGGTGCCTTCAGGAATGAAAGGGGTGTACTCAAAATTGGCCAAGTCATCTATGAATTTGAAGGTTGCCTCTTCCAGCCTCGACTTCCGAACCTTCAAATCTCTCCTGGTAAGGCTCAGATTGGTGTTGCTGCAGAGCGGTATTGGGACCCCTTGGGCGAAACCAAATTGTCTAGCAAATTGAGCAGGACAATAAGGCTCAGCTATACATTTATATGCTCTAGGGTTCGTGGTCCCGATAAACAGCTCTCTAGGAAGCAGAAGGGAAGCCCATATATCATTGTGAATAGGCGAAGCACAGAGCCTGTCACTTAGGAAATGACTTAACCAAGTTGGACCTATGCTGGTTTCGAAGGGACGGAAACGGTGAATAGGAAGGGTAGCTGGTAGTCGATGGAAGAAAGAGAAATAAAAGGCAAAAGTAGAAGGATAGAGGGAAACATTGGCCAGTCTTATGCCATGGGTGAGAGAGTGTAACCCAGAAAATTTAAGGCACTTGAATTGTAATTCAGTAAAATAGGCGAAAAGCCAAAGCTGAAGGATCCAGAATGGCCCCCCTTGATTAGCATCTAAGGGCTTCTCACAAAAGAGGGAACAAACTCTGTATACATGGCCTAGAATATATGGGGCTAAGGCTACCTTGTTTTGCAAAACAAAGGCTTTGGCAAGAGGAGCAAATTCAGGCATGATTCTTTGAGAAGAGGTGCAGAAGAGGAATTTGCAAAGCCAATATAATCAGAAGGAAAAGAATTCCCTATCAGTTACTGGGCCCTCTTTTTTATTCTCAGCTTTAACAAAATCACTGAAAGATGAGTTAAGAGAGAGAAGGGAGAAAGAGACTGCTAAGTTAGGGAAATCTGGTGTAATGAGGGTACCAATAGGAGATACTCCTAGTAGATGGCAAATGTCAAGAACAGTAGGGGCCATCATCCCACATCTAAATTGAAAGAAATTGAAGATAGGGTTCCAAAAACATAAAGCAGCAGGGACTAGGAAAGGGTCTTCTGAGATAGTTACTCTAGATAGCCGGAGAGCATCGAGAAGGCAGAGCTCTTGAAGGTCCAGTGTCCTAGCAGGGACGACCCGGTCGTACCATTCTTGCCACTCCGGTCTCACTGTGGGCCAACATTGGTGAGGGCGATTGATTCTCCAATTCCTCCAATCGAGACCACCTTCATAAAAGAGACATTGGTTCTCCAGACGAGGATATAGAGCTGGGAGTTCAGTAGGGATCTCCTTGAATATTGGTCCGAGCACGTAGTCTTGCTGCTCATGATGACGAGGAACAAAGATACGCCCGTCAATGGCGCTTTTCTTCCCAGCCTTGTACTTCTCACATTCGGCGTCAATCAGCCTTTTCAAAGCTACAGATGAGCTCACACGCTCTATGACTAGCACTTCTGGTGAAGAAGAAGCCATTGATAGTACGTTTTTTCGGAAAGCAAAGAAGGGAGTGAAGAAAAGTGGAAGACTGATGAGGGTTGTGCGTTAAAAGAGCAAGTGATTTCAGAGCACAAAACAAAAGGGCTTTTAAAGGTTTCGTGTCTGAAAAATATGTTGCGTAAGTCATTAAGTACTAAAAAGTACGAATACGAAGAGTTTCCTTCAATATTAATACTTTTGGAGGGAAAAGAAACACAACCCAGATACTGAGACTAGCTTCGAAGCCAAATTTTGGCGCCAAAAATCAAACAACAACGGCTTCGAAATACAGAAGCCGGCTTCGAAGCATACTACATGCCTAAAGATGCTAAAATGCTCGAGTATTGGTCTACTTTAAAGGATTTAAAGACCTGTTTGAGGGTTATTAATCTAAGTAACGACCTTCGGAGCAAATCCCAGGATTCTTTAAGGATGAGGAGCACTGTTCGAAGCATCAAAACCAATCATTGGTTTTTTATACATATAAGAAGGAAATTGTCTGTTAAACTAAAACAGCATGGACTGTTCTTTCGAAACAGAAGTGGTCAATTTAAAATTGACTGACTATATCAACCATGACCATGTATTGGTTAAAGTTGTTAAATTCGAAACACTAATTCCAGATGATATCAGCCAGAATTGTCAACTTTACTCCATAAATTGGAAAAAGACATGTTGGTTCTTTTTAGTGTTTCATTAAAAACAATTGAGTCCAGATTCGAAGGATGAGATTGTTCAATTCGAAGTCTTGAATTGGCTTTTAAAGACAAAAGGAAACAGAGTCAAACATTGTCAGATACAGAAAAACTTTGTTTGTATTCAAGCCAAAGCAATTACATCAAGTAACCTTATCTGGGTACAAACTCAAGCTCATAAAAGTAAGGAATAGAGTAAATGACAAGATCATGAAATTTGATCCAACAGTGATCAATAAATTTCTGTTCTTTCTTTATTATATCTTCTATTTCTTCTAATATTGGCTGCATAAGTTGGTGTGCTCTCACTTCATAGTAGAGCTCTTCAGCCTTTATTTCGAATGCTTCCTCTCTCAATTGTTGTTCCACTTCATCTAGGACCAAATCATCCCAATACACAGAATCTTTATTCTTGAAATCATCGAATTCTTCGATGAAGTTCTCTGCTTCGTATTGGGCTTGAATTCGGAGAGATGAAAGCTGGTCCAAAGATTGTGTAGTAACCTTGGAATTTCGATGCCAGTAGAGGAGCAATGGAAGTTGGTCCAGGAACGTATGAAGTTCTGCTTGGGCAAGGGAATTAAGGACATGGCTCCTAGTCAGAATGTCACAAGCCCATTGAAAGTTCTTAAGTGGGACTGCGTCCTCAAGCACATTGAAAGGCAAGTGAGAGAAAGCTGCAAGCAGAAGTTGAGCCTGTTTCCGCTCAACTGGAGTAGGAAATGATGGAGGTTTGTAAGGTGAAAAGACTTCATTCATGGGGAGTGCAAGCCTCAGTTTTTCTGTCCAGCAAAGAGTTGGTGGAGGAGAAGGTATAGATGCTTCTGCTTCAGAAGATGAAGAAGAAGGTATGGATGCTTCTATTATAGGAGATGGCATAGGGGTGGAAGGAACAAAGACATTAATATAATCAAGCCAGTCAGAAGAGCAAATCTTCGCCTTCTTGGCTAAGAAGGATGGGTGGTACCCTTGAGCTTCTTCTGAACATTGGGCAACAAGCACTGTCTTGGTAGGCATGGAGGATGTGTACCATGCCACAAGAAGGTTTTCCTCCAAACTACGTCGAAGGTCAATGGCTACGTAAGGGTAGACCACTGAACTTCGAGCATAGGGAGGAAACTCCAAAGGGTCAGTAAACTCAATGAAATGATGGTTGATTCGTTCCCTCAAATCATAAGTCTCAGGTGTTGACCAGCTTGTCCAGCCAGAGCCCCCAGAAGACGAAGAAGTTGTATCTTCATCCCATGCAGATTTTTGTGAAGAAGAGTTTCCTAAGTCCATATTTGCAACTTACCAAATCAAAGGTTTGAGAGCAGTTCGTTCGAGGTACAAGGGGGAGTCAGAGGAAGAACTTCTTGTATCTGTGTCTGCAACTTGTTGAATCGAAGGACTAAGGACAATGTATTTGTAGTCCAAAGGTTGGTAATTTGCAAAAGCTTCCATGACCTGAATATAGAAAGGCGGGTAAAGGTGGCTAATGAATGCGTGGAGGTTCTTTCGAGGGGAAACAGCATTACTCAGTGGCTCTTCGAGTGCTTGATCAATGGAAAGGGAAATTGATGTAGCCATAGTCTGTTCGAATGCTAAGGTATTGGGACGTTCAACAAAAAGAGTTAATGCAAATGATCACCAGAGAGATGACGGTTGTGTTTCCAGAAGATATACTCTATGCGCATTCCAAAAGCACGGGAAAGGCTGCGATCCACTAATATCACCAAGTATTGGGTATATTAGTGCGGGGGGTAATGTTGGCTACATATTTTGTAAAAGCCAATTACAGTTCGACACGTGGCAAAGCAAGGATAGTATGGGGAGATTACTCAAGTCTTCGATCTTGATCGTACACGTGGCAGTGAAGATTGGTTCTAACGTGATCTGAATAGCACAGGATCAATAAAGAGATACAAGATGACGTGGCTTCAACGGTTGCTCATATTCAAATTCAAATACAAGAGGGAAGTTCAACTGCAAGAAAAGGTGTAGTGGAACTACTTCTAAGGCAGCATGATCAGCAATCATGCAGGAGCGGTTCGACAGTTTGAAGTGCAATTCGATGGTCATCCTTGAGGAGTATAAATAGCAAGGAGGTCCCCAGAAAAAGCTCCCAGACTCAGATCATACAAAGCAGTCTTTACTTTACATATTTTCTTTTCCAGTTTTACATTTCCTGTACTTTAATTTCCTGCACTTTAAATACCTGCACTGCACTTCGATTCATAGGAGTAGTTTCAAGTAAATCCAGTAGACTGTTGCTGTAAACCTCTTCGAGGCTGAGTTTGGACCATTGTAAGTGTTCATGTTAATGAAATACTTCGATTGTTCTTCATATTAACTGTTATTTCTCTTAATTTCTCCTAAGTCAAGCCACCAGTAAAAGTCCTCTTCATTGAGGTTGAAAGAACTAAAACACAATCGTCTGATAATTGGTTGGCAATTATAATTTCTGTAAGGACTGATTGATCCTTGCTGGCACGCTCGCATTTACAAAAATACCCTTCGAAAAGCCAAAAAGCCAATAATATCCAATCCAACCAAATAGTCCGAGGGATTCACAGTCCTAGGACTCAAGTCCGATGGATTCTAATCCCTCCTTTTACAGTCCGTCCAATCAAACACACCCAAAAGGCCTTGTTTAGTTTGTTTTTCAGAAAAAAATTTGGAAAAAATTCTCTACAAACAACTTTTCAAAACTAATTAAACCAAACAAATTTTTTCAAAAAAAATCTCAAAATTTTGTTTGGTTACCTACTTTCCAAAATCACTCTATTTCTCATATACATCAAATCAAACATTTTTTTAAAACTCTCTCCCCAAAATAATTTTTCAAAATCATTTCTGAAAAAAAACAAATAAACAAATTTTCATACTTTTTATTTTAAAAATTACTTTACAAACACAAACCAAATACACCCTCCTCCGAGACCTGCCACATTTGAGTTAGGGGTGTTTTGGGAAGATGGTTATAATCTGATTTTTGGTGAAAAGCAGATTATAAGCAGATTATAATCAGCTTTTCTGTGAGAGAAGAGGAGATAAAAAATCTGAAAATCAGATTTTTTATCTCTTCCCAAAAGAGGCCTTAATGTTTTGATAGAAGATCCGTACACGGTTCGTACAGACTCAAAAAAAAAAAAAAAAAAAACACAACTTTTATAATCCCTATTCACCTGCAGTTAGCTGGAGAAGGAAGGAAAAAAAATATAAATAAATAATTGATTCACATTATTTTAAGTTAATTTTTTTTTTTTTTTTTGGTAAACGACGCGCACGTCACGAACACTGGTGGTGATCAAAGATGTAGGACCGTTTGATGGAAAAATTGTGATTTGCCACGTCAGCAAATAAAGTCGGGGAACGGGCGAATGAATTCAAAAGTGGTGGGCGGTTGGGTTTGAAAATGGATCCAGCCTGCCTCCATATTAATGGAGAGAGGGACTTCACTGCTCTCTCTAAAAAGGATAAACTCAATTCAAAGAAAAGCATTATAAAAGAAAGATAAGAAACAAACAAAAAAAAAAAAAAAAAAGAAAGAATCAAATCTACACGCTTTTGTTCTTTCAAATCTCACGTTTAAAAAAGGGTAGAAAAAAAATCTTTCAAAAGTTTTTCACTTCTAGAGGTTTCATTTCTAGATGAGTAGTGACATTTTATTTCACTAAAAAAAAATGACATTTTTTTCTTTGTTTTTAGAATATTTTCACTTGAACTTTCAAAATTTATTATATCAATTTTTTTTTTTTTTTAAGATTAGATGATAAATTTGCATTTGTCAATTTAATATGGAATCTCTCCATCTAATTTGTCAAATATATTATTCTACTATTTTTAAAATTTGAACTCTTTTTTGTATTTTTAAGTCTTCTTCTATTTGGAAAAAATAGAAGGCATGAAATGATTTTCATTTCAAAATTGACATGAAGGAGTGATGCCAAAGTCATGTCAGCTTTTGACACACCAGATGGAATTCAAATGATATGGCAAAATAGAATTGCTAAACTATCCCATTGAATTTAACATATCGAGTGAAGATATTCTTATCCTTTAATTTGCGTACACAAAAGCAACTCTTAACATATTTATATCATTCAAATTGTGGGGAAAAAAATTATAAAATTAATAAAATAGCTTTCCTTTCTCCTTTTTTGTCTTTCCTCTCTTCCCTTTCTCTTACTAACCTTAACTAGAAGTGTGCAGGGTGCGATTCAAGTGGTTTGAGAGTTAAATTACAAACTGAATTGCGGGTTAATGGATTAGCAGATTGACAAATTGAGATTTGGGCGATTTTTGGTGGATTGACGAATTGAAGAATATTCTAAATAATTATCATACATTTGCATAATATATAATACTAATTTGTATAATATTTTTTAGATATATAACACAAAGTAATTTTACGTAATATGTTTCATATATATAACCACTAATTTCTAATAAATTTCATATCTTAAATCTCTCTCACACTCATTTTTACATTGATATTTCATTAGAAGTTAAAAAATGTATATGTATTAACTATAGTGGAGATAAGCAGTTTGATTGACGGATTATAAATTTTAAAAATTAAACTGCAGTTAGCGGTTAGAGCGGTACAGATTGATGCGGTTCGGTATAATTTTAACGAATTGAACAGTATTTTACACGGTCTTAACCCTAACCCGTTGCCGACTAATCCCTTTCTTACATTTTTGGTATCACTCGTCCCTCTTTTATCCTCTTCCAACCTGGCCCTTACTCATCATTTTTCATCATTCGTATTGTGCCATACTTAAACCCCCTAAGAGAATCTCCAACAGTGAACTTCTTTTTTCACCAAATTTGAGTAAAAAATGACTCATTTTCTGAATTTGATATCAGTTGCTCCAACGGTGTATCAAAATCCCGTGGGTCAACCGATTGGTCGACTGGTAAAGCCTTTTTTTTTTTTTTACCTTTTTGAACTGTTTGAACCTTCCTATTTGAACTGTTTGAACCAGTTCGCAGGCCAATGTTTGCATGCACTGGTCGACCGGTTGGTCAACCGGGTGGTCGACCAAGGGGTCGACCAGGTGGTCATCCAGGTGGTCAACCACGATGTGTAAAATTCTGAAGCTTCTCTGCTTTAACGGTCAGGAACAGTAATTTGGTAAAATCTGTACCTTGTTCTTAGTTTGATGATGTTTTTGTTGAATTTTCATTTTGATATTAATTTGGTGAAACGGTTAGAGCACCAAAAAGTATTTTTTTAACCAAAATTTAGATCTGATGCCAAGTTTAGCTCACCGTTAGAGATGGTCTAATAGCAATTAGACACAATGAAGGTAATGACCAGGAAAAGATGACAAGAGATCAAAGGCACAAGATGGCATTCGAAGCCACGTGAGCAGCTGATAGAGCATAACATATATCTAAGGATTTAAACTCAAATAAAATAAGGTCTAAGAAGTAAGTTCAACCGGAGTGGTGGAAATCATGAGAAGCACTTCGACTATTATCATGCACACCAAGGAGCCTATAAATGGTTGGATTGGAGCATTGAAGAGAAATGGCTCCTTGACAAATCTACAAACTTTAACACTTTACTTTCTAAGAAAAATTACAAAAAAAAAAAACGCACATTGTTCGAACCTTGTAACAAAAATAAAATTTGAGTTTTTAATTTTATTAATTTAAAATCTAATCTTTTAATTTATTTTCAATCTAAACCATTTACTTATTTTTGCTAAGTAAAACTAAGAACAAAAATGAATATTTTAGTCAATAAAATCATTGGAAAATAGTATTTTAGACTCTCTTTTTTTTTTTTGTACATTTACATTGAGTATAATGACTAAAATATCTCCTGTCAATTTTACTTAACAGAAATACGCAAATAGTTTATATTGAAAACAGATTAAAAAATTAAAATTTAATGCTTATTTTGTTACAAAGTTTAAACCTTAGCTCTTTGTTTTTTTGGTTCAAACTTTTCATTTCCTGGGTGCAGTTAAAGTAGAAGTTTATTTCCATGTACATACATTTACTTTCATTTTGAAATACTAGAAGTAGCAAGGTAATGTTCATGTACTCAACTCTTATAACTTCATTATTTATTTAATCAATTACACATTTTCTTTCTTCTTCTTCTTGTGTGTGTATGTATCTGTTCATGTACTTTCATTAATTTTCTTTGTAAAAGTTGGTTCTTAAGTGGCATTCACAATAAAATCCTCTTCATTGTGACAAAAAGAATATTTGCACAATTATTTGATAAGTATTTGACTAACATTTAGTTTGTAAGAATTTTTCAATCCCTGTTAATAAGCTCACAATTAATACTTTAACCTTCAAAAGCTAAACCCATCTTTACAACCCATCCCTATCCTAACGCCCCATGCAAACCCCTTTTCTCTCCATGCAATAGCGACGACGAATGGCAAGTCGTGATCTCCTTTCCACGCGATGGTGACGGTCTTATTATCTTGGTTTTCATGATCTAAGTGACATGGTGACTTCTTTCATCAAAGGGAAAGTAACGGTTCCATCTCCTGGTTTTCACGACACGGTACTAGTTTTTGTTGCGCTCTAGAGTGATGTCGTGATTGGTTTTCATCATGAGGAAAAATGACTCCTTTCTTTTGTAGTTTTCACGATGCCATGACTAGTTTTCTTTGCAATGTAAAGCGAAAAAAGGTAAGGGATAGATATATAGGATGGGAGAGACGAGGAGGTTGGGAAGGAAGTGGGTTGTAGAGGGTGGGAATGATGGTTGTGGGGCGGAAGAGAGTGTGATAAGGCTAATTTCATTATCAAAAAAAAAAATTTCAATTTTTCGTATTTTTTTGTTTTTACTGAATTTTTTTAATATTTTAAGTAATTTTTTTATTTTTAGACACACTTAACATAAATACACCTAAAAAGTAAAAAAGTTATAAAAAAAATCTTTTACAAATTCACTAAATATCAAAAATATAAAAAAAAAATACAAGAATTCAGTACATTTTTTATATTTTATTTATTTTTTAATTTTTTAAAATATTTTTTCACAAATTTTTTACTTTTTAGATGCATCTAACTAAGGTACATCTAAAAAAGTAAAAAAATGTTTAAAATTTAAAAAATATTCACTAAAAAAAAAGAATACGAAAATTAAAAAACTTAATTTTTAAAAAATTTAATTCAAAAATTCAAACCAAACACACTGATTATTTTATGCTTTTCAATTTTTTGTAACAAAAATGAGTGAGCCGCCACTGGGGTGACCCCACCACCCCAGTGAATGCAGATTGATCCAAATTTTATTTATTTATTTATTTATTTTTGTCCTCTCGTTGATTCTCATGTGGATGTAGGAGTGGTGGAGTCTGTATCAATTTTATTTTTGTATTTTTTTTTTATTTTTTTTGTTAACCTTACTTTATGATCAATTCAATTATTTGTAAATTTAAATTAATAACATTGAGAAGGCCTACAAGGGTGATGTTATTTTAACAAGAGATACTAGGATAAATTGTTATTTTACGATGGTGATATTGAGGTTTGAGAAAAATAAAATAAAAAATCTATCCTCATCAATAAATAAATAAATAAATAATTTGTCACTCAATCTTTCTTTCTCGAAAAATGATATATAAACTTAGTTTTTAAATCTATTTTCTAGATTTAATGATGTGTAACTGAGATAATTAGTTGATAATTACAAAATACATGAGAGAGAGATATGACTTTTTAAAAATCAACCATTATTTAAATTATGAAATTTTAATTTTCAATAATCATTGGTTGTTCCAATCCTACTTTTCAAGTGAGAATTAGAGATTTCTATTGTGTGAAAGAGTCGCATAAATAATTTTATTTTAATCCAAAATATGTGTAAGAAAGTTTTAGTACTCATAATTAATGACGTATCACATTATAAATTATTGATCACTAAGATTATTACTATTACTTTTACTGTGTAAGAAATGGGAGAAAATTTACAATGGTCAAATTTGTACAACCAAATACCATTAAGTGATTTTGTAATTTCTTGATAATAAAATGTTGCAATAAAAATGGCAATTATACTTGAGCCTTCATTCTCAATAACCTATTGTTTTTTTGTTTTTGTTTTTTATGGTATGCATGACCACATTCACCTCACTAACATTTTAACAAATGAGTAAATACACAAATATCACCTCACAACAAAACTAAAATAATCGATTTCTCCTACATTTTAACTATAAACCAAATTGTCAATATTATTGATATATTTTAACTTTTGAAGCAATATTAGCTTGCGATGGCAGGATGGGGCACTAGCGGCGTATGTGCTGTGATCTAGCTCACTTTGATTAGGTCATCTCTCATTCATAAAATTTAGGTGGCCCTTAAACATCGCATTATTTTCTCAAAAAACCAATGTGTGATAAAATTTAGCAATCATTCTTTAATCAAAGTTTAAATAAGTGATCTTTTAAATCAATTTCTCAATCACTTTTCAATGGTTTTTTTTTTGTTATAGGAAAATTCTCCCTACCCTCCCGCAGGTCCAAGGCAGCGCCCTTGCAGAGATCACCAGGGTGTCCTGTTAGCCGTTCCGAGTGAGGAGACTATAACCTGAGAACTTGCCCCGACCTCCCAAGACAAGCTCCGCTTAAGTCAGGACACACACAGCGGGGGAACATTGAACCCACACCAAGTACTGATTAGACAACTTGAGGTTCAACCTCCTAACCAACTGTGCTTCACCCAGAAGATTAGCCCAAGGAGAAAGGAAATTGAACCTGTGACCTTGGGGCTTAAACCCCAAGCCTTAACCAACTTTTCAATGGTTTTGATCAAACAAAGGTTCCGTGTTCATCTACACATACAAATAAACATGTTGTACCATGGACCTCTTACAACAAACGTGTCACTACAAAAAAATCAAGGTTTTAGAGACCAAAATTATTTTTTAGTTATAAAATATTTTTATTGTGAAAAGTGTCGTTATATATTTTTAGCTATGAAAATTGAACATTAGTGATAAATTATTATCCTTTTGGGACTAAATTTTTTGTCTCAAAAAACAAATCATTGTGAGACCAAATTATTTTGTCCCTAAAAATCTCTTTATTAGTGACATTTTTGAAATTTTGTCGCTAAAGGCCTTATATTTTACTTTTCGAAATGACCTTTTAGTGACTATCCTCACGACGATAGAAATTGGTCCCTAAATGCCTTTTGTAACAAAATTTTTACTTTTAGAGACCAAAATATTTAGTCTCTAAAACTTTTATATGTTGTAGTGTGTAAAACCCACCTTAATATTAATTCAAATCAAAATGACCAAAAACTAAGGGGTTGTTTAGGAAGTGCTAGATTAGTATACTTTTTGATTTTTTACGAACAAACGTGAAATATGGATTAAATTTAAAGTGATATGGTAGAGAGATGATATGATTCAAATAAAATAATTATGACTTAAATAAAATAATGTACTAAAATAATAAGCGTTATTTTAACACATGTCCAACAAATACTAAAATACATAACCGTTTTTCTAATACTCCCTCCGTCCTAAAATATTAGTCCCTTATTCTATTTTTCATTGTCTTAAAATATTAGTCTCTCTTCAAAAATCAAGTACAAAAATAATATAAATTTCCTATTTTGCCCTTCTTTTAAATTAATAAACAATATAAAAAGTACAATTATGGCATTGATATTCTCAAAAAATGTACTATCAAAAAGATAATTTTGGAAATTTAACTTTTTTCAAATATAATAATTATACTACTAAAAAAAATTAAATTCTCTAAAAATAATTATTATTTTAGGACGGAGGGAGTACATTATTCGGTCCATTTCTTAGTAGTTTAATTTTTTTAGAAATAATTAATGATTCTAACATGATTTGAAAAGATTTTGTGTCGTCTTGTAAGACAAAGTGATCCTTACAAATGTTGGAATGAACTTTTATAAAGCAAAGTGTAGACATTTGTCTCTGAGGAAGATAAGCATGGCTCACAAAAACTAACCCATGATGTGACAAGTTACTTATCCCTAGTAGATTTCTTAATTAAAGAAAATGATATGAATTACTAAAAAAGTAACACTATAATACAATAACAATTTTTATATAAAATAATATAATTTTTTTTATGAACTTTTCATTTTTAATAAAAACACCCATCATCACTTTCATAATTTATAAAATACTTTTAACACATCATTTTAAATATGTTTTTGTACGTGAGTGATTTTTTTTTTTTTTTTTTTTTTGTAAATCACTTTTCTTACTGACATAAAGCAGGACAAAGACATACCTAAAGTGATATTTATTTTTTGTTTAGCCACGTATGCTTTTGCTTTTACGAAAGCCTTTCTTTTACAATGGTGGCTTATCCAATCACTCTCTCCCGCTCTATAAATATATCTTCCTACAAAATCTCTGGTTTTGTACCACCAAAAACTCTAATACCGATTGAAGTGTGTAAATCAAATATAGCGCAGTGAGTAAAAATTATAGATCATAATTTAGGTAATAGAATTTAAAGTGAAGAATTTCATGGGTAAATTATGTGTTTTAAAAAATACGAACAGCGAACAACGAACACCCAACAGCGGAGTGATACTATAATATAAGTATCACCCATACAAGTCACAGTGTAAAAAATTTGATCGTTATTTTAATAGGAGAGAGTCAGTATGGGAAAAATCATTCATTATTCAATATGTCTCATATCCCATATAACGTATCAGATATATAGGCTGAGTATATCATCTATCCATATCAGTTGATATGATAGATATAAATATCAAGAGTAGGTTATCCAAATAGGTTTTGAATTCAAATTCAAACTTAGGTCAAGTTTGGCAATCCAAAAATAATCCATCTTTTTATATTTTTATCTTTTTTCCATCACATCACCTCTCTACTTTTCTGCACATCTTTTTATAAAAAGACAAAAAGTGCACTTATTTAGATCATTCCAAACAACCCCTTACATGGATAAGGTTCAAAAGGGTCATGGGTCATGCCACGTGGGTGTCCAATTTCTAATATCTCTCACTCGCACATGAGTTAGCATGACACTACCACATCTCTATCTCAATCTTCTAAAAAAAATGAACAATCTCATACTAGCCAATGAACCGTACGACCGCTGAGAACACCTGCATGTGGGAGTTCTATACTAGAAACTCAATATGAGTCAGTATAGAGACATCAACCTAAAATGAACAGAAATAGTTTCTCATGTACCCAGACCCATCTAGCTGCATCAGTCCAAAAACATCTCTAATCCCTCAAAGTGCATGTTTGACCCTCCTAGGTCCCGCATTATATTCACACCCAATCAGCATCCCATAGAGAGCGATGTGAGTTGTCGACAGTGAATATAGAGCACAGATGTAGAACTAGATGATCTTCCCTTCACCCTCATATCATTTAATTCGAAATTGACCGCTTTCCTAGTAATGTCCCTTAAAGCCGAATCATACATGATCACAGGCAACATATCAAAGTAGCTAAACATCAACTCATCATCTTATGAGATAGTCAAAGGTCACAAAAGGCACAAAGTGAAGTCATTTAGGAAAAAATGACTTTTAGGACTCATACGGTGAAAAAGCAGGGATCCATTTTCTCACCTCGCTAACGGGTCGATAAGCACATGCAGTACGAATGCATGTTATAGTGGAGTAACTCTTTCAAAGAGTGATGTTAAACTCACACACCATACAGATCTTAGTCTAGTCGCTCTTAAGCGCACAAGTCGCTTCCTAGCGTCTAACTCGAATTCTCTATTTACTCGCCTCTCAGGCATCAAATGAGATCTCGCATCTGGTTATCCATAACAGGACATCATGAAAAAGTAGGTACTCTCATATGCATGGTCGGTCTTTAACAAGACCTCATCTTGGCTCCAACCAAGGCGACATAGCTAGTGGATAATTTTAGCTTCTCTATTTGCTCCAAATGCAATAAGCCACTAGTCTCATCCTTGCTCGCTACCTAGCGTTAAGGGCGATTGCTCGTGTGAGTGAGCAAATCTTGCCTGTTAACATCAATTTATTTATTCTGTGTATGCTAATTCACAAACCATTGCAAAAAGTAGTAAACATAAATGTGTAATAGAAACAAATATGAATACTAATGGCATAAATATCCCAAAAAATATGAGTTTAACTGAATACACATATATATATATATATATATCACCACCTATGTAGTCTTAAATCCCTAACAGGAGTAAGATAAACATCTCTAGCAATGGGCTTAGTCAAAGGGTCCGCAACCATGTGACTCGTAGGGATGTGTTCCAGGATCACTTCTTTCTGCGCCACAATGTCTCTGATAAAGTTGAACCTCACATCAATGTGTTTGGTTCTCCCGTGGTATTTAGGATCCTTAGCGTAAGCGAGTACAGCCATGTTGTCACAATGGATAGTCACAGGGTCTGAAGTGTGTGTGACAATATCCAAATGCTGAAGGAATCTCCTCAACCAAACGACTTCCTAAACGGCAGATGAACAAGCCACAAACTCAGCCTCCATAGTCGATAAGGCAATACAAGATTACTTTTTACTGCTCTAAGAAATAGCACCATCGCTAAGCATGAAAGCATATCCTGAAGTAGACTTACGCTCATCTAAGTCTCCTCTCCAGTTAGCATCACAATACCCAACTAGACGTAGATCTGAACTTTGTTAGCAAAGTGTGTAATCTGCAGTCCCTCTAAGATATTGTAATATCCTCTTAATTGCTTTCCAATGGGCTAGTCCTGGGTTGGATTGGTAGCCACTCACCAATCCGACTGCATAACAAATGTCAGGGTATGTACACATCATAGCATACATCAAGCTTCCAACAACATTTGCGTAGGGAACACAAGCCATCTTTTCATTCTCTTCTGGAGTCTTAGGACCCATATCAAGGCTTAGGCTCTCGCCTTTCGCAATAGGAGTGTCAATGGGTTTGCAGCTCTGCATCTGGAATCGCTCTAGGATAGTCTTAATGTAAGTCTCTTGAGACAAACCAAGAAGTGTCCTAGAGCGATCCCTAAGGATCTTAACACCAAGTACATAGCTCGCTTCACCCATGTCTTTTATCTCAAATGTAGAGAACAACCACCTTTTAGTGGCGACAATCATCTTCTTGTCATTTCCAGCCAATAATATGTCATCCACATATAATGACAATATCAGAAAAATGTCCTTTGACTGCTTAACGTACACACAATGATCTTCATCGATCATCGTAAACCCATTAGAAACAATGGCTTAATGAAATCTCAGATTCGACTGTCTGGATGATTGCTTTAAGCCATAAATAGATCGTTGAAGCTTGCAAACTTTGCGCTCCTGACCTACTACTACAAAGTCTTTTGGTTGATCCATATAGATCTCTTCATCCAATTTTCCATTGAGAAATGCAGTCTTAACGTCCATCTGATATAGCTCTAAGTCCAACTGAGCTACTACGGCCAGAATTAGACGAATAGAGACAAACCTCACAACTGGTGAAAAAGTTTCCTCATAGTCCATACCCTCTCGTTGGGTGTAACCTTTTGCCACTAGGCGAGCCTTATACCTTTCTATGGAACCATCCACTTTGCACTTGATTTTGAGAATCCATTTGTTCCCAATAGTCTTGCGCCCTGGCGGCAAATCAACCAAGTCCCAGACCTGATTTTTCTTCATAAACTCTATTTCTTCATCCATTGCAGCATTCTATTCTTTACTAGCAGGGGATGAGAGAACCTCTTTGAGATTCTTAGGCTCCATCTCATCACTCAGAGCAATCATGAATGCTTCCCCTTCAATCTCAAAACGACAACGAAGTATAGCTCCACGTTTGCTTCTACGCAGTTGAGAATCCTTAGAATCCTCATCCATTGGATCTAATCCATGGGCAGGTAGATCGCTCCCACTGTCCTTAGGAGCTTGAGGGATTATCTCCTCATTCTCTACTAGGCTACTAGGTGCACCTTCAAGTAGATCATTCATCTCAGAGAGTTCTACTTCTCTAGTTACCTCACCTCTGCTAGGGAAATCCTCCTCTAGGAAATCTACATCTCGTGACTCAATTTCAGTCACACTTCCATCCGGATGCTCCCCAATAAACACATAGCCCTTAGAATGCTCACTATAGCGAATGAAGATACGCTTCTTTCTTCTAGGGCCCAACTTTCCAAACTTATGAGAAGCATTGTGTATGTAAGCTACCGAACCCCAAGGCTGCAAATTGCCCCAAATCAGGCTTTTTGCCAGTCTACATCTCATATGGGGTGGAAGGAACTGATTTGGAGGGCACACAGTTAAGGATGTAGGCAGCAATCAACAAAGCATCTCCCCAATAAGAAATGAGAATATTTACTTGCGTCATCATAGATCTAACCATGTCAAGCAATGTGCGATTCCTTCTCTCCGCTACACCATTTTGCTGCGGAGTCCCAGGAATTGTCAATTGCCTGATAACTCATTTTTCCTCACAAAGTACTTTAAATTGCTCAGATAGATACTCGCATCCCCCGTCAATCCTTAGAGCCTTAATTGTGATACCCCTGTTCCGTAGTACGCTAATTGGTCCTTAATTTGAGTATGATTATGTGTTTAGCATGATTTTATGTGTCATTATGTGAATATATGTGATTTTGAAATTCTATCTGTTCATCGTAGGAATATCTGTTTGAATAATCTGCTTCAGAAATTAAATTGAGGGCCTTATCGGCCACAGAACCCGAAATTGATTACGCCATCGTGATTGGCATAATTTTTAGAGCCTACGGTGAAATTTAATTAGAAATTGATTCTGGTCAGATTAAACTGATTAAATTGATGAATTAAGTGCCCAAATATTTTATATTGAAATAATATGCTAGTGGGGCTTGTTGTATGTTAGCATTACACTCTCCTTTAACTCTTTGGAACTCAAAAATTTGAGTTAGACAATTGGGGGAGAGAGAGAGGGCCGGCCATAGTGAGAGAAATGGAGAGAATTGTGCTAATTTGGCCTAAAGCTTGGAAATCTTGGAGATTTAGCTCAAGAATTGACTAGAGCTTAGAAGATCAAAGCTTCTAGGTGAGTAATTCTTGAATTATAATTTGTAATTTTGTGTGCTCAAGCTAATTTGGTGATCAAGAGTAAGCTTGCAATGAAATTGGGTTGTATTTGTTGAATTGAAGCTTAATATGTGCATGCATGTAGGAAATCACCTTGATATTGCATGTTTGAGCACAAATGTGTATAATCCATGTGAAATGTTAAAGGAAACTCATGTCTTGATCACCATTTGTGTTATCTAAGTTAAGAATGTGGCTAATTCATCACATGCATGTACAATTTGAGAAGATATGAGCTTGAATGCATGAGTTTGTTATGTTGGTGTTGAGTTTGACATATTTTGGGACATGCATGTAGATAAATCAAGGAATTGAGCTCCATAATGTTATAATCTTGCATTGGTGCCATGTTAGTATGATTATATTTGGGATTTGAGCCATTACATGCAAGTATTGTGGCTGGAAAGTCGAGATGAAGCTCAAGAATACAATTCTGGGTTTTCCAGAAATTTAAGGTCCGCTCGAGCGGGAAACCCTCCGCTCGAGCGTGAATTTCGTGCTCCCAGCACTCTTTGCAGAGTTAGATGTCCGCTCGAGCGGGGTATCTCACGCTCGAGCGTAGAGCTTTTGTAGACAGGCCTTCCGCTCGAGCGCTCTATTCCACGCTCGAGCGCATTTTTCATGCAACCAACACTTTTGCAGGCCTTAAGGGTCCGCTCGAGCGGGGGAGTCCACACTCGAGCGGGGACCTTGTTTTCTGAAATTTTGTTTTCGCATTCTGTGTTTCGTTTTCCGTTCTCTTTCACTTGCAAGCACTCTTAGGCATGTGTTAAGCATTGTAAATGAGTTAATGAGATAAGAATAAAGCCTAAAGAGGAATATGTGAATTAAAGAACGGATTGAACTGTTAGTGACCCTTTTGTGTTCATGAAATGTGTAGAGTCAAGCTCCAGGGCAATTCAACCAACCGATCACTGTGAGTAATATCGATATTTGAATGCTTGTGAATGTCCAATTGTTTATTCCCTTATAAACTTTATGAGTTACTAATTGGGATTGTAGACAAAAGTCTGACATGAATAAATGAATGGACCAAAGGTCGTTTTGATAAACATAAATGGACCAAAGGTCGTTTTGATAGAATTGAATGGACCGAAGGTCGTTTTGAGAGAAATGAACGGACCGAAGGTCGTTTTGACATATATGAATGGACCGAAGGTCATTTTGACTTATATGAATGGACCGAAGGTCGTTTTGACATGAATGAGTGGGCCGAAGGCCGTTTTGACTTATATGAATGGATCGAAGGTAGTTTTGACATGAATGAGTGGGCCGAAGGCCGTTTTGACATGAATGAGTGGGCCGAAGGTCGTTTTGACATGAATAAGTGGGCCAAAGGTCGTTTTGACATGAATGAGTGGACTGAAGGCCATTTTGACATGAATGAGTGGGCCGAAGGCCGTTTGACAAGAATGAACAGGCCGAAGGCCGTCTTGACATAAATGATCGGCCGAAGGCCATTTTGACATGAATGGAAATCTGAATGGGCCAAAGGCCAAAATGTTGAAACTACAAGTCACTTGATTTGAAATTCGTATAGTTATATATCTGTTAAATAGAAATATGAATTGGGCCCAAGGCCGTTTGGAACCTGTTGTTCTACATTGTTATGTAACTTCTGTATTTGATATTATTCACTGGGCTATCGCTCACGCTCATGCATGTGTTTGTAGGTGAGCCAAGAGAAGCCCAAACCCAGCCCCAGTGAAGTCTTCCATGAACAACACGAGTTTTGGAGAGTCCGCCTTGTGTCTCACGCACGAGACCCATTCTTGCCATTTTGTTATGCATTTACGTTTTGTCTTGTTGGCAAGGACTTTGTGTATATTTATATATAGTCTGTTATGGGTTGGCTCAGTTTAGATGATCCTGTCTGTAAAGAAGTTTATGCTACTGTACTTTTGATGTGGGTTATTAACGTATATGAGTATGGTTTATTTGATGTGCATATAAGCACGGCTCTTTGGACAAAGTTTTAAATTTTTGCTTCTGTTTGGCCCTTTTACTCTGACGAGTTATGTCTGTTTTAGTCTGAGGCCGTAGGTAAACACAAGATTACTGGCCGGTTATGTCCTTAACCCATAGGGGCGGGTTCGGGTCATGACATTAATGCTCTTGTCTAATTGATTATTAACCTCATTAACATACCGTCTACCGTGATCCAATGCTTTTGACTTGTGAGAAATCAAATAGACATAGCCAAAACGCATGCAATCATCTATAAATGTGATGAAATAATGGGCTACATGCCTTGCCCTCACATCCATTGGTCCACATATGTTAGAATAAATAAGTTGTAATGGGATAGATGCTCTTTTGGCTTTCCCAAATGGTTTCCTTGTTGCCTTTCCAGCAAGACAGTGCTCACAAATAGGCAAAGTGACTCTAGCGAGTGGGCCTAAAAGACCTTCTCTAGCCAATCTAGTCATCCTGTCTTACCCTATGTGGCCTAATCTAGCATGCCATCTCATAGAATCATTATCACAAAAAAATGCAATATTAGAAATAGAGCCATTGGCATTTTTATTAAAACTAGAATCATCGACATCCAAAACTAAAAAATGATTTGAAAGATAACCAAAACCATAAAAAACTGTTCCTAAATAAATACTGACACCATTATTCTCAAAACAAAAGCTAAAACCAAGGCTCATCATGCTAATAACTGAAACTAAGTTTCACCGAATATCCAGCTTGTATGTGCTAATGCCAAGTACCTCCACACTGGACTCGTTCCCCATGTAAACTTTTCTACTCCCAGCAAGTACTCGGCGATACTCAACGAACCCTACTCTGTCCCTTGTGATGTGGTCTGTTGCTCCGGAGTCTACAACCTAAAAATGAGGAGAATGAGCAATTAATGCTTGATTAGAAACAAAGCATTGAATGCGAGAAATTAAGTAAGTGAGTACCTTCTTCTGCTCAAGGCAATCCCGAGCGAAGTGTCCTTCTTTGTTACGGTTAAAGCATGTCAGTTTAGCCTTTACCTTCTTGCCACATCTCTTGTCCCTACGCTTGAAATTTCTAGCGCCAGTGGGCTTTAACGCAGTTGCTGCTTGTTTCTTAGGAGCACCTTTTGCTTTTCCACGCTTGAACTGAGAAGTCCTACATGAGCTTGACTCAACCACCATAGCAAAACCATCAGACTTAGCCGCCTAAAGGCGCTCAGCCTCTAGCTCCAAATGACGCAATATGTCTTCGAATGTTTTCACACTCTCATTATGCATCATGTTCTGCTTCATCTGCTCCCAAGAATTTGGCAGAAAGTGAATCACAGCTTGTACTTGCTGCTCTTGAGTCAAATTATGCCCAGCAGCCGCAAGCTCACGTATCATGGCTAACATAACCCTCAAATGCTGCTTCATCGAGTGATGCGCCCTTTCTGATAGGAGTCAAACTTCATAGTCAGCCCACGTAGCTTTGCCAAAGAGGTAATACCAAACTTTTGCTTGAGAGCTTCCCACATCTCAAATGCAGTTGGGCAATGCTCAAAACTCACTAATCAAGTCGTTGTGTATGCTGCTCAACATGGTAAAGCGTGCACATCGATCTTTGTTACGCCAAGTCTGAAAGACTTCAAGATCACGACGATGTTGAGTTTTATTGCCCTACTCAGGCTCAACCATCACTTGTTCAAGTGTGGTCAACACTTCTTGCTCATTGAAGAGGTATTGGATCTTATGGCGCCATATGTTATAATTGTCGCCATCCAATTTCTCTCCCTTAGTTAAGTCTGCCACCACTGTCTTAGCAACCATTTCTACATACAGAGTAAACAAATGCGCAGGGGATATTAATGATAGCAACACAAAAATTATTTTGCAGCAAAAAAAAAATTAAATAATGATAATATTACACATGTCTCAAGATCGAAAATGTGTTATGCTCGTAATCATCTCTTGCGCCTCTAGTGACAAATATCAAAATTTAATTTAATTCCATGCGCAAAAAAAAATAACCTCCAACTACTTATGGCATGTACAAAGTATGATAAATTCCATATAATAGCATCTTAATGTAAATTAACACATGTTATATTCATTTAATAATGGAACTTAAATAATAAAAAAATATGCTTCTCTAATCACAACATATTACAAACTCTAAAAAAATAATATGTTGTGTTTAATAATCAGATTATGCCATAATAGAAAGTACATCATTCTGAAATTTTCTGGAATTTTTTTGAAATTTTTTGGATTTTTAAATAACTAATAAACGCATATAAAATCAGAAATAAATATTCCAGAATCTGGTAAACTACAACAATTATACCAGTAAATAGTAAACCATTACAGTAGTCTACAATAAAAAATTCAGCCCCAGAAACTTAGTCATGCAACACCAGAAGCATTTTAAAGCATAAATAATGAATTATTATCTCAGAAAAAATATTTTTTATTTTCATAAAATTTTGAAAATTTTACAAAAGATAAAAAATTTAATTCTAAAACCAACAGTACCAACCATGCTTAAAACAAATCTATAACGAATTATTTATGACCATTTAACGCAATTCAAAATTTAAAAGAAAACAAACAACGCCTTAGCACCCAGCAGCCAAGTCGGTGCAGAAAATGGCGCGGTGCGGCTCGGCGCACGGCACGCGCGTGTGTAGCCCGGACAACGAGCGCGTGTAGTTCGCAGACGGCGCGCGAGTGCGAAAAGCGCCTGGCACATGCAGGCTGCAGCTGACGCATAGCGGCGCTGACGTTGTCAGATGGCGCGTGCAAATCATGTACCGCCTTCCAGGGTGTGTTTTGGTCCAACTTTGGTACTGCCGGACTCTATTTTCCAAAATAAAAACATTTGTGGTCTCAAAAATGACATTTAATGAACATAAACGATAAGGTGTATTTCACTCTCTCTCTAATGAGAGTGGAAGTGCAGAAACCCTGCACTTCATCTTCCTCCTTAAGCCATCAAAAAATCAAAACAAACCCAAATTAGGGTTTGATGTATCTCATTAACCGTACATCCAAATCTAACAAATAATATATGGTTTCGAAGGTCTCGAAACAAGGATTCTAAATATGTAAGATTTGCAGATTAAAATTAAAGCATGTAAAACCATCATGCATGTAAAGTTTCGAAAATAAAAAATGGGTCTCCATTTTTCTTGAAATCTAACCGTTGGATTTTCATGAAACTTTGCATATATGTTTGACATTAAATATACTACAACATATATAAATTTCAGGTCGATCGGAGAGAGTTCAAAAAATTATTAATTTTCATGCATATATCGTGTATATATTTATATAAAATTATACACCTATTTTAATACATAAAAATAAGTACAAAAATACTCATTAATGCTCTGATACCAATGTAAATCAATATAACGCAACGGGTAAAAATTATAGATCATACCTTAGGTGATAGAACCTGAAACAAAGAATCTTGTGGGTAAATCACGTGCTTCAAAAAATGCGAACAACGAACACCCAGCAGTTGAGTGATACCACAATATGAGTATCACCCACACAAGTCACAGTGCAAAAAGTTTGATCGTTATTTTAATGGGAGAGAGTCAGTATGGGAAAAATCATTCGTTATTCAATATCTCCCATATCTCATATAACGTATCAGACATATTATAAGCTGAGTATATCATCTATCCATATCAGTTGATATGATAGATATAGATATCAAGAGTGGGTTATGCAAATAGGTTTTGAATTCAAATTCAAACTTACATAGATAAGGTTCAAAAGGGTCATAGGTCATGCCACTTGGGTGCCCAATTTCTAACAAAGTGCAATTGACAACTAAAAATGCTATGGAAAAATCAAATAAAAATAAGCAAGAATATTTTAATGTGGCTTGCCAACATGAGACCATCTTTGGTGGATATGTTAAAATTATGTGTTAAAGGTGTGTATTAATTGATAAAAAGTGATAAAAGTAAAGTCTTTTTATTATGTGTTAAGTGTTTGTTAATTTAGTGAATATATGTGTGCTCGAATGAGTGTTAAAAGGTTTGTTAAAGTGTGATAATTATGAATGGGAAATGTTTGAAGTAACATTACTGTTAGCAATTGACAAGTTTAACAATGATGTTAACTTGTCGATTATGACAATGGTTTGTGATAGCAATTTGTCCTGCCTTTGAATTCTCTACCCTAGTTTGTGCGGGTTTTCTCTACCCCAATAAGAAATGGGAAGGGAATGGTATTTGCTAGGGGTGGTCGCGGATCGGATTTGTGCGGTTTGCGGTTCTGTTTTGACCCGCCCGTATCTATGCGGTTTAGGAAAAAATCAACCTGCAACCGCCTGTAGTGCGGTTTGCGGTTTGTGTGGATAGGGTTCGCGGATGTGCGGGTGGTTGCGGACGGTTTGCAGTTTGAACTTTTTTCTTTAAAAAATTATTTCTTTAAAAATACTAATAGCAAAATCACACCAACAAAACCAATAATTCATCAAAAACATTAAATTAGACACATTTGAAACAAAGCACAAAATTCAATATTTTAATAAAACAAACAAAAATGTGACAAGTAGAGAGTTGCAGTATTTTTTTAAGTTGCCAAGCTTTTTTCTACCAAATAAAAAACCCAAAGCTACAGTCACTCTACATAACAAATAGTTTAAGCATACATTACTCTAAATTGTGGAGGAAAGAAGGAATTTGAACTCCTTAGTCACAAAAACTAAAGCCATATCCTGCAGCAAGTTGGAATAAAAGAGAAATCAATACCATTATGTTTGAAAGTTGTTCATATGCAAAGAGCATGCATGAATGCACAGCGGTCCAAATTTTATTTTATTTTTTTAAAAAAAAAATTATATATTCTAAGTGCGGGCGGGTTGCAGCGGGTGTGGTTCAAACCCGCAACCTGAAAACTTCCTATATTCCAAACCGCACCCTACCCTATTGTATTTGCAAAACCGTCCATACGTGTGCGGGTAGGGTTAGGCAGGGTGGTTTGTGCGGGTCGAATAACCCTATGTCCAATCCTAATATTTGCTTCCTCTATTCCGTTGCTCATCTGCGCTCCCATTATATTAAATAAATAGCTTTTATTTGTATATTCATCGATATATAATTTAATTTATTAAATATAATATGAATAAAATATCAAAACATTCATACATATCTCACTTTTTTCCCTCTCTATCTCTCATTTAAAAAATTTTAAACTTTCATTACTCATCAATATTTATTTTCTTATATGCTATATCATAATTTACGTATCTATATCATTGTTAAATTTAACATTTTGACGCTATAATATACCCAAAAAAAACCATTGGAGATGCTCTTAAGATTTTATTTTTGCCCCCATCGAACTGAAAGCAAGTGGAAAGTATTTTTTCTTACTTATTTTGTTTTTGGCCCACTGTTTTTTTATTAGTTGGATTGCTTATTTTTATTTTATTCTTTCATTTTTTCAAAAGATTTTGTATTTATGTTAACACTAGGATCCCAAATTTTTTTGAATTGCATTTAAATTTAGGATTTAAATTTGCTAAAAATTATGATTGAATTGTGTTTAAATTTTTTTTTATTTTTTTTTTTTAAATTAGGTTTCTTTTGTATAGTTATGGAGATATTTCAAAAGAAAGTATGAAATTCAAAACATCATTATCTATATTATTGGGCATTGTGAACTCTGATAAGTATTGAACACCGAGCCTTGAGTCCAATGTGGGGTTCAGGAGGACCTCCCCGTGAATTGAGGCCCGATTTTTTGTGTACTTTGATAATTTTTTATTGCTTCCGCATTGTCCTAATTTTTGTACTTATAAGATGAGGGGCACCTCTTGTATTCTGAAGAGAGTTGCAATCGTTTTTTGATCGTAATAAAAGGCACAGTTACTGTGGACATAGTCTTATTTTAGAGTGAATTATGTAACTTTTTGTGTTATTGTATGTGTGTGTGATTGCTTCAATTTGTTTTATCTTTCTTATTTGCTATTTTGTATCTTACCATTCTTGATTAGAAATTCTCAGTTTCCTAATATATATATGTCATGGCGAGTCTTCAAAACAAGTCGTAATTATTACCTTTCATTCAAAATATAGAAAAATCAATTTAGAAAGAATATTTCTTAGCATTTTCTAAGGATAATACATTATTAGAAAAATAAAAGTTAACTTATATCTAAACAAAACCTAAATATTGAAGTTAAAATCATCATCTTCTGTAATTATGAATGAAGGACCTTTCATTCGCAACATAGACAAATCAAATTGGGAAGAGTATTTTCTTATGCTGTGTTTGGTTGGGGGATTTGGGGAGGGATTTGGAGAGGAAAATGGAAAAGGTAGGTGAAATGTGAATAAAACATGCCTATATTTCACCTAGTTTCACACACCTTTTCTTTTTCCCTTTCCAAATCCCTCCCCAAATCCCCCAACCAAACACAACATTAGAGTTTTCTTATGGATAATATATTATTAGAATAAATAAAAGCTAGCTTATGTCCAAGCGTGGCTTAATGGTAGCCTTGGTACTACATCACCATTGGTGTTTTATTTCATTTATGTCTCTATTTAAAAATATATATATATATATATATATCAAATAGGGCCATAGTCTTTTTCAAAGCTTAAGAGTTCAGACAAATTTGAAATCCTTGAGCCTCACAAAATGATTGTGTAACACAAATATGGACTAATTTCCACCATTGCAACATTTTGAATGATTAAACAAAGAGTAACAACATAAAACATAAAAATATACATAGAATTATTAGATTGCAACGAAAGTATGAAAAATAACATTTTAGAACATAGCGCCCATGAAAAATGACATTTAATGAAAGGTAAATTATTCTTTTTCCCCTTTATATTTGATCATTTTTTTACTTTGATTCTTGAATTTTTTTTCTTTCTTCGTTTAGCCTTTTATGTATCAAATTTTTTCTAATTTACTTTTAAAACTAACTTCTATTCAAAATTAAACAAAAATGCCACGTTTTGTACCACATAACATAAAAAGTATATTATTATACTTGGATTTAGATTTGTGTTATAGGTGCGAGTTATACATAATGAAATATTTTTACACCACATGGTTGTTTATGTGTCATTTTCTATCAAATTTCAAACATAAGTTAGCTTTATGAGTAAATTGAGAAAAACTTGAAACATGAAGGGTCGAAGTGTAAAAATAACCAAACATAAAGGGGAAAAGTGTAATTTACTCTTTCATTATTGGAAGGGAAATTTAGCCAAAACTCCTCCATTGAACCCTTGTTTGGTAAAAATGACAACTCAGATTATTTTGTTTCATAAACCTCCTAAGGAGGAGGCACATAATTGAGTAATAATAGAGTAAAATTCAGCTTGTTTAGTTTGAATTTTTAGGATTCATTTTTCAAAAAATTAAAATTTTTTATTTTTCGTTTTTTTTAATTCAATTTTTTTAATATTCTAACAAATTTTTTTATTTATTTTTAGATATATCTAATATAAATACACTTAAAAAGTATAATATTTGTGGAAAAAAAATCTATAAAAAATTTACTAAATACCAAAAAAAAAATGAGAATTCAATACATTATTTGTATTGTTCTTTATTTAGTGATTTTTTAAAATATTTTTTTATAATTATTTTACTTTTTAGATACATCTACATAAGGTGCATTTAAAAAAGTAAAAAAATTTGCTTAAAATTTTAAAATATTCAATAAAAATTTAAAAAAATATGACAAATAAAAAACTCAATTATTAGAAAATTGAAACTAAATACACTGGTTGTTTTTTTTTCTTAGATAATATTGCCTATACATATATATATATATATATATATCACATAACTCTTTTGACGAGGAACACTTTTATTTTATTTTATACTAGTTTAAAAATATTGTGTATGTGTATTTTTGGTTGGTTTATCTAGTATGTATTCTGTTTTTTGTAACAGTAAAATGTTACTGTAAGTTAGAATAACACGGTATTGTTTACGTCAATTTCAATGTTATTTTTTTATTTTTTATTTTTTAAGAATTTCATAGTCAACATGAACCTTCTTTGATAGATCTTGATAAGAGAATTCTAAAAATATTAATTTTATTAAAAACTGATATCTAGATCAAAAGTTATATTATTTTAAAGTTTAAAATATTAAATTACTCACTGAGTATATTTTAAAAATAGTGGTATGTGTTCAATTTTTCAAGAAATTTTTTTTGTATTTATCCTTAATGCATTAAAATTTTATTATGAGAAGAGTTTTGGCAAAATCCCACTTATTGAAATGCGACTGCCAAATCATTTTGTAGAAAAATGTTGTACACAATTTTTATAAGAATAGTATTTTACTTAAACACACACTCACAATTAAATATGATTAAATTAACAACAAGATTCTTATGTCGGTAAATAATAATATAATATAACTCAACCACCATTGAAAAAAATTGCAAAAAAATAATAATAATAATTCTGAAATTAATTTTAGAATATATATATATATATATTTAGATAGCAATTAATTTTAGAATATTTAAACAGTTATTTGTTGCCTAGGTGTATTATTCAATTTCAAGGGGTAGTTCAACCCAAGTCGCTAGTTCAACCCTAGTCGTTGGTGGAGTGCCAACGTACACAACAAAAATTAAACGGTGGTCAAATTGAAGGTTGTTTAGGTGATTAACTCACAATAATTGTTAGTTATTGATGCAATATGTTTGAATTTTGTGTAGTTCTTATCTTGTTCAGTTGGTTTCTGAATTTGTTCACAAATTTTTATTTTTTTTTTCGCACCTAATGTGGACTTTGAAAATTATTTGCTTACTATTTCTTCGATCTTTGAAAATTATTTGCTATTTTCAGAACTTATTTGAGAATATGCTATTTTAGTAATTTTTTGACTTTTTACAAAAAGATATGTAAAAAAATAGAAAGAGTAATGTAATAACTTATAATAACTTTTTAATTTTTTTGACTAAAATATATAGTTGACAAACGAGACTTCAATATCATTAATTAATATTATCATCTAATGTTTCTAACATTTGTACTGACTTATGTATTTGTCTTGCTTCATCCTCCACATAAATATAAATATATAAGTTCACAACAACATATAAAAGTTTTAGAGACTAAATATTTTGGTTTCTAAAAGTGAAAATTTTGTTGCAAAAGACATTTTGAGACCAATTTCCATCGCCATAAGAATAGTCGCTAAAAGATCGTCCTGAAAAATAAAAAAAATTAAGACTTTTAGCGACAAAAATTTGAAAATATCACTAATAAATAGATTTTTAGGGACAAAATAATTTGGATTGAAAATGGTTATTTTTTTAGACAAAAAATTTAGTCTTAAAAGGATAATAATTCATCACTAATGTCCAATTTTTGTTGCTAAAAATATAATAACGACACTTTTCGTAACAAAATTATTTGGTAACTAAAAAATAATTTTGTTCCTAAATTTTGGTCTCTAAAACTTTAATTTTTTATAGTGGTTTGTTATGAAAATTAATCCGTGAAATAAAAATGAAGTTGTTGATCTTTTACTAATTGATAAAAAAGTATATCTAGATGAAGAGTAAAAGAAAACTGTAAAATTTATAAAATTTGAAATTTAAAATTAAAATAAAAAAAATTTAGCTGTTGTAAGACAATTTGGAAATGAAAAAATTGTGAGGATTGAATTAGAAAACTATTTAGCAATATTTGGATGTGAAGCAATTTATCATACTTATTTTGTTTTTGGCCAATAATTTTTGAAATTTCCAATTTGCTAAATTTTTATTTATGTCCGCATTAGGGTCATAGTCTTGTTGAATTGCATTTAAATTTAGGGTCAAATCTGCTATAAAAAAAAAAGGGGGTTAAATTTCATTTTTGGGTTTGAATTAGGAGAATTTAGGTTTGTTTAGTATATTTATGAAAATATTTCACAAGAAGGTTTCAAAGTTAGAATTACCATCTTCTATGTCACAAAGAGTCTTCAACACAAGGGAAATGACTCATTTGCATACAACTACCCTCTATCATTTTAGGTCAACAATGATAATTCGAACCATTTATTTTATAAGTTCAATAGTAAAGATGAGTTGTGCCAAAAATTAGTTTCGCTAGATATTACTAGACACATAAAACAAAATACGATTTGTTCATCTATTCATCAATATTTGATAAAACTAATCTTTTGTACATATGGTCAAATCACTACAAGATTTAGGAGATGAATAGTTCAGATTATCGTTGTAGGCCCAAGACAGAGTCTAAAAAATAAAAAGAGGCCCACGAAATAGAGTATGAAGGGAGATAGAGGATAATGGTATAGAGGGGAACTGTTCTCGTACTATTGGTACCAAAAAATAATTTTCTATCAATTGTGACTTATTAATTATGGTCAAGCTTCTTTTAGTTGATTATGACCTATTAATTATGACCAAATCTAATTTTGTTAATTGTGTCTAATTGATTTTGATTTGTTGATTCAAATTATAAATTATTTTTAACATAAAATTATGGTCACAAATATTTCTACTTTATACTTTTATTATTATTGTTTTTGTCACTGTTTTCTGTGTGAACCCAGGGGTGCTGCTGTGACTTAGTCACAGCGGCAATCTGCTGTGCTCCCATGGTGATTTTTTCGAGTCTTTTTTGATAATGGATAAAGCATGTAATGGATAATGGGTGTTCATGGTATGATGGGAACCAAGTATGGTAAAAGTCGTGGCACAAAGTATGGTGAAAACGTGGCTTGATGGAGGTGCAAAATGGGTCATGGTGCGCATAAAGTAAGGAAAAGTAGCAAACACGAGGCACAAAATGAGGCAATGTAAACTGCATCAACGTGGCTTTGGGCTTGCCTAAAACTACAAATAGGCCAGAAGAAGACAAACATAGGACACCTTCAACCCAATTCATAACACTTGTGAAATTTAGGAATAGTTTAACTTATTTAGGAGTAGTTCAATACATGTAATTAGAAGTAATTTTTAGCAGTTAATTGCAGTTCTTGCAACTCTTTTAATACCTGTGATTGTGTAACAAAGATTGTACTTGTTTCATTAATGCAATTGAGTTATAAGTTTTAATTTTATTACCAATTTTAGTGTGTTTATATTTTGTTTCTTCACCTTACAACCTCTAAGAAATCTTTAAATCTGTCAAGACATAGGATACCAACTACAATTACTTGATCTGTTTGTTGTTTGTGAAATTTTAATTTTTCTGTCGAAACAACTCTGTCAATTGGACCTAAATTAGGTTTTTGCTAGCACGTACATAATCAAATTTGCCATAGATTGTTGTGTATATGGGCCAAAATGAACTCCATTTTGTTCAAGTAAGGTCTCTCGTTCATTCATTTTCTTCTTCATAAAATATAAAATAAAAAAATAAATAAAAAAAACAGAAGAAGAAGAAGCAGCAGCAGCAGCAGCATGAATATTTGAGTGCCCTTTGGACACCAACCACTGGTTGGATTGCCCTAGCAATGTCTTGTTTTACACAACCTTGGCATGTTACTCTTCTTTTTGTTGGTTTTCTTTCGGCACAATAATAACATGATATCCATGATTAGCGCATTCGCCTTGCAATTAATAATGGGAGCATGGACTATTTCCACCATTTCAACGTTTTGAATGATTAAAAAAACCTATACACACACAATTAATGATTAAAGTAACGACAAGATTCTTATGTTGGTAAACAATATAATAATAGAACTCAACTGTCATAGCAAAAAATTGAAGAAAAAAAAAACTTAATATAAATTTTGTGAACTGTTGATTATTGAGTACCAACTAACACAACTAAAATTCAATGGTGGTTGCCAAGGACATTGATGTATTGAATTTGAATATGTTTCTTAATACAATTATTTAGGTAGTGTTTGCAAGAGTTTTGGAAATATGATTTGAGAATAGAGTTGTATTTTGAGTTTGTGTGTTTTGAAATTATGATTTGAGTGTAGAAATTTTTTTTGATTTTGAGTTTAAAAAGAATTTTGTACTGAGTAGGGAATTTTTGTTGTGACATTTGATATTTGTTACAAAAACTTACAACTCATAACTAAACATACAACTCAAAAATCTATTAAAAACTCATAAAAAAATTTTAAAATTTTTGAAAATATTATTTCATTAAAAAAAAAAAGTGCCAATTGTGCAAAAAAAAAAAAAAATGCCCTGTTCAGGTTGACCAGCCCGACGACCGATTAAGCCAAATTTCAGTAAAAAAAAAAAAATTCTGCTTGACACAAAATTTTCTGCAGAGTTTTCTTTTTGTTATAAAAATATAATTTAAAAACTATATCTAAACATAATATTAAAATGTAAAAGTGAAATTATAATTTTAAAATCTATCCAAACACAGCCTAATTTCTATAAACATTATGAGTTCTTATCTTGTTCACGTTGATACTATCCACATTGCTTTTGTTTTTTCCCTACTTTCACACCTAAGGTTTGGACTTTGAAAATTATTTGGTCAATATTTATGCAGTGTGTTTAAATACGATAAGATTTATGATCATTGAATAATATATTGTCGGCTAATAGTGTTTCTAACATTTGTACGGATTTATATATTATGCACTTGCCGTGCATCACTCTTGATTATTTAGTACCACCTACCACAACTAAAATTAAGGCTTATTTTGAGGAGGTGATAAAAAGTAATTTTTTAGTTTTTAATCAAAGTTTTGGTTATTTTAGACAAATGATTTGGGAAGTTAACAAAAAATGACTTTTGACGTTTTTTATTAATATTTATTTATGATGTCAAATCATAATAAAATGACTAAATTATCCTTATTTAGTTTAAAATATTTACAACTTCATCCATGTAACACATTTTGACCTATGAGAGGTAGAATTGTAATTTTATCATTGACTAAAAACCAACTTTTCAAATGAAAAAAAATTCAAAAAAGCCAACTTTTAACTTTTGTTACAAACCAAAAAAAGTAACTAAAAGCCAACTTCTCAAAATAAGCTTAAATGGTGGTTGCCAAGAACATTGATGTATTGAATTTGAACATGTTTCTTAATATAATTATTTAGTTTCTATAAACATTGTGAGGTCTTATCTTGTTCAGGTTGATACTGTCCACATTGTTATTGTTTTTGTTTTTGTTTTTGTTTTTGTTTTTTTCCAACTTTCACGCCTAAGGTTTGGACTTTGAATATTATTTGGTTAACATTTCTGCGGTGTTGTTTAAATAAGATGAGATTTATGTTCATTGAATAATATATTGTCAGCAAGTAGTGTTTCTAACATTTGTACGGATTTATATATTATGTACTTGCCGTGCATCACTGTTGATTATTCAGTACCACCTAACACAACTAAAATTAAGGTTTATTATGGGAAGATGGTAAAATGTAATTTTTAGTTTCTTTACCAAATTATTGATTTTTTTTAGACAAATGATTTGAGAAGTTGGCAAAAAATGACTTTTGACTTTTTTGATTAATATTTGTTTATGATGTCAAATCATAATAAAATGACCAAATTATCCCTATTTAGTTTAAAATATTTACAACTTCAACCATGTAACATATTTTGACCCATGAGCGGTAGAATTGTAATTTTACCATTGACTAAAAGCCAACTTCTCAAATGAAAAAAAATTTTAAAAAATTAACTTTTAACTTTTGCTACAAATCAAAAAAAAGTAACTAAAAGTTTACTTCCCAATACAAGCCTAAATGGTGGTTGCCAAGGACATTGATGTATTGAATTTGAATATGTTTCTTAATATAATTATTTAATTTCTATAAACATTGTGAGGTCTTGTCTTGTTCAGGTTGATACTGTCCACATTGTTATTGTTTTTGTTTTTTTCCAACTTTCACGCCTAAGGTTTGGACTTTGAATTATTTGGTTAATATTTTTGCGGTGCGTTTAAATAAGATGAGATTTATGTTCATTGAATAATATATTGTCAGCAAGTGGCGTTTCTAACATTTGTACGGATTTATATATTATGTACTTGCCGTGCATCACCTGATCTCTCCTCATTGGACATGACGTTTCAACTCTTGCAATTTTTATTATATATATATATATATATTTCTTTTATCGACGAAATGTTGGATTAATATTTATAGGAGTTAATCAACATACTCTTTGTAAATTATTAAGTGTTTGTCTCCTTAATTCAACTCTCCTTAAAAAGAGTTAAACACGTAACCGCTCCCTAGATACTAAACCCTTAGTAAAGTCATAATAACCAATTAAGTTATATATATATATACATATAATGTCGGTAATGATACAACATACATCTATTTAAAAAAAATAAATGTATCATAAAATTCACTTTATGTTAATGTATCATAACTGAACACCATTGAGACACAACTAAAAACATGTTTGGTCATAATCAAAATTACAGTAACAAAATGTCATAACTAAAGTCACAATCAATTATCACTTGAAGCATAATAAAAGATCTCTCTGATTATCACCAAAATAACAAGCGCAATAAGTGAATTATAACCAACAACACAATAAATTATGATTAAATATCACAAAAATCATAATTAAAACATATGGTACACTATTTTCAGAATGTGTATTATAGAATTTTTTTATTTATAATGTTTTCTTTTTCTTTCAATCAATTTCCTCTTTGTTAATTCTTAAAGGGATTCATCAAGCATGGACGACAAAAATATAATGGGACCTTGGACAACATGAGGTTTATTTGGTATAATTTATTATAAATTAAAAGTTAATAATTAGGTGTTTAAAAAATTTATCAACTTTTTAATCATTATTTTTTAAAAAACTTGTTTAAGTTATTTTTTGTCTTATAACCTACAAGCAGAAGTTGTCAAATACTTTGGCGTAGATTCTTAAAATAAAATAGAAAAAAATTATAAATAACTCTTATAAGTTGCACCAAACAGAGCCATAAACTAGAAGGAAATGACTGATAGATTTTGTTATACTAGCAAAATAATAAATGGAATATTAAACACAAAATAATAACAAAAAATATAAAAGAATTGAAAGTAAATTAAAATTGAGAACCATATAACTGCGAGAGTTTGCAAGTCGCATTGTCACTGTTCTAGTGTTCATGTAATTAACTCAATTTTTTTTGGGCTTATTACGAACCGATCCCTCTTTTGGGACTTATTATCCATTAGGTCCTGACTCAGAATCTTATGCACACATAAGTCCTGGCCCATTTGTTGATTTTCTTTTTTCACCCTTGAGTGTTTTGTGTTGCCCTAAATAATATTTTGTTCTCTCTCTTCCTCCACTATTTGTGCCTACTATCTCTTTCTTTCTTTCTTTCACAGAGAGAAAACTATTCTCTCGCTCTCTCTATCATTTCTCTATACCATTGTCACCAGTGTCACCGAATCACCACCATCACCATGGTTTTTCACCAATTACGCCCACCATCATTGACCACTGCCACCTTTACCGACTATTGCCACCACCATTGTTCACTAACCATCTCCACCATTCTCCTCTGTTGTCGTCAACGTTACCACAACCACCACCATAATTGTCGTCGTCATCCAACCATCACTGCCACCGTTATCTTTCACTCACCACCATTGTCGTCTATTCGTTACCACCATCAATCTACACTCTATCGTCACGAATCCACCACCGTCATTCACCAACCACATCAACTATATCACCGATCTACACTCTACGTCTCCAAACTCTACGTCTCCAATCTCCACTCTATTTCTCCAATCTCCACTTTATTGTCATCGATCTATTGATTTAGTTCTAGATCTACATCGATCTAGTTGTTTAAATAGTGAAATCGACTCCAAATAACTCCAAATAACAGTATTGTTTTTCAGATCTCACCTCTCTCTCTCTCTCTCTCTCTCTCTCTCTCTTTATTTTTAAAAATAGTTCTGCTGTAAATTTATTTTTTAGTGATAAATTTATCAGTATCTGGTTGTGTATATGTACGTAGGATGAAAGTGTCTTGTGAGTAAGTGAGTAAAAGTATGAATGTGAATGGTGTTTGTTTGTTTGTTTGTTTGTTTTTTTCTTTTACAAATCACTTGGTGATAAATTTATCACTAAATGTATCTTTATGAATGAATCAAATTTATTTATAATTTTTTTTTAAATCAATCAGTGATAAATTTAATGAATTATTAGTATTTTTTTAGTGATAAATTTATCACTGAATGTGTTTCTAATAAATTTATTAGATTAGTCCATATTACATATGTCTACGTGGTTTTATTTTTGTGAGTAAATAAGGCCTCGTTTGGAAACCCTCATTTTTAGCCAAAAAGTCAAAAAGTTACTAAATTAGCCAAAAAGCCAACAACCCATACCAAAAAGTCAAAGATTTTCTTTTCTCTCTACTTTTTGCACATCTTTTCGTAAAAAGCCAAAAAATCATCCCAAACATATTAGTTTTTTTTAGCTCATATTTTAGCCAAATAGTCAGAAAGTTACTAAATTAGCCTGTTTCCAAACGAGGCCTAAGTATATAAATAAATGGCAATGAGTGTGTGTATAAATATGAATAAGTGATTGAGTGGTGGATGTGGTGGCAATAGTGATGTAATTGTGATAGATATTATTTTTGTTGAAACAATTCAAAAAAATGGCGCTAGAAATTATTGCTAGAGGTGATCGTCGGTGACTGCAGGTGGTTTGCTAGCGGAGGAGGAGAGAGTCATAATAGTATTGATAATAGAGATGGAGAACGTGAATAAAGGGTATTTTAGAGATATGCGAAAAAAGGAATGTCATTTTTAGGTAAATAAAAGTCTCCTCAATAGAACTGGCATGCAAGTATTTTCTATTTCATTTTATTTATATAATTAGTAACAATGGGCTACACATTTAGAATGGCCCATAACTAAAATTTGCATGCATTGTTAATAAAACAAGTAACTTTTAGCTTTTTAATGATAATGGTTGACATTATTTTTAGTCATGGGCTGGCCCGTTTTCACATCTCTAACAAATTATCAAATCCAGGCTGGCCTAAATCAGCCACAAGCTCGTCCAATAAAAAAAAAAAGGTTGAACTTGGACTTACCATATTGTATACTTCTCTTTAGATTTTGCCAAATTTCTTAGAAAGCTCCTTGCTTTAATTTGGTGCTGGGTTGTGTATTTTAGTTCTTAGGCCTCGTTTGGAACAGATTTTTTTAGTAATTTTTTAATTTTTTTGGCTAAAATGTGATGTAAAAAAATTTAGGGTTGGTTTGGCATAACCTAAATAATACAAAAAGTCAAAAAGTCACTATCCTATTTAAGTCACATCATCTTATTTAAATCACATCACCTCTCTAACACATCACATCAAACCCAACCCAAACCCAACCCATATAAGCCAATAAGTCAAAAAGTATACTTTTTTAGAACATCCCAAACCAATGTTTGAGATGACTTTTTGACTTATTACGAAAAGATGTGCAAAAAGTAGAGAGAAAATAGAATATTTGACTTTTTGGTATGGATTGTTGACTTTTTGATTTTTTTAGTAACTTTTTGACTTTTTGGTTAAAAGGGACACTTTTAAATTGTATTATTTTGATTTTTAATGTATAAAAATATTTTAATTTAATTTTCAATATTTAAATTGTATCAATTTGATTCCCAATATATAAAGAGTTTCAATTTGATCTCCCAATCATAAATGCAATTTAAACAAGGGACCAAGTTAATCAGAAGTATAAGTTAATAATCTCTACCTACCTATTTCTCAATAATTAATTTTTTTATAACCTATTTAAATTATTTCTACCATATAAGTTGTAAATAGAAATTACACCAAAGATCATGGTATAATTTTTAAAAAGAGAAGTTATAAGCAACTGCATAAGCTGTACCAAGTAGCCAAACTTATCTCTCTATCATCTTTTTATATGTCATGTGATTGAACTGACATGGTATATTGTTTTATTCATTATTTATTATGATTTCTCATTTATTTATCAGATTAGGTTAGATAAGATTATTAATACGGCGGGTTAGAGGGAGAGAGTTATTAGTATGTTGGTATTAGATTAAAAATATAAAATAAATTGTACATGTTTGTAGTTGATATTAAATCTATAAATATACGTAAAAGTTCTCAATATAATAAAATAGTATTGTTATTTTTGCAAAGTTAGAGAATAATATTATTCATGGGATTGAACCGAAATCTTTCATGAGATTGCTAATACCCTAGTCGAGGGAGTCATATGTTAGTCCCATGCATTATTGCAAAAATAAATATTATTTATGTGATATCAATCGGATTGTTAGTTCAATTCCGTCACCTTTCACTAAAACAAGACATATGTAGGTTGTTAGTCGAAACTTACTATCTTATAGACATATATAAGTTTTTAATCGAAACTTATCTTATAAAGGCATGCGCAGTGTAATTCAATATGATTTGAGAATAAAATTAAAATCAAATTATGAATGGAGGATTGACAAATTTGCTATCCATGACTACAAAGGACGGAGTCAAGATTTTAAGATAGGGAGGCCAAACATTATATATCCAACTCCAGCTACATTTACATTTTTATAGATTCTAATTTAAAAATTACAACGTATCAAAATATATCAAATAGTCAATATAAACAAAGATACTTCAAAAAAAAAAAAAAAAAAAAAAAAAAAAGGCAAAAATTGACAAATCAAAACTAAATAATTTTTTTTTCCTCTTCAATCACATCTATCAAAATTGAACTTGACGTTCTTTTTTTATCACGAAATTCATCTACGAATGAATTTGTACTAATTATTTAACAATTTTCTTTTCAATTTACTGAATTAGTTATTGCCTTCTATAGTCTTCTCACTTGTTTATATTTATTTCATAAAAAATAAATAATATCTTATTAAACAATATGCATAGGTTATGGCAAACACAGGTTATGGCTACCTTTGGTGATAGTGTGGCTACGTTCCTACAAGGCTATTTGAGCGATTTTGACTTATTAGTTGATTGTATAATAATCTTAAATAATTATTAAGTATGTGTATAATATATAATATTAATTTATATAATATTATATATATATAACACTAAGCTGATTTTGTATAGTATTTTCATATATATAATACTAATTTACATCAAATTTTACATTTCATATTGATTCTTTATTTAATATTAGAAGTGAAAAAAAAAAAAAAAGAGTAAAGAAGATTGGTGAAAAGTTTAATTTAAAAAGGGAATAAGGCATTAAATACAAGGTAAAATCTTATTTGATGATAAAAATATGTTAAAAAAGTCGCCAGCGCCCTAAAAGTCAACACCGGTGATGACCGATGACTGGCGGTCAGCGGTAGCCAGTGACTGTGGTAATGAGTTAGATAAATGTATGATATTCAACCGATATGATGTTGAATGAATGACACGTATCACAAACAGATAAAATAATTTGGTGAATTTCAACATATAGGAAAATAGGCTTGGTGATCTCAACATATAATTGTTGTTTTGGACAAATTATATCATTTTGGCCCAAAGAAATTAGAATGTGAGTCTAATAACCCAAAAGATTAAAAAATAGACTTATGGCATGAGTGCCTCAAAAAATGTCTTAACTAAGATTGTGCAAAATACCGCTCAATTCACTGAAACCGCACTGATCAGCATCAATCCACACAACTCTATCTTCTAATCGCGATTTAAACTTTAAAATTTATAATCCGCCTTCGAAACCACTCTACTCTGCTATAATTAATACATATATTATATTTTTAATCTATAATAAAATATTAAAGTAAAAATGAGTGTGAGAAATTTAGGCTGCGTTTGGTAGAATTTTGTAAATATGATTTGAGAGTATGAGTTGTATTTTTAGTTTGTGAGTTGTGGAATTATGATTTGAATGTAGAAAATTTGTTTGATTATGGTTTTTTAATAGAGTTTTGAATTAAATGTGGAATTGAGTTTTGAAAGTTTGATTTGACAAAATTTGTTTGGTTATGAGTTTTGGAAAAAGTTTTCAAAACTTAATTCAAATTGTTATAACTCATAACAAAACACACTACTTGCACACTATTGAAAATTTTAATCAACACTCATAACCAAACTTTTTTTAAAATTCAATTAAAAAAATTTATTATAAACTTTTAAAAATTTATGTATATATTTTAGATTTTTGTATATTTATGTCTTGGATTTTAGATTTTATATATTTTATATATATATATGTGTGTGTGTGTGTATGTAGTAATTTTATATGTTCTTTCAATTTTGTTTGATGAATTACGGAATAACTTATTTTGTATTTTGTATTTTTTTTTCATCATTCTACAGATTTTTTATGTTTGTATTAGCAAATTTATTATTATTGCAAATTTATATTAGTAAAATATTAACAATTAGTATTTTTTTATTTTAAAAATTAATTAAGTTAGTTTAAATGATTAGTTAAAATAAAAAGCGTGGTTGAAGAACACAATAGCTAAAGTAATTAAGTAAAATAAAAAGTGTACTTTTTTTTGTACTTTAACTAGTGAAAAGTAAAGAGTGTGGTTGGAGTTGCTCTAACAACCAAACTCTCCTCAACTAGTACATACACAGACACAGAGAGAGAGACAGAGCAATACAACACAGAAGACGAAGGAGCAAAAACGGGTCGGGTCCAATCTCACCTGAGATCGAATGACGGATCCGACTATGGAGCTGTTGCAGGAGTCGGGTTGGGAGGAATTGAGGAAGGAGGCTCGCAAGATCGAGGGCGATCTCGACGTCAAGCTCTCTTCCTACGCCAAGCTCGGCTCTAGGTTCTCCCATGGAGGTTCCCTTCTCTCTCTCTCTCGCTACATATACATACATATGTATCTATTTATGCATCTTTGATTCTCAGATCTTGCCCTGCCTTATGAATTCAGTTTGCAACCCTATAATTTGAATTGAAATTGCAATTTTCATTTGACATTGTTTTGATTGATTCTAGATCTTAGTGAATTGCGGATTCCGAATACCCGTGCTTATGAATTTGCAATTGGAAGTGTTTTTGTTAATTATTGTGTGACTTGCATTGTTTGTGAGCCAAATGTAATTGTGTTTTTTCTATTTATGCATTTGTTTGATGTTTGGCTTGTAAAGCATTATGTAGGGAACTAAAATGGGCAGTGAAATTGCCAATGGTTAATTGAAATCAAAATTACATGTTGACAAGTTGGAATTGTTGTGTGGTTTTTCGCAGTATTTGTTGTGAGGAAATGTACTACTAAAGGGAAATGATTGTGTGAGAAACTTTCACTTTGAATCAGCTGTTTATTCAAATTGGGAAATTTTTTCTTTTTAAATTTGACATTTTGCTTGAAATGGTGGAAACTCTTCAAATCCCATTAATGAATTCATGGGTTACCAAGAGTTTATCGAAGAAAAAAATAATAATGGGTACCAAGAAACCCTCAACCAAGTTTCTTCCACTCAAAATGAACTTCTTTTTGTTTTTATTTTTATAATTGCAATGAGAAAAATTATAATTTGAATTGTAAAGTGATGGGTCATTTTTCACACCAAAAATAAGTATTATAAATCAAGTAGAAACTACTACTCCTTAGAATAGTGGTTAAGACCAGGTATCGTTCCTAAATTAATTCAACAAAGATTGTTCATATGCTGATAACTAAATTAATTAAAAACTAACAATAAACAAAAGCAATATAATTGAGTTGAGATATGGAAGTGATAATTGTAAGGTTGTTGAATTTACCACCAATCTCGTAATTAGGGTTTATTGATTCACTGCTTGAAAAATCACTATTATGATGATAATGATGTATTATGACTACAAGCTCCAATCATATATTCAAATCACGGCCATGAATCATCATTGGTTGGCACAAAGCGTCTACGCTAAACTTCAGTCATAGGCACGCCTTGTCTTCCTTGAGTATGACTCATTTGATGATTTCAATATATGCAGAGAAATACCATTGTATAACTATGTATTTAAAATCACAGAAATTAAATACATACGAATTTGAATAAGGAACATGTTTGCATTGAAAATCTATAAATGTTATACAATCATCATCATAATAAATCAAATCCATGAAGAAAATACAAAAACCTAATTACCTCTTTGGAGTTTCATCAAATCCTAAGATGGAGAGTTTGGTCACTCATGGTAGAGGAATCCAAAACTTCGGTTGAATCTCCATGAACAGCTCTTTGAATCTCCTTCACTTTCTTCTCTTGTGCCTCCTCAATACTTGAGGCCCCCAAAAAAATTTCCCTCAAAAGAAGCCACCAGTCTCCCCTTTATATGTGCTAAACATAACCCTAAAAGTAAGAAAATTTTGGAATAGCTTGTGCTCTAGCACGTCACATCTGTGCTCGAGCACACGAACATAGAATCTATTTCTCTTTAGCAACTTAAGTGCTCAAGCACAAAAATGGAGACATGTTCGCTCTTTTGAACTTTCTAAACTTCATTTCCTCGGCTTGATTTAGGCTTCAATTGTATGTTTCATCAAGCTTTCAAAATCTCCAAATTAATAGCATTTTAGCATCATGAGCTTAAACACCTACAAAAAGTAAAAATGCATTAGAATATATCATGTAACTAGAATTGAAGACTTAACAAATGTACTTTAAGGGGCTTAAATGTAAACATTCAAGCACTTATCATAAAGTCACTCACAAATTGGAATTGGTCAAATCAACAACATGCAGAATGTTCTTGATAAGTGATATGCTTATTCCATGATAAGTAACTTATTGTTCTAAAATTTGAAGCTGTTAGAAAATGAGTCAAACAATATGTGCCAAGCTGAATAACACTCCTCACGCGCGATGCCGTCATACACATGGCGAGACAAACAGACTTAACTAAGCAAGGTGCATAAACATGTAGAATGTAGTGTATAGAGTGTGCAAGCAGCGATAGCAACAGTTGAACGCAAAATTTCCTGGAACCAGAGTTTTGGTACGATGTTAAGATACTGATTTGTCGAAAAAGCTTAAGTTGTTAGGAAATAAGCTCAACAATTTATATCATGCAGTTTTAACAGTCATTTAAATTTGTAGTATTTTATGGACAATTCATTATATATTGCTTATGATTTATTCCTACTATATATTTGTCTTGTTACTATTGTATATCCATACCTAGTCTTTTTCTTTTATGACATTTTCTTCGTACAAATTTTTAAAAAAGCATATATAATACGATACACAATACAAAAAAAAAGAGTTAATAGTGTATCACCAATTTGACGACCTAGAGTATTGTCAAATTGGTGACACAGACTGAAGTCCAAAATCTAATCTAAGAATAAGAGGTTGTGTATCTTGAATCCTTATATGCCAGTGCTCCAAAATGATGCTACCTTATTAGCACAAGACTCTTCTGCATTGTCCCCTTTTCTCACATCCTAAAAATCCGTGGAATTCTGCTTTCCAAAGGGACTGGACAGAAGCTGGGGGGACAACTATCCAAAGAACTCACCCTTGCTTGGGCCAAACTCTTTCATCTCAACCAGTTATAACATGGCTCAGCCAAACCTTGTCATAAATAATGATATGAATTTGATAACAGTTCTAAATGTGAGTTCTGATGTGCGAAGATGTAAGCATAACTTTCATTTTTCATCAACAGAAACTAAATTTATGTTTATGCTGCTTTTTATTCAACTTACAGGATCTCCTACTGGAGGATGGTTAGATTGTCGACTTGAAGATAAATTTTGGTTTCTGCATGTAACTTCAATTGAATTTATATATCAACTGGAGTTAATCATATTATTACGTAAATATAGAGTTTATGAGTTATTACTGGGTTTTACAGTCCCCAGGTTTGGATGCTGAATAGTTTCGCTCAAATGTTTGCCTGTTTGATGATCCTATATGTGGGTCCAGGTTACGTGGATAGTGGGTCACCAACAACTGTTGGTTCCAGCAGGTCATGGAAGTCTATGGAAATGGAAATTCAATCATTGCTTGAGAAATTATTGGATATAAATGATGCTATGAGTCGATGTGCTGCATCTGCTACTCCTACTACTTCGGTTACCCAAAAGCTTGCAAGGCATAGAGACATACTTCATGAATTTACCCAGGTTTCTTTTATTCCACTTAGGAATTCTATGGAGTACTCTTTTGGCATGTTTGATTTGGTGGATTAGAGCATGGGATTGGGATTATTAATCCGTGGGTCCAATTATCCTATGTTTGTTTTAACATTTTGGTTTAGGATTATTAATCCAATGGATAATTAATCCAACAAATTTGTAGGATTATTAGTAATGGGGTAGGGGTAGGATTATTAATCCAATGGATATTAATCCAATAGGATAGTGAATACCATACTAATTTAATAGGATTATTAATACTTCACTATTAATCTTGTGAATCAAACATGACCTTTATGTGTTGTGTATCTCATGTTGTGAAGCATGCCATTTATGCAGTTATCTATTTTGAACCTTCCACGAAGATCTGTTTATTCCTAATATTGAATTGTCTCAGAATAAATTTCAATTTACATCTATTGGCCATAATGCCAGGCTTTGTTGAAGCAATTAATGCTTTTTTAATCTACAGACTTTCATTCATTTCTTTGTCTCTGTTAATTAGGCAATGACCATTCCTTATGATTTATAGAATGCTTTGATAGCAGATTACTTGAGAATCTCTTATTCTGGGATGGTATGGGAACCCCCTTTTATTATATCTCTTCAAGATTAGGAATTAGGCAGTGGGCAAGTTCTTTGAACTGGGAAGATCTTGATGTAAACAGCAACTGAGTTAGTTTAAAAATTTCACCTGTCTAAAGCCTGTATCATAGCAGTTGGGAAGGTTTTCTGGTTGACCTACTTTTTACCATCTGGAGCTGAAGTGAGCAACATTTATCTGAGCTCAGAGGAAAGCTTATTTGGCCCTCGAACGTGGCAATACATCTGTCTTACACCTACCAGTTCTGAGCTACACCTGCCAAAGTATTTTTCTGACTAAGCTGCTTCTGAGCAATATGGCCATTTGCTTTTATTAACATTTTGATCTGAGTTAGGTTTTTTGAATAATTTTCTCCGATTAAGAAAAACAATGTGATGGCTTGTTTGAGTAGAGAATTGGATATAAAACTCTAGTTGATGGAATACCTTTGGCTTGTTCTTCATTCTTGAGCTCAGCTCATAAATAAATGATCCTAATTATTAATAGAATGCTTTGATAGCAGATTACTTGAGAATCTCTTATTCCTGGAAGGTGTGGGAACCTCTTCAAGATTGGGAATTGAAGGCAATGGTAATGGACAAGTTTTTTTAACTGGGTGGACCTTGACATAAATGGCAGCTGAGTTAGTTCAAAAGTTTCACACATTATGTTCCATCTTAGATCATGCAAGTCCAAAGCTTGCATCATAGCAGTTGGGGAGCTTACCTGGTTGACCTACTTTTTACCATCTATAGCTTGAAGTGAGCAACAGTTATCTGAGCTCGAAGGAACTTATTTGGTCTTTCATCCCAGCACTACATCCATCGTAGCCCTAGGAGTTCCTAGCTACACCTGCAAAAGTATTTTTTAGATTATGCTGCTTCTGAGCAGTATAGTCATTTGCTTTCATGAACATTTTGCTCCCAGTTCTTTTCTTTAAATAATTTTCTTCCATTAATAAGTAAAAAATGTGATGGCTTGTTAGAGTAGAGAATTGGACATGAAACACAAATTGAAAGAACATTACCCAGTGCTGGTCCTTGTTCATTGTGGGTTCTGGATTGGGTAAAAGACTGAAGACAAACTTAACTTTCGGTACTATTTTCACGATCCAATGCTCCTAAAATCTCGTGGTTTATAAAGATTGGTTGGTACATTTTCACAATCTTGATGTGGGTTGTAATTAGGTTTCCTAAAGACATTTGATATGAAAGTTCACATTTTCACATTTTCGCATTTTCTTTCCCCTCCCAAACATACATTAATGTGTACTAATTGGGCGTTAGTTTATTTTTGTGGTGAAGTCCTGGTCTAGAAGTGTGTAAGTTATCTTTAGATTACGAGTTCAGCAAATAAGTAATAAAAAAAATTCTCCTCAGTGACACAGTAAATAAATATGGTAATGTTGGGAAAATGATTAAAAATTGAATAGATATTAATCAATGGTAATGTTGAGTATTACAATAAATGCAAGTGTATTGCTGAGCTATAAAAGTAATTCTGATCTATGCTGTCATACTAACTAATCCGATGCATAGTACTTTTGTCTTTGAGAGCATAAATCTTATGTATTTATATCTATTATTGATAATGTCCTAGTGGATTGGATGTGTTTAAGTTCCTCATTATTAAAATTTAACCTTCTTAAACAACTGGAGAGTACTGATGTTTAGATGTTTAAACTAAATGTTGTGATGTTCTAGGATATCTTGTTGAGTCAGTTAGCTTGAATTAAAAGATCATGTTTAATGGCTTTTGCTTCTGTAAAACAACATGGGAGATGGAAATATCATTCCTGCTTTAAAAGGCTAATTTTATATCTAGTCTCTGACAATTTATTTTACATTAATGTTCAAACCATCTTAGGTTCTTAAATTACAATTTTTTTCCCACTACATTAGTTATTTTTCAAAGATTATTTTGCACATCTTATTTATCTTTCAACGTTATATCTATTTATTGTTTTTTGAGTATTAGGACGCTAGTTCTATCTTGGTGCATTTTGTCAAACAGACTGCAAATTTTGCTTATTAGACAACCCTATTGTGCTGCTTGTTTCCTAGACATGAACCTTCTATTACTACTGTAGTAGGCACTGTATCGTCTTTGTTAAATATTTGATTTATGCCTTCTGGCCATTGACTGAGTGTCATGTGCTTCTTTTAGGAATTTAAACGAACAAAGGGAAACATTAACTCGATGAGAGAACATGCAGAGCTTCTCAGTTCTGTCAGAGAAGATATTAGTGAGTACAAGGTGAGAAAGATTGAAGTACTAACTTTTAATTCTGACGTCTACTTTCATTGTTTCGTGAAGCTAAGCTCTACATAATGCAGGCATCTGGGAGTATGTCACCAAGAGTGCAGTTACTACGGGAGAGAGCTTCCATACACGGGAGCATAAGTCATGTAAGATTTCACAGATCCTTGATAGTAGTATAATATGTCATATATATAATGTATTAAGATAGAACCAAGTTTATTCTTCACTTGGTCTTCACATTCTTGAGTTCACAAAATATACTTCTTTTTAAGATGAATTCAACAGAGTTAGTTAAAGGTCATAATTGTAATGTACTTTTCTCTCTGTCTCTCCTCATCCGTTTCCACTATCTTCTCTGATTTCTCTCTCTCCACCCAACTTGCACATCTACACGAGGTATGATCATGTGCATCTTGTGTGCAGACATAGTATACTTTAACCAACAATATTCCCTCATATATTTGTTTAGAATATGTTCCAGCTCCAACCCAATATACCATTATTAGACTTACGTCATGATGCAGCTTTTGTATATTTTCTAAGCTGCAACCAATGGATTCTTAAACCCCTTTTTATTTTTGTTATCATATAAAGCCTGCTATGTTTTGGTTCAGACAGGGTGCTTAATCAAACTTGAGTTTAGATTTGAGTTGGAACTTCCTGCCTAGCTTGAGAAATGTATAAAAAAAAATTGCAGCATTCAGTGATATTTGGGTAAATGGAACTATCAATTGATATGTGCAGACCATCCATAATCGGCAAGCTTATTATCAATTTGAAAAAGTTTGGATTTGCACATTCACTGACATTTATTATCATACCCCATGTCCAACCTGACATAATGTTGTTTCAGTAATGTTATATATATATATGTATAATATATGTATATTTATCATAAAATGAAGGCCTTGGTACACTTGGAAACTAAGCAATTCTAATTTATGTTACTTGTATGAAATGGAGAACAGACATATCTATAAATTAGCTGAAGGTCAGCTGCGCTTTAATTTGTAAATCGAAGTTCAGTTACTTTTTCTGTTGAAAAAAAATGCATAAAAAATAAAATAAAATTTCATATTAATAGTAAAGTGTAAATGGTCTTAAAAATGCAGTGAGAAATTCTAGGAAATGATCTACAGGAAGGTAGGGAACCGTTTTCCTTGTTTCTTGAAAGCAACCCACACTGATCAAAAGTTAGTATTATTCTTGTGGTTCTTTTAAGTAGCCGTACTGATTAAATAAACAGGGGGCTAAATTTTAGAATTAATTTATTGATCAATTATGACCTTCAATTTTGTAATTTTCTAAATTTTACTCTTAATTGGCAGTATTTTTTCCTGCATTTATTTTTGTTTGGGGGTTGCTTATAAATACAAGGTCTGATCTACTAGAAACTGGGCTTCGTTTCTGAAGAATATTGAAATTATTTCTCTCTCTCTCTCTTCTCTCTCTCTCACACACACACACACACTACTCCATTCTCTTCTGTTTTACTCATTCTTCCAAGTTCTATCTATTCTTTCTGTAGTTGTTTTCTGCTATCTACTCTTTCTTCTCATGATCATGATCTTCATCAAGCATTGTTTTATTTAAGAAGTTGCTTGAAATCCTGATTTTCATAGTTGTTTTCTGCTATGAGGAAAATATTTTTTAGGGTTAAATTCATTTTACTCCTTGTGGTTTGAGGCTTGAGCACTTTATCCCCCTATAGTTCAAATATAGTCAGAAAACTTTTATGCAAGTTTGGACTAAAGTGTCACCATTAGTTTTTCCATTAAAACTAATGGAAGGTGTATCACACTCACCATTTTTTAGAACGAGTTTGGTTTTCTAAAAAAATAAAGTGAAATTAACACAACAAAAAGGCAATTTTACTCCCATTTTCTCCAAACCTTAAATTAGATTAATATGTTAATTAAAATATTGATTTAAAATTAAATTAAATTAAATTTAAAATAAATAATACTTAAGAATTGATCTAAAATATAATTAAATTAAAACTAGATTAATGTGTTAGGAATTACAATAAATAATTAAGAATTTAGGATTAATTGTGATCTAAAATATAATTAGATTAAAAAGTCAGGAATTACAATAAATAACTAAGAATTTAGGATTAATTGTGATCTAAAATATAATTCAATAAAAATTAGAATAAAAGTTAAGAATTACAATAAATAATTAAGAATTTATGATTAATTGTGATTTAATTGAATTAATGACATCATAAAATATGTGTATGAGATAGGAGAGAAAAAGAAAATAACAAAAAAAGTATAGGGTTTGAGAGTATTAAGTCATTTCATATCTAACGGTTGCACTTTGGTCAAAAACTACATGAGGGTTTTGTGACCATATTTGAACCATAAGGGGCAAAGTGCTCTAGCCTCCAACCATAGGGGATAAAATGAATTTTTTCCTATTTTTTATTCTATCTTTTTGACATACAAAAAGTGAGCAATTGGGCATAAAGTGCAAACTCTTTAATTTTTGGTTTGATCATATCATGATGGCATTGCCAAAAATCAGTGAGATGTCTGCAGTGAGAGTGTGAGACCTGTTTGATTAACCTGCACTTGCAGCAATTTGGTCTTTGTATTTTGTTTCACGGAGAAAACTTAAGTGCACGTATGCATATTGAATAAATTTAAGGAAAGCCTTAACTCTGGTGTTACAAATTATTCTTTGAGATAATATGTTGCCGCTTTACAAAATGTTTGAAATCTCTGCAAAATAACAATTTTAGATTACTCGAGTTCAACTATAAGTCTGTAACCATAATATCATGCCTGGAAAAATGGCCCGGATAGAGAGTTTACCACAATTTTTTTGCTGGCCATCTAGAGATGGTTTTGGAAATAACAATTTATTATGTCAGAGGGAGGAATGTACAAAAATAGAGGTTACAAAGAATGGGGTCTCTGTCCTGCAAATCTGGATTAATATCTGAGAGTTAGTCTGGATAAAGGTCGATTCTGGCTAGCCAGCAGGTAGAGAAACATAGAATTGAAATTTTTTTTTCCTCGCACCAGATTTTCTTAAATTGTCTGTTGTAGATTCTTGGAGGTCCTTCAAAGCTTGTTCTTGAACATAATAAAATCAAATAAACTGCATTTTTTATTTGTTCACTGTAACTCTACCTTCTCTTAGGTGTAGTGTACTCATCTCTCATTTGCTTTCTTTATACTCCAGGTTGTACCGTGCTAATTTTGTTCACCTTGTTCTTGCTTAATAGCTTTGGTTTGTAGACATACATATATAAACCTATTCATTTCTACTTAAAATTTCCCAATTCGTTAATCTGTAGGATTTGGTTGCATTGCTTATGTCTGGTTGTTCCTTCTGTCGTCGAAGTAGTCAGTAGAAAACTACAATAAAAATTTTCTGCATTTAGGTCACCAGTTGATACTTCCTGAAAACCACCCTTACCCTGCTTCCATTAGCGGACAAGTATATAAATTCAAGTTTACAAAGTAAAACCAATCGGTCAATAGCTTGCTTTTGAATATGCAATTGCAAGATTTATGAAATTTTACGCTGGACAATTTTCTTTGGGAGAGCCAGTTTCTCTTTTTATTTCATAATAAATTGAATTTCAAGAAAGCCTAACTCTTTTAACTGGTCCCTTCCAAGGATGCGGCTACGTGAAAGGAAACTCCTGGTTTCGAACGATGCCTAAATGGCTGTGATTATCTGCAGTGAAAGGTTGAAGAAAAAATGAAGAGTGATCTCTCTCTTTCTCTCTCACACATGACACTCTTTTATCACATATCAATACATCATGGTTACCACTGCATAGTATGATGTTATATTCATGTTTTAAGCCTTGTTCAGTAGTGCATGGCTGGAGTTTCTTTAGTTTTTGTTGATATTCTCATTTCCTTGTTGAAATTTAAGCAAAATTGAAAAATGAAAAAGAAGAGAGCAAAAAAAAGAAAAAAGAAAAAAAGCTTGAATGTCCAATTGCTCTCTGAAGTTTTCTTTAGAGTGGGGCTTGCTTGTTGAAATTTAAGCAAAATAGAAAAATAAAAAAGGAGAGGAAAAAAAGCTTGAATGGTCAGTTGCTCTCTGAAGTTCTCTTTAGAATGGGCTTCGATTATTTACTTACTTCTTGACTATAAAATCTTTTGTAATCTTTGCAAGATGATTCTTTGATCTAATTCACGACATTGTTTTTGGTTAAAAATTATGCAGATAGATGATGTTATCAGTCAGGCTCAATCAACAAGGGCAGCCTTAGGGTCACAAAGAGCTTTCTTTGGCAACGTTGAGGGTAAGGTGAAGCTGCTAAGCGACAAGTTTCCTATCATTCGTGGTCTACTCGGTACTTTCTTGGAACTCATCTATCGTACCCAATTTGCTCCTTTCAATTTTCGCTTCACTTATCTTGTTGCTGATCTTTTCAGGTTCCATTAGAAGAAAGAAATCAAGAGACACTCTCATCCTATCTGCCGTCATTGCAGCTTGTACATTGTTTCTTATTATCTATTGGCTTTCAAAATAACTTAATATGTTGTTTATAGTGATTAAAAAGAAAAAATAAATAAAATCAGAAAGACTTCTTGTCAAGAACAAATCAAAATTTGGGTTTAAAATCTAACTGTACCTTTTTCATGGTGCCATTACTCGACAAACTTCATTCTGCTTCTGCTGCAGTTTTTGTCTTCCGAACTTAGTATTGACAATTTGATATTGCATAGTGAAATTGAGGCTAGAAAAAGGTGCTTCACCTGTAAAATGGTGCACCTAATTGAAATTATGGTGCATTGTTTTGTAAAATTGTCCGGCTGATACATGTGGTTTCTTATAGTACTGTTTTCTTTGCTATGATGTCGCTTGTTATGGCTCCATTCATGTCTTCACCTTGTTGTGGTCCATAGAGCTTGGCTGTGAGCTTAACTTAGAGCCGGTCCAACATTGTTTCCATCATGATTTGCTACATGGTAGTACTAGGTTTTTTTTGGGCAAATTACCAACTCTCCCCTTAAGGTTTGACTAAAATACGGATTCCTCCCTGAGGTTTGGAAAATTACAAATTACCCCCTGAGGTTTATATTTGCATTACAAATGAGGGGGCAATTTGTTATGTAAATATAAATTTCAGGGGACAATTTGTTATGCAAATATAAACCTTAGGGGGTGGGATGTAATTTCTCAAACCTCAGAGGAAAATTCGTATTTTAATCAAATCTTGAGGGGGTGTTGGTAATTTGCCCTTTTTTTATTTATTATTTGTTTGGCCCTTTATATTTGTTTCTTGGGTTTGTGAAGAGAAAAGGAAAGGAAAGGAAAAAGACATTTTCTCCCAGCATAACCTTACACAAACGCAACTAGGCAATAAAATTTCCCTGACCTGGCGTTTGCGGCATGTTATTAGTGTAGAATGAAGTAGATATTTTTCTCGTGATCTTTAGGCTCCTCAGAAAAGCAAGGAAAATAACTGGAAGACGGATAGGAAAGCCTAATTATTTTCTATCCTTTTGGTTGTGGGAGAAAATGGAGAGCTAAGAAGAAAATTCCCTAGTTTTCTTTGTCTAATGGCACCATTTTTATGCCATAAAATGAATGAAATGTTAGCAAAGGCTATATGCAATACAAAATTAAATCTCAAAGAAAGAGATAAAATATGGATCTTGTTAATTAATAATTAGCTTTACTCACTTCCACTAGTATGGAGAATGTTGAACAAAAGTATAAATAAATGTAATTTTTTTTAGTTTTGACATTTCAAAAATAGTTTTTTGAATTTTGAATTTGTATTTTTATATTTTTAATAATTTTTAAAAATATTTTAACCAATTTATTTATTTATTTTTTAGATCCACTTAATCTTAATATGCTTGAAAAGTAAAAAAAAAAATTGTACAAAAATCTTTAAAAAAAAATCATTGAATATAACAAAATACAAAAATGTATTGAATATTCGTATTTTTTTAGTTTTTGTATTTAGTGAATTTTTTTTTGACAAATATTATACTTTTTAAACGTATTTGGATTAGGTGCATCTAAAAAATAAAAATAAAAATTGTGTAAAATATTTTAAAAAATCACTAAATTAAAAAAAATACGAAAAACAAAAAATTGATTTTCTGAAAATTGGACTTAATTTTTTAGAACCAAACATAGTGATAAATTTGATATTTTCTTTTATGTGGACAGAAATACCACATTCTTGAGTATGAAATTGATGGTAAGCTTTTTAACTATTATAAGTCATGTTTGTTTGGCTCTTTGAGTAAAGAGATTGAATTAATAGTAAGAAAGAACCGCATACAGAGTGTTAGGTTGTGGTGGGATTAATACTCCAAAAGACTAGCAGTCCCCCTCCATGGTTGGACTAGCATGGAACGAAAATACATGGGAGTAGATATTTAATTATGGGATTAATGGTTGAAAGATCATTATGCCCCTTGTCCTACATCAAATAGAAGAATAGAAGAAGGGTATCTATGGAATTTTGAATGATTTTTACTGAAAATTTAATTTTTTTAAGTGTCTAAATTAAGTTGATTTAAAATGTACAAAAAAAAAAATTATAATATTAAAAAAATACTAAAAATTGAAAAATATTAATTTTATATAATTATTATAATAATAATCCAGTGACGTACAAATAAACACTCTTTATTTTACATGAATAATTGAATTAAAATTATTATATATTTATTTATACTATATTTTATATCATGATAAAATTAATATTATTCTTTTGCAATACATACTTTGCAACATATTTTTAAAAATAATTAATATATAGACATATATAAATAATTTTATTTTATTTTATAAAATATTATTTAAAAAAAATTAACCCATGCATCGCACGGGTCAACTACTAGTTTTAAAATTATAAAGTTAATGGTGGAAAAATTTCTAATGGCTTAGGTATCTCTCCAGTCTGATATTGGTACTGTTGGACATGTGGGGTTCACTACGAGTCTAATTTCGATAATATGAACCGTTTAATGTGTAGCACTTGTCGAGTATTTCATCCCTACAAAAAATCACGTTGATTAGATATCGATAGCCACTTGATCAGATCATATTTTTTTCAATGGTAAATATTTAAAAAATAAACTATTGACAAAAATGTGTTATGATCATGTGTCTATCAATATCCAATCAACGTGATTTTTCTGTAGAAATGAAGTAATCGACGAGCTCTACACATTGACGATTCGGATAATCAAAATTAGACTGGAGAGAATTTGGATCCATTTCTAATAACTCTTTAAAATGACTTAAACTCAAGAAATTACAATTTATTTTAAAATGTTTACCAATTGACAAACTCATCATGGATTATTCATAATATTCGTATGTGTTTGTCTTAAAAAGAAAACAATCACACTAGTGATGACGTGAAATGTAAATTAATAAATGCGAGCATGCAAGGATCGGATTGCGATCCATGTGAGCAATGCGCTCAATCTAACTTCAAATAAAAACGAAAGCTGATGATAAAAGGGAACACTACCTAGGTTCTTTCTTTACCTCAATGAAGAAAATTTCACTATTTCTTATGTGTAGATGAGTGTAGAATTCGAAGGAAAAGATAATAAAATGCATTGTTCCATTGATGAATGGAGATAGTTACAAGATTGAATAAGTTAAGAAGCTAAAACATTCTAAGTTATTGGAACTAAGGAATGTAAATGACAAAGGCATTAGGCCAAATTGAAAGACAGAGACGCTGAGCCAAGTTGATATGTTTGAATTCTGAATTCTTGTTTGGTGTTGGAATCCCTGTCATGCCTCAATTTTCTTAGGTATTTATAGTTGTTGTTGGCAGTTATGTAGTTTTGATTTCTCTGTTGGCAATCTTATGAGGACCTGCTACGTGTTGATGGGTCATTTTTCACACCAAAAATTAAATATTAAAAACCAAGTAAAACTACAACTGCATAGAATAGTGATTAAAATCAAGTATTGTTCCAATGGGGACAAACAGAGTACGTGTACATTATTTTTAAAATAATTTCTAAATTAATTCAATATAGGTTGTTCAAATTGTGATAATTAAATTAATTGAAAACCAAAAATAAACAAAAGCAATATAAAATTCGGAAGTGATATGGAAGAGATAATATTAAGGTTATTGAATTCACAACCAATCTCCTAACTAGGATATGTTTATTCACTTCATAAAAAATCACTATTACAAAGATAATGATATATTATGACTACAAGGCCCAATAACATCTTCAAGAAAATTCATACCTTCAAATCACGGGCATGAATCATTATCTGTTGGCACAAAACGTCTACGCTAAACCAAAGTCATAAGCATGCTTTGTCTTCCCTAAGTATGACTCACCTGGAGATTTCAATATATGCAAAGAAATATCATTGCAAAACTATATACTTTAAAATCAAAGAAATTAAATACATATAAATTTAAATTAAGAACTTGATTACAATGAAAATCTATAAATGTTATGCAATCATCATAATACATCAAATCTATGAAACAAATACAAAACCCTACCTATTTGATTGGAGTTTTATCAAATCCTAAGATGGAGAGTCTAGTCGCTCATGGTCGAGGGATCCAAAGATTCGGTTGAATCTCCATGAAAAGCTCTTTAGATCTTATATTGTAGACACTCCATTTTGACCGATCCTAAGACTTGGGTACTTTCTGTTAATTACTCAATGATGACAATCAAAATGTATTTATCACAGAATCCTTAGAAGAGAGATGAAATTTGAGCTTTAATCCCAACCTTTACACATTTTGGCTAAACTATTTTAGAGCTTAAAACCCTCTTTTCAAAATATTTTTCCAAGTGTTTTTACGATGTTTCGAGGCTCCTATTTCGATTAAAATATTGTACTTTTCAGTAAACCGAGTAAGGATAAAATGGAAATAAATGAATGAGAGGTGAAATATTTGAAAAATATCTAAAAAATCTTCTTTATAGGTTTGGAGTTGAAGGATATAGGAGGGGATGGAAGAAAACTGGTTTAGGAAAATAATGTGCATCAAATCGTTAAGGAAAAAATAAATAGCCTTCACTAAATTAGACATATCTTTTTGTACACTTGGAATTTAGATATGAGGATACCACCATTGGAAAGTACACTTTTGGGGCTTCAATTTAAACTCAAGAATCAGCTAAAATCGAATCCGGATAAGGGAGATATACTCGTTTGAAATCGGGCTTAAGAGCAGATTTTGTTAACCCGACCTGAGACAGCAGTAGACCCCGGTTTTTTTTTTTTTTTTTGATTTGGTTGGGACACCCCATTGACCCATTTTTTGATATATTCATCACTAAATGTATATACACTCAGCCTCCATTATCTAGTACTTGATCCATTGGAGATAAGGCTCCGCTTTTGTTTCCCTTTAGCTCCATTAGTACTCCATTAGCTCCATTATCTTCCTTTATGCTCTATCTTGTCTTTCACCTTGTCTTTCACCATTTTTCCATTTGCTTAGCCTATATGTATACATCAGATTGTTGAGAGGAAGAGGATGATAGATTAAGGAGACAACATTTGAGCTAGAGAAAAGAGGGAAAAAAAAAAGAGAGAACAGTTAAGTTTTTGAGCTAAAAACACTCTTATCTTCCATATACACCCCATACCTTCCATACAAACTGAAATTTCATCTTTTCTACACCCAAAACTCCTCCAAAAATTCTGAAATACTTGAATTTCAGTAGCTTTGATCAAGAGGAAGAGTGAGTGTTGGTAAAAGTGAACAAAAACAAGAGAGATAATTACCTTTCACCACACACACCTCCAAGCCATCATTCTAGCAAAAATTCCAAGCTTTCAAATTGAGGATTGAGAACATAATTCATACACTTGAGGGTGATCAAAAGGAAGTTTGGAAATTATAAAGTTCATCATTTCTTGAAAAGGTAAATTTTCAATTTATTTCATTTTCTTGCATTTCTTATTTATCTTGCTCTTTTGCTTTGATTTCTTGTTATATTATATATTGGTGTAATATAATTGAAAGTGGTGAGTTGAGACTCTCATATATATTGGTTGCGTTTGGTAGAACTTTCTAACTATAATTTGATAATATGAGTTGTATTTTGAGTTTGAGAGTTTTGGAATTATGATTTGAGTGTGAAAAATTTGTTTGGTGAAAGCGTTTTGAAATGAGTGGGGAATTTTTGATATGACACATGATATTTGATACAAAAACTTACAACTCATAACCAAACATACAACTCAAAATTCTATTAAAACACATAAAAAAAAATTTTAATTCAGAAAATATTTTTTCCAAATATATAAAAATTAACATATGTCAATTGCAAAAAAAAAAAAAAAAAAAAAAAAAAAAAAATTGCACTGTTCCGGTCAACCGGCTGGACGATCGGTTAGCCCAAATTTTCTCACCTTTGACAGAGTTTTCAAAACTGATTGTGGAATTACATTTTGAAAACTCTAAACAAATGCCATATGCAAAACATGAGGTGGAAATATATTTAGAGAGGCTAACCAAACACAGCCTTGTTTTTCGTTATGTTTTTGTTGTGGAAATCTAAGGAAACAGAGTTTGGCCTAGTCTATCGGACTACCTGGTCCGTTAATTGGTTTGGTAGCCACCTAAAAGTACACCCTTGCACCCACAACCTTCATGACTGTGCCCACGACCTCTAGGAAAAACCAGGCAGCCTTCCGATGTTGAGAAGATCAACCTCTGAGAGGCACTTGAAACGGTTATTTTGTTATGTTTATTTTATATTGAGTGTTTGTGAGGATTTTTATATTGTGTTGTAATATTTGTTCATCTCCCTCGGATTTGTAATATTTAAAGTGTTGTAATAATTTCTCATCCGCACTTCTTATTTATTCCATTCTTTAATAGCTTTCCCTAACTGTACATATGTATATATCTTGCATGCCATGCATATCTATGCTTTTACATACATAATTCATGCCTAGATCTGGCTAAATTTACATCTTTGTGCTTTAATTGATTATTACATAATTTTATGCGCTATCGCATGTTTTGAAATGTTTCACATGTCATGTTTTAGAAGCCGGATCTTTAGAAGCATTCTTATATATATATATATATATTGCATTAGGATTTTGTATATAGGATTATGCATACTTTACTAACCTTGTTTTGTAGCTGTTCACGGGACATCAGTAAATATGTAAGTTGTTATGCTTTAGCATCCCGCTTGTACATAATTTTCTTATTATGTTTAGCATCCTACCATATGGTTATTTGCTTACTTGATATAACTGTATGAATGCTAGTGGATGGTGATTGTGTCGCTTAATTTGGAATTATTTTATTTTTCATGTCTGTAAACTCAATTTATTTAGGTTGTACATCTTCAAAACTCTTTCAAAACTATATGAAATCAAGTTGTTCCAAAGTGGGTGACATAGTCTATACTTGTATGCTTCACATAGTGATTTTTTAGGATTTATTAAATAATCGGAATATGAACACATAAAGAAAATCAAACTCATATCATGATTTAGTAGAGGCCGATCTTTTGATCAGGTGAGCGGGGGTACTCAATAATGACCTTCCCCTTTTATACCTAAGGTTCCGAGCCAAACATCTTTGGTGACGATGAACAGTGGCCTTGGCACGAGTCACGGGTTTCCTAATTTTTTCAAAATAAATATTATGTGACAACTCTGAGATCTAATGACGCAGTCCATTTCTGGCAAATATTTTTGCAATAAAATGGATTTTTTAAAAGTTGCCAAATGTGGACTATCGTCTACGTTTCACATCGCACTTGTGAGACTAGACCAAAGAGACAGAGAGTCCGAACTGTTTAACGCGCACGGGTTACCCCCTAGAAACTGTAACATGCCTAGGGGGTAACTCGTGCGCGTTAAGCAGTTCGGACCCTTGATTTCTTTGATCTAGTTTCACGAGTACAATGTGAAACATAGATGAGAGCCTAGTTTTGGCAACTTTTATAGAAAATCCATTTTATTGCAAAACCTTTACTAGAAATGGACTGCATCACCAGATTTTAGAGTCGCCACCTAATGTTTTGGGAAATTAGGAAACCCATGACTCGTGCCAAAGCCACTGTTCGTCATAACCAAAGATGTTTGGTTTGGAACTTTAGGTATTAGAGGGGAAGGTCAATAATGAGTACCCCCGCTCAGCCGATCAAAGATCGGCCTCTACTAAACCATGATATGAGTTTTATTTGCTTTATATGTTCATATTTCAATTTATTTAATAAATCTTAAAAATTTATTATGTGAAGCTAATAAGTATAGACTATGTCATTCATCTTGGAACAATTTGAGTTCATGTATTTTTTTTAAAAGAGTTTTGAAGGTGTACAACTCAAAGAAATTGAGTTTACAAACATGAAAATCAATATTATTCCAAATTAAGCGACACAACCTCCATCCACCGGCATTCATAAAAATATATCACATAAGTAAATAGCCACATAACAGGATGCTAAACATAATAAGAAAAACACACAAACAAGATACTAAAGCATAAAAGCTCACATGTTTACTAACGTCCCGTGAATAGCTACAAAACAAAATTAGCAAAATATGCACAATCTTATATACGGCATATTAATGCAATACATACATAAGAATGTTTCTAAAGATCTAGCTCCTAAAACATGACATATGAAACATTGCAAAACATGTGATAGTGCACAAAATCATGTAATAATCAATTAAAGCACAAAAATACAAATTTAGCCGGATCTAGACATGAATCATGTATGTAAAAGCATAGATATGTATGGCATGCAAGATATATACATATGTACAATTAGGAAAAGCGATTAAAGAATGAGATAGATAAGAAGTGGGAATGGAGAATTATTACAACACTTTAAATATTACAAATCCAAGAGAGATGAATAAGTATTATAACACAATATAAAAATCCTCACAAACACTCAATATAAAATAAATATAACAAAATAGCATCTTCAAGTGCCTCAAAGACCATCGGAGGTTGATCTTCTCAACGTCAGAAGGCTGCTCGGTTTTGCCTAGAGGTCGCGGGCACGGTCATGAAGGTCGCGGGTGCGATGGTGTACTTTTAAGTGGCTACCCGACCAACTAACAAGCCGGGTAGCCTGGTAGGCTCAGTCAAACTTTGTTTTTTTAGATTTTCACAACAAAAATAGGACTAAAAACAATATATATGGGAGTCTCAACTCACCACTTTCAATTAAATTACAACAATATATAATATAATAAGAAATCAAAGCAAAATAGCAAAATAAGTAAGAAATGCAAGAAAATAAAATAAATTGAAAATTCACCTTTTCAAAAAAGGATGAACTTCATGATTTCCGAACTTCCTTTTGATCACCCTCAAGTGTATGAATTATGTTCTCAATCCTCAATTTGAAAACTTGGAATTCTTGCTAAAATGATGCCTTAGACGTGTATGTGGTGAAAAGTGATTATCTCTCTTATTTTTGTTCACTTTTACCAACACCCACTCTTCCTCTTGATCAAAGCTACTGAAATTCAAGTATTTCAAAATATTTGGAGGAGTTTTGGGTGTAGAAAAGATGGAATTTTAGTTTGTAGGAAAAGTATGCGGTGTATATGGAAGATACGAGTGTTTTTAGCTCAAAAACTCAACTTTTCTCTTCTTTTTTTTTCCCCCTTCTTTTCTCTAGCTCAAATGTTTTCTCCTTAACCTATCCTCCTCCTCCTGTCAACAATCTAATGTATACATATAGGCTAAACAAGTGGAGAAATTGTGGAAGACAAGGTGGAAGACAAGATAGAGTATAAAGGAATATAATTGAGCTAATGGAGTACTAATGGAGCTAATAGGAGACAAAAGTGGAGCCTTATCTCCAATGGATCAAGCACTAGATAATGAAGGCTAAGTGTATATGCATTGGGTGGTGAATATATCAGAAAATGGGTCAATGGGGTGTCCCAACCGAACCAAAATAAAAAAAAACGGGGTCTGCTGTTGTCTCAGGCCAAGTCAATAAAATCTGCTCTTAAGTCTGACTTCAAACAGGCATATCTCCCTTATCCGGACTCGATTTTAGGCGATTCTTTAGTTTATATCGAAGCCCCATAAGTCTACTTTCCAATGGTGGTGACCTCACATCAAAAATTTCAAGTGTACAAAGAGATATGCCTAATTTAATGAAGGTTGTTCATTTCTTTCTTAACGATTTGATGCTCATCCTTTTCCTAAACTAGTTTTCTTCCATCCCCTCCTATTTCTTTCAACTCCAAACCTATAAAGAAGATGTTTTTAGATATTTTTCAAAGAGTTCACCTCCATTCCTTTTATTTTCACTTTATCCTTACTTAGTTTACTAAAAAGTGCAATATTTTAATTAAAATGAGAGCCTCGGAACATCGTAGAAACATTTAGAAAAATATTTTGAAAAGAGGGAAAGGTCAATAATGAGTACCCTCGCTCACCCGATCAAAGATCGGCCTCTATTAAATTATGATATGAGTTTTATTTACTTTATATATTCATATTCCAATTATTTAATAAATCTTAAAATTTACTATGTGAAGCATACAAGTATAGACTATGCTATTTATTTTAGAACAAATTGATTTCATGTATTTTGAAAGAATTTTGAAGATGCATAACTCAAATAAATTGAGTTTACAAATATGAAAATCAATATCATTCCAAATTAAGCAACACAACCTCCATCCACCGGCATTCATAGAGATATATCACATAAGCAAATAGCCACATGGTAGGATCCTAAACATAATAAAAAATTATGTACAAGCGGGATGCTAAAGCATAACAACTTACATATTTACCGACGTCTTGCGAACAGTTAGAAAACAAAGTTAGTAACATATGCATGATCCTATATACCAAATCCTAATGCAATACATACACAAGAATGCTTCTAAAGATTCGGCTTCTAAAACATGACATGATAAACATTGCAAAACATACGATAGCGCACAAATTCATGTAATAAGCAATTAAAGCACAAAGATGCAAATTTAGCCAAATCTAAGCACGAATCATGTATATAAAAGCATGGATATGCATGGCATGCAAGATATATACATATGTACAGTTAGAAAAAGCGATTAAAGAATGGGATAGATAAGAAATGGGGATGGGAAATTATTACAACGCTTTAAATATTACAAATCCGAGGGAAATGAATAAATATTACAACACAATATAAAAATCATCACAAACACTCAAAATAAAATAAACATAAGAGCATAGTAGTTTCAAGCGCCTCAAAGACCATTGGAGGTTGATCTTCTCAAAGTTGGAAGGTTGCCCGGTTTTGCCTAGAGGTCGCGGGTGCAGTCATGAAGGTTGCGGGCGCAATGGTGTACTTTTAGGTGGCTACCAGACCAAGTAACGAGCCGAATAGCCTAGCAGGCTCAGCCAAACTCTGTTTTCTTAGATTTCCACAACAAAAACAAAACCAAAAACAATATATATGAGAGTCTCAACTCACCACTTTCAATTAGATTACAACAATATATAATATAACAAGAAATCAAAGTAAAAGAGCAAAATAAGTAAGAAATGTAAAAATATGAAAAGTTTATGAAATTCAGCTTCCAAGGAAATGATGAACTCCTTAGTTCACAAACTCTCTCTTGATCACCCTTAAGTGTAGGAAGTGTGTTCTCAAATCCTCAATTCGAAATTATGGAGTTTATGATATGGAAAGTGACTAACTCTCTAGTTTTTCTCACTTTCAATCACTAAACACTCTTCCTTATGATAAAGGCAATTGATCTTTAGCTATATCAAATTTTTTGAAGTGGTTTTGGTGTATGGAAATGAGGAATTTCAGTAATTATGGAAGCTTGGAAGTGTTTTGGTTCAAGGTTACAATTTATATAATTTTTTCTCTTTTGCTCTCTTTTCTCTCTAACTCTCTCGAATGATTTTTTTCCTCCTTCTCTCCTCAATATATAATATGAATGTATAAGTCATGAAGGAATAAACAAGTCAATGAATGGGGGACAATGTGGAAGATAAAGGTGATGGGGATGACAAGGATGATAATGATGATCAAGATTTTGTTGCTTTTGATTCATCTTTTATGACAAGGCCAAAACCTCTTTTGATAATGGAGGGTGAGTGGAGCTAATGGAGGATGAGTGGGTGCACTTGAATGGATTAGAAAATGGGTCAATAAAGTGTCTCAACAGAACCAAAACCAAAAAAACGGGTCTGCTACTGTCTCGGGTCAGGTCAACAAAATCTGTTCTTAAGCCCAACTTCAAAAGGGCATATCTCCCTTATCCGGACTTGGTTTTAGGCGATTTTTGAGTCTAAATTAAAGCCCCAAAAGTCTAATTTCCAATGGTGGTGGCCTCACATCTAAATTCTACGTGTACAAAGAGATATGCCTAATTTAGTGAAGGCTGTTCATTTATTTCTTAATGATTTGATGCTCATTCTTTTCCTAAACCAGTTTTCTTCTATCCCCTCATTATTCCTTCAACTCCAAACCTATAAAGAAAATGTTTTTAAATATTTTTCAAATATTTCACCTCCCATCCATTTATTTCCTTTGTTCGTACTCAATTTACTAAAAAGTGCAATATTTTAATCAAAATCAGAGTCTCAGAATATCGTAGAAATATTTGGAAAAATATTTTGAAAAAGGAGTTTTAAGGTCTAAAATAGTTTGGCCAAAATGGGGAGTAAAATTTTTGAGAGAAAACCAAATTTCATTTTTCTTGTTGAGGATTTTGTGAGAAACACCTTCTTGTTATTCATCATAGGATAGATCAAAAGAAATGGCCTAAGTCTTAGGGTCGGTGAAAATGGGGTGTCTGCATATACCCTTTCTTTTCTCTTGTGTCTTTTCAACACTTGAGGCCATAAATCCCTCCTCAAAACAAGACACTAGCTCCATTTTTATATGTGCTAAAAATAATTATAAAAATAATTAAATTTGTAATAAGTTGTGCTTAAGCATACATACGTAGAATCTTTTTCTCTTCAGCAATTTAAGTTCTCAAGCACTCAAACTCTGTGCTTGAGCACAAAAAAGGAAACTTGTTTGCTTTTTCAACTTTCAACAATTCATTCCTTGACTTGATTTGGACTTCAATGTATATTCTATCAAGCTCTCAAAAGCTCTAAATTGATGCCCTTTTAGCATCATGAGCTAAATATTTACAAAGAGCAAAAATGCATTAAAATACATCAAGTGATTAGAATTGAACACTTAACAAGAACACTTTAGGGGGGAATAAATGTAAAAATTCAAACACATATCACGTGTCTCATGATCTTCTATTGAAAACTGATCACTTGTTGTATTCATAGGTAGTTGGCACTATATTCTTGCCCCTCACCTTCGCACTCCTGCCGCCACTTTACTATGTGTCCACTTCGTCCCTACCTGATTCACGATGTCCTTGTAGCATCCTAACACATGTCCCTTTTCCCATGCTTTTAGAAACTTCCCATTATCTTATTGATTAAGGTAGTGGGTTTTGAATATCAGAAAATCTTGCAAGGTGGATAAGTGGCACATGTTATAAATGGATCCTCTCTACAAATTTATATCTTTCTAGCAGTTATAGTCGAGAATGGCAGTTATAGTTGAGAGAAAGTAGAGAACGATGTTCAACTACCTCCTAAAAGTCAAGCATTTACAATCGTTAAGCTGACCAAGTCTTCTCTTCTTTCTTCAATCTATATGTGAATCGGATCACATACTTTATGGGTTGGTCCACCCATTATTTGAACGGTGTGAGTTGACTTGTCATATGTCACGCCCCAACCCTTTACATGTCATCGATATTGTTTGCTTTGGGCCACGCCTGCACGGATTTGTTCTTCCCAGTGGGTCACCCATCTCAGAACTACTCCAGCCTAAACACGCTTAACTGGGGAGTTCTGCTAAGAATTTCACCACTCGAGAAAAGGCCTCGATGTTATATAAGGGTCCAGATTTTTACTTTTATAATCCAGGAACTCCCTATCCATTCCCGATGTGGGACACCGGGACCTTACATCATAAATGAATTTCCATGCGACAACCTCTCATTAGTCGTGCCAAGAAGAGTACAAACATTACAGGGTAAATTACATTTTGCCTCTTTTATGTTTGATCGTTATTTTACTTTAGCTTTTAAAATTTATTTTTTCTCACTTTGACTTTTTATGTTTTAAGTTTTTTTCACTTTACTTCTAAAGTTAATTTTTGTTCAAAATTAAACAGAAAATGACACATTAACAGTCATGTGGCATAATATATAACTCACACCTCTAACATAAACTTAAAGTCTAATATAATAATATATTTTTTATGTTATGTGACAGTTATTGTGATGTTTTTTTATTTTTATTTGAACAGAAGTTAGTTTTAGGAGTAGAGTGAGAAAAAATTGTAACATGAAGGGTCTAAATGGAAAAAAATAAAGTTTAATAGCCAAAGTGAAAAAGTGCCAAAATATAAAGGGGACAAAGTGTAATTAACCTAACATTATGTGAATCTTTTCATCGAACTTGCTTAAAATCGTCATCTAAACCTTAACCAAAATAGCTTTTAATCGAAGGCAAATTACCTTTAGCTTTGGTTTTATGAAACAAAAATGTTATAGATTCTAAATTTTCTATTAAAATTCCTAATAAATACTCACATGGGTGTGAATGTGAGTCTCATATCTATATCCATATGAATATTTGTTATAAATTTTGATTAAAAAAAAAATTAGAGTAAATTATAAATATACCCATTAAGATTTGTTTAAAATATGATTTGTCCCTTATAGTTTTGAAAATCACATCTCATCTCTTAAAGTTTCTAATTTCATAACAAATGACATATTTTATTAATAAATTATCAAGTCAATTAAAATTTTTTAATGATGTCAGAAATTTTAATAATTCAAGTAATTTTATTATTGTATATAAGAACAATTATAAATTTTATTTTTTCAATTAATTTTGTTAAATAAATTATTTTGAAAAGGATAATTTTCTAAATTACAAAAGTAATTCTTATTTTAAACAAATTTTAAATGATGTATTTGTAATTTATAAATAAAAAAATTAAGATTCCTCTTTATGAGATTATTACCTGAGATGAAACCATTGGGGAAAAATTATTAGTTGGTCAAGGACCGTCATGTGATTGTATTTTTTAGGGTACTTACGTGTAGGTCTTAATAAGTGAATTTATTGTCTAATAAGTTGTATGGAAAAAAATTGTCATAAAAAAAGTCACTAATTATAAGTTTTAGCAATAATTTATAAAAATCATGACAAAAAAAAGTCACTAATTGTCAATTTTTAGTGACGTATGTAAAAAATTGTCAGAAAAAAATTATTTTTAACGACAATTTTACCGAGACTTATTTTTAATAGGACTTAATGAGAATTAAGTCTCACTATTAGGACCTATTGGTAATTTACCCTATTTTTTTTTTTATCAATCATAAATTATCATATTCTCTTATATTTTTTAATTATTCAATACAAAGTCTTAAATCTCACTTATTTTATCAAGGGTAAATTACACTAACACCTCTTAGGTTTATATTTATTACAATTCCCTTCTCATCTTTTAGAAATTACATCTCCCCCTGAGGTTTAAAGTTTCATTACGGATTCACCCTCAGCAATTTAATTTTTTTAAATACCAATTTTGCCCTTATTGGGTAAATTACATTGACACCCCTCACATTTTAGAAATTACAATCCCCTCCCTAAGGTTTAAAGTACCATTACCAATTACTCCCTCGGTTAGTATTAGTTGGAAAAAAAAATTATTTGAAAAAAAAAATTAATTGAAAAAAAATTTTGTTAGTAAAATTTTTAAATTTTTGTTTACAAATCAACGTAAATTTATTTTTTGAATTTACGATTTTTCCTCAAATTTACAAACTGAGACAACCATTTATAAACTAAAAAAATTATCAAATAAGTTTTTATGATAGTTTTTAAAATTTTTATAAATATAAATTGAAAACTGAAAACGAAATAGTTACTAAACAGGTTTCAGATAGTAAAAATGTCATAAAATTAACAAATAATTAAATAAGTTATCAACGTTGGTAAGTCATTTCTTACAAATTTTTGTAAGTTACCAATTTTTGTAAAAAGATTCTTATGTTGGTAAGTCATTTCTTACGTTGATAACTTATTTAATTATTTGTTAATTTTATGACATTTTTACCATCTGAGCCTTATTTGGTAATCATTTCGTTTTCAGTTTTCAATTTATATTTACAAAAATTTAAAAAACTGTCATAAAAACTTGTTTGATAATTTTTTTTAGTTTATAAATAGTTGTCTCAGTTTATAAATTTGAGGAAAAAACGTAAATTCAAAAATAAATTTACGGTGGTTTTTAAACAAAAATTTAAAAATTTTACTAATAATTTTTTTTTTCAACTAATACGAACCGATGGGACAATTGGTAATGCTACTTAAACCTTAGGGTGGGAATTGTAGCCCGCGTTTGGTTGTGTTTTGTAATTATGATTTGAGAGTATGAGTTGTATTTTGAGTTTGTGGGGTTTAGAATTATGATTTGAGTGTAGAAAATTTGTTTGGTAAAGAGTTTTGAGAAGAATTTTGATTTGAGTGGGGAATTATTGATGTGACATTTGATATTTGATATAAACATTTACAACTCATAACTAAACATATAATTCAAAATTATTTTAAAGCACATAAAAATTTTAAAAATTTCAGAAAATTTTTTTCGATTATATAAAAATTAACATATCAATTGCAAAAAAAAAAATTTCACTATTCCGGTCAACTGGCCGGACGTCCCGATAGGCCAAATTTTGAAAAAAAAAATTCTGAAAAGCGTGGCTGCTGCAGAGAACTCTGCAGAGTTTTTCCAAACACCATACTGAAAACACAGTGTAGAATCATATTTTGAAAACACAAACAAACAGAGCCGTAATTTCTAAAATGTGAAAGTGTCAATGTAATTTACCTAATAAGGGCAAAATTAGTTTTTAAAAAAATTAAATTGCTAAGAGAAAATCTGTAATGAAATTTTAAATCTCTGAGAAAAAATGTATTTTTCAAAAAATGATGAGAGAAACTATAATAAACTTAAACCTCAGAAAGTGTAAGTGTAATTTATCCTTGGACTGTGTTACATCCCCCTAATTTTTGGCCCCCTAATCTCTCTAAATTTCAAACCAAAAAAAAAAAAAAAAAAAAAAAGAAGAAGAAGAAGAAGAAGAAGAAGCCCAAAACGACGTCATTTTAAATATTAAAAGAATTTAAAAAACTTTTTTAAAGAACAAATCATTTTCCTTTATCCTTTTATCAATCGTAATACCATTAAGCACCTCCTGACGATGCTACAGTACAAACGAATGACTTCTCCATTGGGGGAGGCTTACAGTGGTCAGATCAGAGCTGACCTATGCTCCGTGCTCAGGACCAGCCCCTTTGTTTTGTGTATAGTCAATTTTAGTCATGCCAGCCAAAACCAACCCCAAATCCCTCTTTTGGTTGGACAGCTTATTACAAATTTAAAATTAATAATAAAAATTTTAATTTTTAAATAATTAATTTATTTTAATTATAAATAAAAATTGTATTAAATAATTTAATATATACTTCTTAAAAAATTAAATAAACCAAATATATTATACCAAACATTCCAAAAAGTGACTCCTTCATTAATCCTCCTCATCATTTGCATTTGGTTCAAATATCATACATCACATCTACAATAAATGCTACATTTGACTGTAGGATTATTTTTAATAACATTATTGGAGATAAATCATACAATAGGAAAAATAAATAAAATTATTGAAATAAAAGAAGGATGAATAGAGAGGTATTAAAGTCTCTTTTTGAAAATTGGTTATTTTAATTAGTTTTTCTAACTTTTTATTAAAAAGATATACATAAAAGTAAAGAATGTGATGTGATAAATTTTTGGGGTACTTACCAATTAGTCCTATTCACTAGACTTATTTACCTACAGGTCCTAACTAATAAATTTAACACTATAAAAATAAGAGAGTGATAAATTTATCACTAAAAAATTATTCATAAAAAAGAGACTGATAAATTTATCACTATAAAATTATTCATAAAAAAAAAGACTGATAAAATTTGTCTTTATCACTTAATAAATTATATCAAATAGGACTTAATGGGTAATAAGTCTCAAAGTAGAACCTATTGGGTAATAAGTCTCCCAAGTAGGACCTATTGATAGTTTACCCTAAATTTTTTAACTTTTTGATTATTTTAGCCAAATGGTAAACAAAATCTAAGTTTGGATGGCATGTAATAAAAAATATAATTATTTTTTTAAGTGTTGGATGAAAGAGAAAAATAACTCAAAGAGACCTTGTCATTTTAATACCATAATTTCTATGGTATTATTTAATTTTATAATTTTCTTGAAAAAATCATTCTAAACACGTTATTTTTTTTCTCATAAAAAAATTAAAAAAACCAAGTTGCCAAGCGTGTTTGGGGTTCTTTTTTAACGTTTTTTTTTCTTTTTTAGTAAATTATTCAAAAAATTATAATCACAAAGCTTTAGGCTTTCATTTTTACTCGACTAAAAGTAAAAAAATATTAAAAATTTGAGAAAAAAATTCTTAAAAGGACAAGAAAAATAAAAAATAGTTTACCTTTTATTTTTGTTCTTATTTTTGGTTTATTTTTAGATTTTTTTTTAATATTCATCTACAAAAGATAAACTGAAAAGTTTTAAAAAAAAAGAAAGAAAGATAACAAGAGATTAAAAAAAAAAAGGGAAAAATTAGCAATACATGATCCATATAGTTGGGTAGTAGGAAAGATCCAACATAATTTTCGTTCCTATCCCTCAATGCTATTGTTTTAGTAGCTTAGGTCCTTTATCCCACCTTTTAAATTGTTTAAATGATTCCAAAATTTTTAAATTTAATAACTTTTTAATTACATCTCTATTTTTTGTAAAATTTATATTTTTAGAATCCTATTGACAATATCTTTTAAACAAGATCAATGAGTAATATGAAGTTAGGAAGAAAACAATTCATGAAATTTCACTGACTCACTAACTTGGTCATCAAAATTTCATTGATCTAACTTGGTCATCGAAATTTCACTAATTTCACTGACTTGGTTATCGAAATTTTATTGATCAACTGAAATTTCACTGACTTAAACTTGGTCATCAAAATTTCAATGACTACCTGAAATTTCACTGACTTGTCTTAGGTCAATGAAATTTCGTCGATTTTTCTTTTAGAATTTTGTATTCATCATGAATCTTATTTTATAGATCTTGATGAAACGATTAAAAAAAAAAAAAAAAAAAAGATCTAGATCAAAAATTATAGAATATTAAAATTGTCAAATAAATTAAAAAGAAGTTATAGAATGTCACGATATGTTTTGGAGGATCTAAACTAATATAGAAAATTTTGTTGTCGTCATTCTGAAAAAATATTATCAAGGATCTTAAATTAAAAACCCTCCAAAAAACTTGTGACTTATTTTAAAGGGTTAATTCATTTTATTACTGGAGTACTTCATCCTTATATGGTTCAAATATAGCCAAAAAGTCCAATGTAGTTTTGGAGTAAAGTGTCACTGTTAGTTTTTCGTCAAAACTAGTGAAAGGTGTATCACATGCACTATTTTTAAAGTGATTTTTTTATTATTATTATAAATAAAGTGAAATTAAAACAACAAAAACATAATTTTACCTACATTTTCTCTAAACCTAAAATTAAATTAATATGTTAATTAAAATAAAATAAATAAAAATATAATTAAGGATTAATTTGAAATATAAAATACAATTAAGAATTGATTTAAAATATAATTTGTTATCCCAGATAGGCAACCCAAGAGGGGGGGTGAATTGGGTTATTAAAAATTTCACAATATTAAAATTAAAACAATATTCAGAATTTTAATAAATAAAAAAAAACAGAATAATAATTATCAATATAAAAGTAGGAGAGATAGGGAGAGAAAATCAAACACTGCGATTTATAGTGATTTGGCACGCTAGGCCTACGTTTACTCCCCAAGGAACCTCTTTGAGAATTTCTTTACTATCAATTGAATAAATATACCACTAAGCTTGTGGATTTGGCACAGGACTTACTTTTATCTATTGAGTCTCACTCACCAATAAATGCCTTACCCTTACAAAATCTCTCACAAAAATAAGGAATAAGAATAAGTGGTTCTTGAACCCACTTTTACAATAATTCTCTCACAAAGAGTAGATATGAAAGTGTAAGAACAAAGGCTAGACTTAGATCTGAAAGTGAAAGAGCAGAATACAATGTACTCAGAATTTTGGAGCTTAAGAAAATTTTCTCTTCAAGTTCTTGATTTTTTCTCCACACACAACACTTCTATTTATACACAAAAATATACCCGTTGGACGCTCCTTACTGATGTCATGGCTTACATAAGCACGCTCATGACGTCATAGCTTACATAAGTACGCTCCTGACGTCATGGCTTACATAAGCACACTCCTTGATTTTAAATAGTCAGCAAATGTTAATAATTAAAAAGATAAAAGTAAGACTAATTTTTTCTTTTCCTTTTATTTATTTTTTGAAACATGGAGCCACCGTTTTTGTAAACAATTTAATACAAAGTTCACAACTTTTAAACAAACAAATGATTTGCTCCATATATATATATATATATATACACACACACATATATATAACTCCATCTTTTTCTTCTTGTTTGATTATAATATGATATAATCAATTTAGTGTAGAAAGTTTAATAGCGCACGTGATGTATTCTATTTATATTATATGCATTATATATATATATATAGCGTTCTAATCAAATATTTGCATACAAAAAAATCTCTTTAATAATATTTATGATGGATCTGAAAATATATGCCATCTTTAAAATATTGTATATGTTGTAGAGATTTTAAACTAAATATATCGTACAACTACATTTGGATATATCTCTTTTGTCAAAAGAAGACAACTCATTAATATCACATTTGTCCAGATAATACAACCAATCAATCATTTTTGTCAAAATAATATAATTAATCAATTTTAATTTTGTCAAAGAGTGAATAGTGATCAGCCTAAATTTTCAAAAAGTGAATAGTAAAGTTTTCAAAAATATTTTTATTTAACTAATATTTAACAAATATATATATTTTAAAAGGATAATATTTTGTGTCAAATAAATATGTATATTAAAAAATCTAAATTGTTACAAATAATATTTTAGACATCATCAAAATTAAATAATATGATTAACAATCTCCCCCTTTTTGATGATGGCAATATTTATATGGATTTAACACAAAATTAAAATTGACAAAATATTTGATAACCCTGCAACATATAATTTTCAAAAGCAAAAATCATATTTTTTCTTCTCCTTTGACATCATCAAAATAAGGATGAAGATAAGAAACAAACACATTTGATAAAATAATCTGAGCGGCCAAAAATAAAATAATGGGTTGTCTGTCTTGTCGGAATCATTGTGGGGATTTTAGAGCATCTCGAGCGTAGAAAATATTGACAAACAAAAGATTTGAGCAGATATGCATCGAGTAATGAATCGATGGAGTGTATAAAAAGTGACACAGATCATAGGCAAAGATACGAAATCAATAAGTGTTGGAGAGAAAAATTTGTTTTAGCTTCTTTTGTAATCATGTCATTCCTTACCTTATCTATCAATGAGTCGGACCTGCATGAGGTGCCTGTAATGCAGGCAAATGAGAGAGTAACAGTGGTGTAGGCACATGCTATGCCTGTAAATGAGGGTTCTAATGTTATTGGTAGTCGAAATGATTTCGATGCTATTAATAACACTATGGCTCTTAGTACACAGGCCATGACTGCAGTTTCCAATATGGCGCGACGATTACAAGCAAGAGTACAAGAAAATCAGCAATGGAGAGATGAGGTGTGCTTGTTAAAACAACAAGTAGTTAATATGTGTAAGGAGAAGAAAGAGCTAAAAAGGAAAAATGCACAGTTGAAGAATGTAGTGCATTATTATGCAACGGTGATAATGCCAAGACTCACAGAAATCGAAAATAGAGAGAAGCATGTAAAAGAGACTCATGAAAAATTGTTGAGAGAAGTGAAAAAGAAAAAATCTGTGAAACCTTATGAAAATTTACATGTAATCGAGTAATATTTTCTTTTTCTGAAATAAAATTGCGAGCATTTCTTCCTTTTATTTATTTATTTATTTATTTATTTATGTTATTATTATTATTATTATTATTTATTATTATTATTTTTTTATTTTGTCTTTGCACAAAAAAAAATTTGTTTGTTAGTGCAGATAAGGAGAAAAAAAATATGTATATATACTCCTCCTAAAATTATGCACAAAATATATACACGATCTTTTTTTTTTTTTTTTTTAATGATTGTTAATCTCAAAATATATAAGTCTCCCTCTAAATTAATGCACTAAAAATTACATAAATTTGAAGAAACAAATTACCAATCTATAATACCAAGGGCCATTAAGATCCGGCCATAAACAATTACACAAAGTGCACTAGCATAAAAGGAGAAAATAAAAATAAAAATAATTTCTTCAGACAAGGTAGAAGCAACCATTATTAAATCCAAGAGAATTTGGAGCACATACAACAAGTAAAAAAATATAACACAGTGCAATAAGAATTTTAACATGTTGATCGGTGATGACCTTGATGATCGGAAGAAATGGAGAAGATTGGGTAGATCGGTGACAAATTTGTGTAGATCAGCAATGGATCTTGATGGATCAGTCACGGATCTTGATGGATTGGTGATGGAACTTGATGAATCGGTAAAGATGGTGATGCAGATTTTGGGTAGAAAAGTGATGGGGTTTCGGAAAATTGGTGAGGGATTTGGGTGGATGGTGATAGTGATGAAAGTGATGGATGATTTTGTGGATGGTGGATGGTGGAGTTGGTTGTAGGCTATGGTGAGGGTGGAGATGGAGTTGGCTGAGGGTATGAGGAAGAAGGGGAGAGCGAGATAACAAGAGAAAGAGAAAAAGAGAGAGTAAAGGAGAAAGCGGGTGAGAGATAGAGACGGAGCGGTGAGAGAGAGAAAATATATGTATATAATTTTATTATTATTATTTTTATTTATAATTATTATTATAAATATTTTATTTAATTATTTATTATTATTAAATTATTATTATTATTATTATTTTTTTTATAATTTTTTTTAATAGAAACACTATATTGAAGTATTCATCATACCAAGTTCAGTTCTGAGAGGGTAATTTGTAAACAAGTTGGGCCGAGCTATGGAACCTATCTACGAGACCGAGCTACGGGACCTAACTACGAGACCGAGCTACAAGACCTAGCTACGGGGCCAAGCTATTGGACCTAGCTACAGGACCTAGTGGCGGTCAACGCTATGGCCGAGTTACCAAGCAAGGTAGTCAAACAGAGAGAAGAGCCGAAGTAACTTGGTTGACCGCAATGTTAGCCGAGGTAAAGATATCAGCCGAGGTAAAGGGGTCAGTCGAGGTAAAGATGTCGGCCGCGGTAAAAAGGGCTTAGCAAGTGGATCGCAAGTGTTAGCTCGGTCCAAGTGTAGTGACGGTCACCACGGTCGGAGTGAAGATGGTTAGTTCGGTCATAGTATTTTGAGCCGAGGTATGATGGCTTCTCATGGTGGACCTCGGTTTGGTTAGCACGGTCGTAGCGCGCCATAGTTACTTCGGTCCAGGTATGAAAAGGGATTGACAAGTGTTACCACGGTCCAAATATGATTATGGTCACCAGACGGAGTAAAGGTAGTTATCTCGGTCGTGGTATTCAGAACCAAGGTATTTGGGCTTCTTGTGGTGGACCTAGCTATAGATTAGCTCGGTCGGGGGTTTACTACGGTTAGCACGGGAGTAAGTAAACACCACAGTTGGAGTATGTCAAACCGAGGTACACGCAGTGAAAGTAAGAACCGAACTAGTGGTAGCTCGGTCTAGTCTGCGGCTTTAGCATGGTCATGTTATTTCGGTCGTATTGACATCCAACCGTGGTAAAACCATCTCACTTGGTTTAAGCAGTGAGGGGGGTGTTGAAGGATAAGCGTTATCCTTCAGGAGTATGAATCCTAGGAGGACTCTACGCAAGGAGGAGTAATCCTAGAAGGACTCTACATGGAGGAGTAAGAGTCCTACCAGGATTGTGCTACGCGAAACCTATATAAGCTCACCAATATCACCTTTGGAGAGGTAACACAACTTTTGCTCCCTGATTACATTGAGCTTTTGCCTACTTGTCTTGCTTTCTGACTTAGGCATCGGAGAGGTTTCCGGCACACACCCGCCGGCCAGCTCACGTTTGTGTTTTCAGGTGACAAAGCGACGTCGTACGGAGGAACGCAGACTTGATCAACAGGATTATACGAGAAGGTATATTTCTTTCCCGTACAATTGGCGCCGTCTGTGGGAACTCAGACAAGAACAACCTCTTGGTCAAGCTTTCTCTCGAAGATCAATGGCGAACAACGAAGAACTTCCTCACTCCACCATTGACGGACTAACCCCAGAAGGGGGTGCAAGGCGCGAAGGCCTACCCTTGGTCGCTCCCATGGCGAGTCTGGAACCACAAGGACAAAATTCCAGAAGGGATGCGAGGGGACGAAGACGGAATAACAGCCCTCATCCCTCTCGCTCGCAAAGCCCAGAAAGACAAAGGCGCAGGATTGATCCTCAAACTCTAGAGGATCGCGTCAGGGAACAAGATGAATTAATTCGCAAGATGGCGGCAGACATGGAGTCACTCAAACGCCAGGTGAAAGGAAGAGAAGTGGCGACAGGAGAGGGGCGCAACAACAAGACACCCCCTCGCCACTCGGAAGGGCGTAGTAGGAATTCTACACCCTCCCATGCAGAGAACAGAAGCCTCAGGACAGGCGATACACTATCCGGATCTTCCAGAACTCGTCGCTCCAGGTCTGAGAGGACGAGATCCGAAAGGTCGAACACGGAAGGAAGCACATATTGGCCCTCGCATACGCACCAAACAAGGTCCAGACAGACGGAGTTGCCCAGATCGTCCGACCTACGAACCGTGTTCAAAGAGAAGGCACGATGGAAGGAGGACGCCAGGGCGCGCGATCCACACAGAGTTTCTGCATTACAGCGGTTGGCTCCTCGGACGCATGGAAGCGTCGAGGTTGGAATGCCACTACCGCGCCCTGCCTACGAACCGACGGACAAGGCATTAGCGAGGCTGCAGACCTCACCGTTCGTTCCGGCGATTGAAAACGCACCCCTACCATCAGGCTTCCTTCAGCCCAAATTCACTACATATGAGGGGAAGACGGACCCTTACTCACACTTGAGCCACTTTCGCCAGGTCATGGCTGTATACCGGCGAAACGAGGCTCTGATGTGCATCCTCTTCCCATCTAGCCTTGGCGACCTAGGCTTGACTTGGTTCGAAAAACTCCCAGAAGGCAGCATAGCCTCCTGGGCGCAATTGGCGGAGGCTTTCGTAACAAGGTTCAGAACAAACACTAAAACCCCGGTGGAGATCGACCAGTTACTCTCCATCGACATGGGTGACAAGGAGACCCTAAGATCCTACAATAGTCGCTACTGGGAGACCTTCAACCAGATTGGGGACTGTCCCACCAATCTCGCCATCGCACAGTACAATAGAGGTCTTCCAGTCGGAAACAGGTTGAGGGACTCAATTACCATGACGCCACCCCTCACGATGGAAGCCTTGATGGAAAGAGTACACCAACATATTCGCGTGGAGGAAGATAGCGCCCGCGCTAAAACAAAATCTGGCACAACCGCAATACCAGATAAAATGACCACGGCGAAGGTCAACACGGTAGAACGTCCAAGTAGAAACGGGCAAGGCAGGCGGGACAACGGAGAGGACCAAGGCAAAAGAAGGTTGAGAGTCCACACTGCCATGACCACGGTGTTCAAAAAACCAATCTACCGAATTCTCAGCGAGATACGCGATGAACCTTTCGTCCGATGGCCTGCTAAGCTGGGAGAAGCGCAAAAAGACTACGACGAGAAATCGCGGTGCACCTTCCATGATGAACAGGGGCACCGCACTGAAAATTGCACGCCATTAAAGCAGCATTTGGAAGAGTTAGTGGCAGCTGGGCACTTGGACCAATACATAAAAGGAAGAACTTGAGAGCAAGGAGCTGTTCGCAGATGTTAGCGAGGTAGCTGAACAGAAGGTAGTGGGAGACTTGGTACAGGAAAAGATAGATGTAAAGAACCCAGAGAAGGAAAGCTAGGGCCCAATTGGGATGGACCATACAAAGTGGTTGGTTTAGCTGAAAAGGGGCATATCACTTGGAAGATAGAGCCATCAAGGCTATCCCCAGACCATGGAACACTGCCAATCTCGAGCTATTTTTTCGATAGGGTACTTGTAATTTACATTTCCTCAATAAAACAAGTAGTTCCCTTTTCAGCATAGAATATTTTCTTCTGTAAAAGTTGTTTTGGTAAGCTAGAGGCATTGAAAGCAGAGTTGGATGGAAAAACCAACACTTACCTCTCCTAAGCCGAGGTAAGGACTTAGGCTAAAGGTGGTTGGCAGGTTTGACCAACAAAACTCTTTTGCACCCTTTAGGCCGAGGTAAGGACTTAGGCTAAAGGTGGTTGGCAGGTTTGACCAACAAAAAAACTTTTTTGCACCCTTTAGCCGAGGTAAGGACCTAGGCTAAAGGTGGTTGGCAGGTTTGACCAACAAAAAACTTTTTTGCACCCTTTAGCCGAGGTAAGGACCTAGGCTAAAGGTGGTTGGCAGGTTTTACCAACAAAAAACTTTTTTGCACCCTTTAGCCGAGGTAAGGACCTAGGCTAAAGGTGGTTGGCAGGTATGACCAACAAAACTTTTTTGCACCCTTTAAGCCGAGGTAAGGACCTAGGCTAAAGGAGGTTGGCAGGTATGACCAACAAAACTTTTTTGCACCCTTTAAGCCAAGGTAAGGACCTAGGCTAAAGGTGGTTGGCAGGTTTGACCAACATTTTTTACTCTTCGGCCGAGATAAGGATTAAAAAGTGGTTGGCTGGAAAAACCAACACTTGGTACTCTTCAGCCGAGATAAGGATCAAGGCTGAAGAGTGGTTGGCAGGTATGACAAGATAGATTGCAAGGTTAAGACCGAGATGAGTATATCGGCCAGAGAATGTCATACTTCATTCAAAACATAGCGGAAAATAAATGCAAGCATGGAGCAAGCCGAACAAGCAGTTGAGAGAACTGAAGATTTCATTCCAAAAGTGCATTACAAAAGGAGGGGCCGTAGCCAGGTTACAAACTCCTTTGGTAAACAGAAGAAAAATCATGCATAGAGGTCATTTAAATCGACATCCGAATCAACCCTGGCTTCACCTAAAGATAGCTTGGTCATGACAAGCACACTTTGGTTGAGCTCGGTCGAAAGCACCGCATCACACAGCAGGCAAAGGTGGGATGGAGACCACAGGAGTTGGAGAGTTGGACTGGCGACCGAGCTGGGCGTTATTATCAGGCTTTTGGGATACATCCCCTTCCTCAGTATTGGAGAATTTTTTGCTGAATGGCATTTGCATACTCCACCATGGAGTTCGGTATACAATATGGAGGAGGGTTTAGAAGACCTCGGTCTCTTGGCTATGACCGAGTTGCGCCACAGCTGCTTTCCACCCACACTTGAAGAAGAGGTCTTTGGCAGCCTCACATTGCAGGATATAGTATCTCGGTTAAGCGTGCAAAGGCGTGTCTGGCCAACCTAGTCAGTCTGCAAAGTGAAAAGGAAAAGTATTAAGTACAGATCGTTGGACCGTGCTAAAAGAAACAAAGGCGAAATAAATTGAGTCCTCGCTCGGCCAAGTAAAACGAGGGATTCGCAGCCCGGTTGAAGTTTATGGTGCAGCATTCTTAGCTCGGCAGAGTGGGGCGTTCTTAGCTCGGCTGGAGGAAAAATAATCCCAATCATGCTATGCAGATGGAATTAAGGGGCAATTGAGAGGGTAATTTGTAAACAAGTTGGGCCGAGCTATGGAACCTATCTACGAGACCGAGCTACGGGACCTAACTACGAGACCGAGCTACAAGACCTAGCTACGGGGCCAAGCTATTGGACCTAGCTACAGGACCTAGTGGCGGTCAACGCTATGGCCGAGTTACCAAGCAAGGTAGTCAAACAGAGAGAAGAGCCGAAGTAACTTGGTTGACCGCAATGTTAGCCGAGGTAAAGATATCAGCCGAGGTAAAGGGGTCAGTCGAGGTAAAGATGTCGGCCGCGGTAAAAAGGGCTTAGCAAGTGGATCGCAAGTGTTAGCTCGGTCCAAGTGTAGTGACGGTCACCACGGTCGGAGTGAAGATGGTTAGTTCGGTCATAGTATTTTGAGCCGAGGTATGATGGCTTCTCATGGTGGACCTCGGTTTGGTTAGCACGGTCGTAGCGCGCCATAGTTACTTCGGTCCAGGTATGAAAAGGGATTGACAAGTGTTACCACGGTCCAAATATGATTATGGTCACCAGACGGAGTAAAGGTAGTTATCTCGGTCGTGGTATTCAGAACCAAGGTATTTGGGCTTCTTGTGGTGGACCTAGCTATAGATTAGCTCGGTCGGGGGTTTACTACGGTTAGCACGGGAGTAAGTAAACACCACAGTTGGAGTATGTCAAACCGAGGTACACGCAGTGAAAGTAAGAACCGAACTAGTGGTAGCTCGGTCTAGTCTGCGGCTTTAGCATGGTCATGTTATTTCGGTCGTATTGACATCCAACCGTGGTAAAACCATCTCACTTGGTTTAAGCAGTGAGGGGGGTGTTGAAGGATAAGCGTTATCCTTCAGGAGTATGAATCCTAGGAGGACTCTACGCAAGGAGGAGTAATCCTAGAAGGACTCTACATGGAGGAGTAAGAGTCCTACCAGGATTGTGCTACGCGAAACCTATATAAGCTCACCAATATCACCTTTGGAGAGGTAACACAACTTTTGCTCCCTGATTACATTGAGCTTTTGCCTACTTGTCTTGCTTTCTGACTTAGGCATCGGAGAGGTTTCCGGCACACACCCGCCGGCCAGCTCACGTTTGTGTTTTCAGGTGACAAAGCGACGTCGTACGGAGGAACGCAGACTTGATCAACAGGATTATACGAGAAGGTATATTTCTTTCCCGTACAAGTTCTAATATAACAAAATTGTTCTTCATTTAGAGGCTTGGTAAAAATGTCAACTAATTGACGATTTGTAGGCACAAATTTGAGTTCAATGTCACATTTGAGTACATGATCTCTTAGAAAATGATGCCTTATTTCAATGTGTTTAGTGCGTGAGTGCTGAATAGGATTTTTTGAAAGGTTAATGGCACTTGTGTTGTCACATTTTATAGGAATATGATCACAGTGAAGTCCAAAATCTTGAAGTTGTTGTTTCATCCAAAGCAATTGTGCACAACACCCAGCGGCGGCAATGTATTCTGCTTCAGCAGTTGACAGAGCCACTGAGTTTTGTTTTTTGCAAAACCAAGAAGTGAGTGAGTGTTCAAGAAAATGACAAGTGCCACTAGTGCTTTTTTGGTCAAGTCTACATCTCGTAAAGTCGGCATCTGAGTAACCAAAAAGTTCAAAGGTTCCCTTAGGATACCATAATCCCAAATTTGGAGTGCCGACAAGATATCTGAAAATGCGTTTGACTGCGGTGATGTGTGACTCTTTCGGTGCGGATTGAAAACGTGCACACATACAAACACTAAACATTATGTCGGGCCTACTTGCAGTAAGATAGAGTAAAGAACCAATCATACCTCGATATTTCTTTTCATCTACAGGTTTACCTTGCTCATCTTTATCGATTTTTATCGATGTGCTCATTGGAGTTGCTGCAGGCTTTGATGATTCCATTTCAAACCTTTTGAGTAGATCTTTGATATATTTCGTTTGATTTAAATGGAATCCATCATTAGTTTGTTTTATTTGTAGACCAAGGAAGTAATTTAATTCCCCCATCATACTCATTTCAAACTCACCCTGCATGTCTTTAGCAAACTCTTTACACAAATTTTCATTAGTAGCACAAAAAATGATATCATCAACATAAATTTGAACAATTAGCATATCTTCTTTTTTGATTTTTATAAAAAGTGTTGTATCAATTTTTCCTCTACAAAAATCTTTGTCAAGTAGAAAATTACTCAATCTTTTATACCATGCTCTAGGAGCTTGTTTCAAGCCATATAAAGCTTTTGAAAGTTTGAAAACATGATCCGGGTATTTATGATTTTCAAAACCGGGAGGTTGTTCAATATAGACTTCGTCCGAAATATATCCATTTAAAAAAGCACTTTTAACATCCATTTGATATAATTTAAAATCTTTAAAACATGCAAAAGCAAGTAACATTCTAATAGCTTCAAGTCTAGCAACTGGTGCAAAGTTTCATCAAAATCAATTCCCTCTTCTTGATTATAGCCTTGAGCTACTAATCTAGCTTTATTTCTAGTAACAACTCCAGATTCGTCCATTTTATTTCGAAAAACCCATTTTGTACCAATAACGGGATGATCCTTAGGTCGAGGGGTCAAAAACCAAACTTCATTTCTTTCAAATTGATTTAATTCTTCTTGCATTGCTAAAATCCAGTTTTCATCATTTTAGCTTCTAAAAATGATTTTGGTTCAATTTGTGAAACAAATGCTAAGTTACCACAAATATTTCTAACAGAGGAACGAGTTTTTATACCTTCCGCCGCATCACCTATGATGAGGTCTTTGGGGTGGCCATGAGCATACTTCCATTCTTTTGGTAGATTTGAGTCACTTTCTGGAAGAGCATATATTTCTTGAAGTTTCTCCATTGTCATTTCTTCTTCATGTTCGCGTAATGGATTTTCTTCATTTTCCTTTTTGTAAATGCTCTCCATGCTTGGTTGATTTTCTACAATATCATTACTTACAAGATTCTTGGAAATAATGTCGTTAGATTCATCAAAAACAACATGCACAGATTCTTCAACAAGTAGAGTTCTTTTATTGAATACTCTATAAGCTTTACTGGACATAGAATAACCAAGAAATATAGCTTCATCCGATTTAGCATCAAATTTTCCTAAGTTATCTTTATTGTTATTTAATACAAAGCATTTACAACCAAAAGCACGCAAGTGACTAATATTAGGTTTTCTACCTTTCCAAAGTTCATAAGGGGTTTTCTTAAGAATAGGTCTAATCATGGCACGGTTTATAACATAGCATGCAGTATTAACAGCTTCCGCCCAAAAATATTTAGGACAAATTATTTTCACAAAGCATAGTACGAGCCATTTCTTCAAGAGTTCTATTTTTTCTTTCAACAACACCGTTTTGTTGAGGAGTCCTAGGGGCTGAGAAATTATGATCTATTCCTAAGTCATCACAAAACATAATAAAATCATCATTTTCAAATTCTCTACCATGGTCACTTCTAATACTACAAATATTAAGATTTTTCTCATTTGGAATTCTTTTACAAAGTTTTGAGAAATTATAAAAAGCTTCATTTTTGTGTGCTAAAAATAATACCCATGTATATCTAGTATAATCATCAACACAAACAAGGGCATAAGATTTTCCTCCTAAACTTAATGTTCTTGATGGTCCGAATAGATCAATATGCAAGAGTTGAAGCGGTCTAGTAGTTGAAACGATATTTTTAGATTTAAAAGAAATTATAGTTTGTTTTCCAAATTGACATGCATCACAAAGTTATCTTTTTCAAAAACAATTTTTGGTAAACCAATGACTAACTCATTTTTTGAAAGCTTGGAAATTAAATCAAAATGTGCATATCCTAATCTTCTATGCCAAAGCCAACCATTATCATTTATAGCAGATAAACATTTAATATTAGAATGAAAAGACAAATCATGCAAATCAAAGACATATACATTCTCATGTCTATAACTTACAAATAAAGTTTTGTTTTCAAGGGTGTTTTCAATAGTGCAATGAGTTTTCTCAAAAATAACTCTATAACTTTTATCACATAATTGACTAATGCTAAGCAAGTTATGTTTTAAACCTTCAACAAATAAAACATTTTCAATAATAGAGAGGATTTTTACCAATACTTCCTACACCAATGATTTTACCCTTGCTATTGTCGCCAAAAGTCACATATCCGCCATCCTTTGGTTGAAGTGTGGCGAACATAGCTTTATTTCCAGTCATGTGCCTCGAACATGCACTGTCGAGATACCATCTATCGTTACTGGATTTTGTCTTGAAACATACCTAAAAAATTTGATTTTTCTATTGGTACCCATTTTTTCTTGGGTCCATAAAAGTTAGAATTTGATACTTTTGAAATGTCCTTAGAGGCCCACATTTTTTTTAGTTTAGCAAAATGATTTCTTTTAACAGGACATGAAGGTTAAATATGACCTTTTGTACCACAAAAATGACATGTGAGATGAGAGTGATTAGAAGATGCATACACAAAGCCATTTTTGACAGTTTTTACTTTTGAAGAAGGTTTATATCTAATTCCGGCTCTACCAAAAGTACGATTTTAATTTTTAAGAATTTTATCTAAAGTTTCTCTACTTTGAGTAAATTTTGAAAGAGTATTTTTCAAGTCTTCAATATTTTCTTTCAAAATAATTTGCCCATTTTTTAAAGACTCGTTTTCTTTTTGTAATACAACTAAATATTTTTCAGAAATTGAAGACTCTTTTCGAGTTAAAATCTCATTTCCTTTTTCATTTTTATGACTTCATTTTCTAAAACATTTATCTTGGAAGTCAATGATTCATTTTCTTTTGATAAACTTGAAATTACTTTCTTTTGACAATTACTTTTCAAACTAAATTTCTTAAATTCAGCATGTAATTCATCAAAAGCTAATTGTAATTCATCAAATGTAAAGGATTCGTCATTTACCTCATTTTCGTTTCTAAGTGTCATTAAGCATAGGTTAGCAACCTCATTTTTTCAAACTTCGGTTTTTGTGTCGCTTTCATCGCTATCTTCTCCTCATACTGCAATCATAGTTTTCTTCTTGTCCTTCTTGAATTTTTTCTTAAGTTCTGGACATTCTGATTTGTAGTGTCCAGGTTTGTTGCATTCGTAGCAGGTTACTTCAGTTTTTTTGTGATTTTCTCCTCTTTGAAAATCCCTGTTGTTGAACTCTTTTCTGAAAAAATTTCGTACACCTTGTTTTTTTCTCACAAACCTTTAGAACTTTCTAGTGATGAATGCCATTTCCTCATCCTCATCTGAATCATCTTCCTTATCCTCTTGATGTTTTGAGGTGGATTTGAAGGCTATTCCTTTCTTCTTGTTGTTATCCTCCTCTTCCTTTCCTTCTTGCATTATGAGCTCATGAGTTAAGAGAGATCCCATTAACTCATCTAGACTTAGCTTTGATAAATCCTTGGCTTCGGTAATGACAATGACTTTTGTCTCCCAACTTTTTGGCAATGACCTAAGCACTTTTCTTACAATTTCAGCATTAGTATATATTTTTCCAAGAGAAGTTAAACCATTAATAATATCAGTAAAGCGAGTAAACATTTGAGGAATAGTCTCATCAGGCTTCATTTTAAAGAGTTCATAATTATGGACTAGCAAACTAACTCTAGATTCTTTAACTTGTTCGGTTCCCTCATGAGTCACTATAAGTTTGTCCCAAATTTCTTTTGCGGTTTTACATGTGGAAATTTTATTAAACTCGTTAGCATCTAAGGCGCAGTACAACATGTTTGTGGCTTTGACATTAATTTGGGCCATTCTAGTATCTGATTCATCCCACTCATCTTCAAGTTTTGGTACCCTAAGTCCATCTACAATTTTGGTAGGAATTTTTGGACCATTGGAAATAATTTTCCAGCATTCATAATCATTAGATTGAACATGTATGGTCATCCTAGTTTTCCAATAACTAAAATTTGTGCCGCCAAATAGTGGTGGCCTATTGGATGCTTGTCCCTCGGGTAAAGAATAACTAGGGGTTGCCATGATCTACTCTAAGACGGTTAAGTCACACAAACTAGAGTTTAGGCTTTGATACCAATTGTTATCCCAAATAGGCAACCTAAGAGGGGGGTGAATTGGGTTATTAAAAATTTCACAATATTAAAATTAACACAATATTCAGAATTTTAATAAATAAAAATAAAACAGAATAATAATTATCAATATAAAAGTAGGAGAGATAGGGAGAGAAAATCAAACACTGCGATTTATAGTGGTTCGACACGCCAGGCCTACGTCCACTCCCCAAGGAACCTCCTTGAGAATTTTTTTACTATCAATTGAATAAATATACCACCAAGCTTGTGGATTTGGCACAGGACTTACTTTTATCTATTGAGCCTCACTCAACAATAAATGCCTTACCCTTACAAAATCTCCCACAAAAATAAGGAATAAGAATAAGTGGTACTTGAACCCTCTTTTACAATAATTCTCTCACAAAGAGTAGATATGAAAGTGTAAGAACAAAGGCTAGACTTAGATCTGAAAGTGAAAGAGCAGAATACAATGTACTCAGAATTTTGGAGCTTAAGAAAATTTTCTTTCCAAGTTCTTGATTTTTTCTCCACACACAACACTTCTATTTATACACAAAAATATACCCGTTGGACGCTCTTTGCTGACGTCATGGCTTACATAAGCACGCTCCTGACGTCATGGCTTACATAAGTACGCTCTTGATGTCATGGCTTACATAAGCACACTTCTTGATTTTAAACAGTCAGCAAATGTTAATAATTAAAAAGATAAAAGTAAGACTAATTTTTTCTTTTCCTTTTGTTTATTTTTTGAAACATGGAGCCACCGTTTTTGTAGACAATTTAATACAAAGTTCACAATTTTTAAACAAACAAATGATTTGCTCCATCTATATATATATATACACACACATATATATATACAACTCTATCTTTTTCTTCTTGTTTGATTATAATATGATATAATCAATTTAGTGTAGAAAGTTTAATAGCGCACGTGATGTATTCTATTTATATTATATGCATTATATATATATATATATATATATATAACGTTCTAATCAAATATTTGCATACAGAAAAATCTCTTTAATAATATTTATGATGGATCTGAAAATATATGCCCTTTTTAAAATATTGTATATGTTGTAGAGATTTTAAACTAAATATATCCTACCACTACATTTGGATATATCTCTTTTGTCAAAAAAAGACAACTCATTAATATCACATTTGTCAAGATAATACAACAAATCAATCATTTTTGTCAAAATAATATAATTAATCAATTTTAATTTTGTCAAAGAGTGAATAGTGATCAGCCTAAATTTTCAAAAAATGAATAGTAAAGTTTTCAAAAATATTTTTATTTAACTAATATTTAACAAATATATATATTTTAAAAAGATAATATTTTGTGTCAAATAAATATGTATATTAAAAAAATCCAAATTGTTACAAATAATATTTTAGACATCATCAAAATTAAATAATATGATTAACATAGTTAAATAAAAATAATTCATGATTCATGATTGATCTACAATGCATGCAATGCAACGAATATATAATTGAAAATAAAAGTCATATCATGGAATTCGAATCAAGGTTTCATAATATCCCTAACAGGGTCGCCAAAAATGTAACTTGCCCGGAGAGTACCCATACGCGCTAAACCATTCGGACCATCGACTTCTTTGATCTAATCTCACGAGTGCAATGTGAAATATAAATGAGAGTCTAAATCTGACAATTTTTATAGAAAATCCATTTTATTGCAAAACATTTGCCAAAAATGGGCTGCATCACCAGATCTCAGAGTTGTCACCTAATATTTTGAAAAAATTAGGAAACTTGTGACTCGTGCCAAGGCCACAGTTCGTCGTAATCAAGGATGTTTGACTCGAAACCTAAGGTATGAAGGGGGGAGGTCATTAATTGAGCATCCTCCGCTCACCCAATCAAAAGATCGGCCTCTACTAAACCATGATATGAATTTTATTAACTTTATATGTTCATGTTCCAATTATTAATAATCTTAAAAATTACTATGTGAAAGCAAACAAGTATAAACTGTGTCATTCATTTTGGAACAACTTAATTTCATATATTTTGAAGAATTTGAATAATGTTCAACTCAACAGAAATTGAGTTGACAAATACAAAAATTGATATTATTCTAAATTGAACAATACAACCTTCATCCACAGACATTCATGGAGATATATCAAATAAGCAAATAGCTATATGATAGGATGATAAACATAGTAAGAAAAACACACAAAAGTGGGATGCTAAAGTATAACAACTTACATATTTTTCGATGTTCTGCAAATAGCTGCAAAACAAAGTTAGTGAAATATGCATGATCTTATATATAAAATCCTAATGCAATTCATTCATGGAATGGAACTAAAGATTTGGCTTCTAATAAATGACATGTGAATCATCTCAAGACATGAGCTAGCGTACAAAATCACTTATGAATTGATTAAACTCATAGATGCAAATGAGCCGAATCTAGATACATGAAATATGGATGCAGAATATAGATATGATGAAAAATAAAATATAATGTTATGTACAAAATATGAAAAGCGAGTAAATAAAAGGGATAGAAAGAAGCGGGGGTTAAGAATTATTACAACACTGAATAATTATAAAACCAAATAAAAGAAAATAAAAGACTTGGGATTGAAAATTATTACAACAAAATCACAAGAATATACAGAAGAAATTTAACTAAAAACTACAATCATCCACCGGAAATCGCCTTGTTTATTGCTTGGGAAATACTCTGTTTTTGGGAATTTCTATTTTTCAAGCAGCCAAACCAAGACAAAACCAATAAAACCTTTCCAAGAGATACATATGTACAAAAAGCTATCAAATAAAAAATCTAACAAGTATGAGAATTGAAGTTAGGAAACACGAAACGAAAGAAATAGATAGAAATCTACATTCATCTCGTTGTGAATAAGAGTAAATTAATACTCAAATCTATGCTATTAATTAGAGAGAGTAGATTGCCATCATTTCAAAGAGGAAGTCTTACAAATCTTGTGAAAACTCTAGGGGTACTTACCAATTAGTCCTATTAACTTGACTTATTTACCTACAGGTCCTAACTAATAAATTTAACACTATAAAAATAAGAGAGTGATAAATTTATCACTAAAAATTTATTCATAAAAACAAAGAGACTGATAAATTTATCACTATAAATTTATTCATAAAAATAAAAGACTGATAAATTTATCTTTATCACTTAATAAATTTATCAAATAGGACTTAATGGATAATAAGTCTCCAAAGTAGGACCTATTGGGTAATAAGTCTCCAAAGTAGGACCTATTGGTAGTTTACCCAAAACTCTATAGGACTTCTAAGAAAATAGGGAAGAAATGGAGAAAAATACATATAACTCATTAAAAGTAGTTAAATACTCATCTTCTTACTCATGAAATATGTATGTAAAATCCATTTCCATGTTCAAAATTGGTCGAGAAGAGAGTTTTTAACACTTTTAATAAGGGAGTTTTTATAACTTCAATTATATATTTACATCACATATTCTAAATATCACATATTTAATAAAGAAAACATAAGAAAATGAATAAGAAGAAATCTAAGGAACTACTTCCACAACCTAATATCACATATTTAATAAAGAAAATACAAAAAAATAAATAAGAAGAAATCTAAGGAAGAGAGGCTCAGCATTCTACTTCCATAATCTAAATATCACATATTTAAAACAATAAAGAAAATATAAGAAAATAAATGAGAATATTGTAAAAATTCACCTTTGGAGGAAATGGTGGATTTTTTGATTTATCAAACTTTCTTCTTTATACCTTCACCGTTATGGAGTATGCTTTAAAATCTCAGCAAGAAGTTTTGAGTTTTAGCATCAGTGGAATATCAGTGAAAGGTAAGAGGTTTATATCTTACTTTGTATTTTCTCTCAATTTTAACAAAATAAACTTTCTTTTGATCAAAACTAAGACCTCTGGTTTCATAGCTCTGATAGTCTTCCATATATAGGCCAAGAGCTAAGACCCTTTCATTTTTTGAAGAGTCAATTTTGAAAAGGCAACACCCCTTTCTTTTTTTGAAAAGCCAATTTTGAAGAGCCAAAACCCATTCATTTTTTGAAGAGCCAATTTTGAAGAGTCAAAACCATTCATTTTTTGAAGAGCAAATTTTGAATAGTCAAGACCCATTTCTTTTTTTGAAGAGCCAATTTTCCCAAAACTGGTAAATTTTCCGGAAAAGAAAAATGTAGAAAAAGATTTTTGAATAGGTCTAAAATAATTTGGCCAAAATGGGTATAAGGTTGGAATTAAAGCTTAAATCTAACTTTTCTGCTAAGAAATTCGTAAAATAGCATATTCCAATTTTTATCATCAGGTGATCAAAAGAAAGCACCCAAGTCTTAAGACCGGTCAAAATGGGGTGTCTACAGTTGGCCATCTTTGATAGAGTTCAAAGTCATTTTATGACATAAGTAAATGTGAAAGCCCGAAGACGACCCTTTTGATAAGGCCATAAGACTTAGGCAAACAAATAAGATGCAAATGCAGTTGGTTGAACCCAAGGGTTGCCAACGTATCCCTTTGCAAGGAATCAAACCAGCGTAATTTAGGGACAAAATAAAAATGACATGCTCAAAATACAATTTGAAAGTTAGACTTACATGCTTCGCGCAGCCTGTTGTTTCAAAAATTCATGATTTACAATGCAATGCAACAAGTAATATGCAAGGATAGCCTCGTGCAAATGATATGAAGCACAACAAGGGATACAATCCAAACACACTCACATAAGACAAAGAACTGTAATCGATGAATAGTTTTAACCTACAACCCAAAACAGAAGAGGTATTAACCGAAGATGGTTTGAATTGACAATTCGAGAAAGAGATAGTATCGTCATCCCGAAGAGAGGCCAACATTAACCGATGAAAAAAGGTTATAATCAAATATTGATATGAATAAATTGTAGCCAAGTGATGCAATAGTGCGATAATTGTAACCATGCAAATGATATACTAATGAAAATGAAAGTTGAATTTTTTCTTTTCTTTTCTTTTTGAAAGTACATGATTTATGCAATGCACTATGTAATATATGGTGATGCAAGCCTCATGCAAATGAAGTAAAACAAAGGGGTACAATCCAAACACACTCACATGAGAGGAGAAAAAAGGGGTTAATCAAACAGCGAGACCTAGACCGTACCTCAATACAAAATAAGGGATTGATTTCAACCGGGTAAAGAGAAAAAGAGTCTTAACCAATATACAAGACCTAGACTGTACCTCAATACGAAATAAGGGGATGGCTTCAACTGGGTAAAGGAGAAAAGGGGTCTTAACCAATATACTAGACCTATACCGTACCTCAACACAAAATTGGGTGATGGTTTTTGACCAGGTAAAAGAGAAAGAGATCTTAACTAATATACAAGACCTAAACCGTATCTCAATACGAAATAGGGTGATGGTTTCAACCAGGTAACAGGTAAATAAGAAAATTTGTAACCAAAAAGTTTGAAGTGATGTGAATGGATTGTAACCATGCATGACAAATGTAATAGACAGTGCAAGTGCGATGGTGAATGCAAAAACACGAAGGGGCGATATGAGACATACAATATGCAATGTGATATGATGTACAACAATAACATGATGGATGCACAACAGATAAAATGATTTTTTTTTTTTTTTTTTTTGAAAATTTACACATATACAGATACAACTAATATACAAAATACGTACTACGTACATACACACAGAAAAAATATATACATACAAACCATATACATATACAAATACATATATATACAGACACAGACATAGATACGGATACACAGACATATACATACATAGACATACAGATACAGATACATAGACATATACATATACATACAAAATATATACAAAGATATATACATATATACACCCTTTCCATGTTCTCTCTATCTCTCTTCCTCGTTTGTCTTCGTCGAGCGCCGTGTCTAGCATGCGATTTCAACAATCACGGCGTGTTTGACTGACAGTAGCTGGACCGACCTCGTTTGTCAAAGATTGCCTCGGCAATCCCTCATCTTTTGTCTTCTTCTTCTCTTCTAGTTTCTTCTTAAACGAGGCCTGCAAGAGAGATAGAGTAAAAAGATGCAAACTTTTCCTGCCATCACTCTACAAATTTTCCCTTTGGCATTATACTCCCCCTGACATGGCCTCTTTTCGTTGTCCCCTTACTCTCTTCCTTGACCTTAACGATTCCCCAATTGAGATTACTAGCTCTTCTGAGCCTTGACAGAGTGCCCCTGCCCCTGTTCTCAGCTTTCCTACGTTATCAGTCGAGTGACTAATAGTAGCGCAATCTGATATCGATGCCAAGCACTACACATTAAAGTTCTGTGTGGAGATCGTCATCGCAGTCTCCAATTTGTCCCACCTACTGTAGGGTAGGACAAGCGAATTACATTGATTAAACACCCAAATCTCCTTGCTCCAACGTATGCACGAGGATACTCTAGAAGAGATTAGCAACTTGAAGAAACAAAACAAGGAGCTAAAACGGTAGGCGATCTCTGCAGCCCGATTCGGAGCTCCCTAGTGCTCTTCATTTGACGATTGGCACGGAGTAATTTCTTTCAAAAGCTCTTCCAATGCTGAGGCAGAGTTTTCAAAGGCTTCCTGAAAGTGAAGATGTGGTGAGGCAATTGACAGTAGAGTTGAACGACGGAGTTATGTACCAATGAAGTTAGTTATCTTTGCCACTGGGTTGCTATCGGAATCTGGAAGAAAAAAAAAGTCCGTCTGTTTTTTTTTTTTTTTTTTTTTTTTTTGTATTTTCAATTTTTTCTTTTTGCTTTGTTTTTTTTTTCTTTTTTCACTTTTTTTTTGTATTTTCTGTTTCCTCTTAGGAATTAGCACCAATGCTTCAAATGATTTTCCCTTTTTTTTGTTGTTTTTGGAATTTTTCTCTCTTTTTTCTTTGTAATGCTGTAATCAGACGAGCTTCACCTTGAATTTCAATAAAATGAGTTTTGTTTTGTTTGCACATCATTGCGTAAATGACACAGTAGCTGAGCATGATAACATTTTGTTTAAACTTGAATTTGAAAATGATTGAAATGAGTTTTGAATTGGACATTGAGCTCTCAACTGACCGAAAAAAAAATGACTCAATAAAAAACAAAGCAAAAGCAATCCAAACACACATATTTACATGTGGAAAAATGGAAAGAACACAAAACTTCATCGCGGGCGCGACACTCACAAAAAAAAATAATCACCGGCTAACCACCCGGACAACTGGCCAACTAAAGAGTTTTATTACAACGATTACGCACTTTCTAGGGAGTGATTGACAATGTAAATGGAGACTTTCGAGAATACGGGGAAAAGATAGAAAACTTGACTCAACTGTGCCTGTAGTTCATCTCTTTGACTATTTTTTTAGTTTTCTTGTAAAAAGGTTTTGATCAACATAAGGGCTAGATTAGTGTGCTTGTTCCACTTTTTTTTTTTGAAATCATGTAAGCCAAACTTTGAGCACTGAAAATTTTCCCTTTTTGGTCCAAAGAATGGTCTGGTTTGGCAAAAATGGAATAATTTTCGAGAAGATCAGTCAACTTCATTAAAAATACTCAAAATCTGTTTTTGCAAATGGCTACTATTTGACCAACATGAAATCAACCCCTCAGATGCACAACCTCAAATCAGATAACCTGAACATGATACACTATATTTCCACTTTATCTGTCTTGCAACTAAACCTTCCATGAATAAGAGATAAGATAATTGAACTGAAGATAAATCAATCAAATATGAACAAGATGAGTCAGTTGAAAATAATTGAGGCCGAACTTTAAGATGAAGCTGCTTACGTATCCTAAAGATAAGAATCAGGCCTTACGTAGTTCACAAGGGTAAGGGTCACTCAGGTATTAACACTCTTCTTTTGTGCTCTAACTTTTGCCAAAGCCGCCCTTTCGGGTTTTCAACCTTCCGAGCTTTCTTTCAATATTTTTAGTTTTTATGTTTTTCCATTTTTCATTTTTTTCATTTTTTTTTTCTGCTTTAACTTTTGTCTAAGTCACCCTTTTGGGTTTTTGGCCCAGCGAGTCTCTTAAGGATAATACTTTTTTTCAGCTTGTCCATGTTGATTGTGAGAATTCAAAACCATCCAAATCCATGAGAACGACTAGGGTCGTGGATAAGAGTTTGATTGTGCTTCAGCACTAAATCTTCTTCTCTCAAATTCTGGGATTTGACTTTTTTTCAGCCTCCATTGGCTTGAGAAACAACCCGGTTTGAATCCCTGATCACATCCAACCTTATTGCCCCTAGTTCTAGAGTTGTTTCCAATTTGGCTATGCAAGCCTCAAATTTTGGTTGATTATTGGACACTCAGAATCAAAGTTTGAAAGCTAGAGGGGTTGGGCTTCAGGTCGAGAGAGATTATATGTTATACAATCTTAGGATCAATTCCAGACATGTTTTCATAAGACCACACAAAAATATTTTTTGAAATGTTTTAATAAAATAACTAATCGCTCTTGTTTTTCTGAAGACCATGTAGAACCAATCTGGACCAAGCGATGATCCTTCTCAGTAATCATATTAACAGAAATGATCTCATCCATCAAGGAATTAGAATGTCTCTCTTCCTCTCAGTCGATCAAATTTTGCAAAGCCTAAGGAATTCTTCATCTTCGTTTTCATCGAAGTTTTGAATTTTTTTTTTTTTAAATTATTTTTGTCAATGCAATGAGCTAAAGACACGGAGAAGTAGGCGGAATCAATGGCACTTTTATTCAAAAGAAACTCCGACTCAGTGATGACAACAGACTCAAAAGAAAACGACAAAGAAGACCTAGACAGGACAGAGATGTATAGGTTAGCACTCCCGAAATCAACAGATTGTGGGTGACTAAACTAACTCGAGTCTGACTTCGACTCCATAGACTCGATGAAATTAGACTCGGACTCAACATCTGATTCAGAACTTGAAATGAAACCTTTCTCGAATTGCCAGTTTAAATACGGGCCATCCACTGCATTCAAAATAAAGCTCGTGCAATTAACAGGTGGTCATTCCTCAATCATAGAAATAGTCTCATATCCCACAAGTTCTAGGGATTCACACTAGTAAACTTTGTGGGATATCAGACTTTTCTGAAGCTATAGTGCTACAACTGCCTAGCAAACAAAAAAGAAAATAGAAAAAAACAAAAACAAGACCTCCAATAAGAATTCCGACAGCACTTCACCTCAATTTGCACAACTGATCACTATCTGCCCCACCAAAAAATTGAACTCAACTTTACATACTAATATGCCTGAACCACTGATTTGAATTTGAGAACCTCTATACAGATTGTCATTCATAACACATAGTAGGAAAGAGAACAAACACCCCTATAGAGGGTAGGGTTTCTTTGTCCTATCTTCGGAATGATCTTGAGTTTCACTATTTAAACAAGTGGTATTATACATCCTAGAAATATGAGAGTATCCTATCCTAAGTTGGGAATGTGTTATAGCTCACTATATGTACAAGGTCAACTCTACTTTAGGGGTTGAAGTCAAGGTGACGTCATGAAAGAGTCCTTTGGTTAATGACCAGTTAAGATCCTAGGAAGTCGGAAGAGTCAATATAGCCTCTTTTCAAAATCCAATAACCTTAGATAGCGGAGCTATCTGTTTGAAAGATCTTAAAAAGTATTAACATAAGGTCTCAAAAGTAACACAGAGATAGGTATAGTGTCACAAAAAACTTGCCTATGCTCCCACTAATATCTAGGCAACACAAGCACTTTAAGTGCACCAATACATGCAATGAAATGAACATATAATTGACAATAAAAGTCATATCATGGAGTTTGAGTAAAGGTTTCATAACATTCCCAGCAGAGTTGCCAGAAACCGTAACATGCCTGAGGGGTACCTATGCATGCTAAACAGTCCAGACCATCGGCTTCTTTGATCTAGTCTCAGAGTGCAATGTGAAAATTTTTATAGAAAATCTATTTTATTGCAAAATCTTTGCTAGAAATGGACTACATCATAAGATCTCAGAGTCGCCACCTAATATTTTGGGAAAATTAGGAAATTCATAACTCATACCAAGGTCATTGTTCATCGTAACCAAGGATGTTTGGCTCGAAACCTTAGATATGAAGGGGGAAAAGTCATTAATTGAACACCCCCTGCTCACTCGATCAAAAGATCGACCTTTACTAAACCATAATATTAATTTTATAAACTTTATATGTTCATGTTCCAATTATTAATAATCCTAAAAATTACTATATGAAAGCAAACAAGTATAGATAGCGTCATTTATTCGGGAACAACTGGATTTCATGTATTTTGAAAGAATTTGAATAATGTTCAACTCAACAGAAATTGAGTTGATAAACACGAAAATCAATATTATTCTAAATTGAACAATATAATCTCCATCCATTGACATTCATATAGATAGATCAAATAAGCAAATAGCTAAATGATAGGATGCTCAATATAGTAAGAAAAACATACAAAAGCGGGATGCTAAAGCATACCAACTTGCATATTTTCTAATGTCCCGCAAACAGCTACAAAACAAAGTTAGTAAAATATGTATGATCTAATATACAAAATCTTAATGCAATTCACTTATGAAATGCAACTAAAGATTCGGCTTCTGATATATGACATATGAATCATCTCAAGACATGAGTAAGTGTACAAAATCGCATAAGAATTGATTAACTCCACAAATGCAAATGAGCCAAATCTAGATGTATCAAAATATGGATACAGGACATGGATATGATGAAAAATAAAATATGATGCTATGTACAAAATATGAAAAGTGAGTAAATAAAAGGGATAGAAAGAGCGGGGGGTTGGGAATTATTACAATACTGAATAATTACAAAACCGAATAAAAGAAAATAAAAGATGTGTGACTGAAAATTATTACAACAAAATCATAAGAATATACAGAAGAGATTTAACTAAAAAACTATAATCATCCACTAGAAATTGCCTTGTTTATTGCTTGGGAAATACTCTGTTTTTGGGAATTTCTGTTTTCGTGCAACCAAACCAAGACAAAACAAACAAAACCTTTCCAAGAGATTGTAACAACCCTTGTACTGTTTACTGATTAATAACTGATTAATTGCCGATTATGGCTAAACTGAGACTGATTGTGCCTGATAATTGAAGTAATTGAAATACTGGACTGACTGACTGAGATCTAAAACTGAATCGATTGACTGTATCTGTTTAATTGCATGTTTATTTGTTGCCTGTTTAATTATCTGTTCAGTTTTTATGTTTAAACTGCTAATTGAAGGCCTTATCGGCGGCCGAATCTAAAATTGACTGATATTCTGTGTTAATTAGAATTTATGTAGTTTTATGGTATATTTATCTGAAACTTGATTTGGTGTGATTAAATTAGATTAAATATTGATAAAAATGCACAGAGTGGACTTAATTACTATTCTGCCACTTAGTGGTCCACTACATAACCTATACTTGAGCTTCATTGTACCTAGATACAACACTTTCTTCAGCCATTCTCTTGCCTTAGCCGACCAAATAGAGAGAGAGGGAGAGAGTTAAGAGAGATTTGAGTTCCTTCTTGTGAATTGGCTTGTAGACTTGAGGAATTGTAGGAGCATTGTTCAATTAAGCTTCTAGTCTTGTGATTGAAGACCTAGGTAAGGTAATTGAACCTCTCATTGTTGTATTTAAGATTGTTCTTGCATGATTCGTGTCAAATTGTAGAGTTAAGGCATGATTTGGTTCAATGGTGTTGATTTAGAGCTCATTTGATGCATGCATGTGCATGTTGGCAAGTTTTGAACTTTTGAACTAGTTTCATAGCAAAATGTTACATGCATGTTCATAATTATGTTTAAGTCCATGAACTCATCTTGTTTTTGAAAGGAATTAGCTCACTAGAGCATGTTTTGAAGCTTGAGAGTTGTTTAAAGCCTTGCATGTTTAAGTTAAGTCATGTTCATGAAAATTGGTTTGAAAATGTATTTAATTGAACTCCCTTTGGGTTTTGATTTCCCAAATTGAGCTTTGAATCATGTTATCTTATGTGTTTACAAGGGTTTTCTGGAAAATTAGCCCAAGGAGATTGGTTTTGATGCTTTAAAACTTGGTTTTTGGCTTGGACGTGCAATCTGGGTTTTCCAGATTTTGCACTCCCGCTCGAGCGGGGAAAGTGGCGCTCGAACGGGGAATTCGAGCATCCAGTACTTTGTTATGTCTTGTAGTACGCTCGAGCGGGGTATTGGACGCTCGAGCGGGACCTTGTGTCTTACGCTCGAGCGGCTATCGAGCGCCGATCGAGCGTGAATTTCACCTATCCAGTACTTTTTGGTCCGCTCGAGCGGGTAAGTTGACGCTCGAGCGGGAACCGTCGTCTGTATGTCCGCTCGAGCGGGGAAGTATGCGCTCGAGCGGGACCCTGTTTCACTGAAAATTCTGAAAATGTTTTCTGAGTGCATCTTTGCATCCTCTTTCCATCCTAGGCATTTCTATGGCATATTTAAGGCATCTTAAAGAGGATATGGATGTAAAACACACCGAGGCAAATTTAGGGATTTAGTTATTATCTTTCCCAACTGTGAAACTTAGTGTGTGTTCAATCTGTTAACTGTATAGGGTTGGTATTCCGAGGAGACGCTCTAGTTCACTATAGCCCAGAACTCTGTGAGTAACAATTGTGTAAAGATATGTTCAAAATGATTATCTTTTGAATACTGAACTGAACTGTCTACTGAGCTGATATTGATTACTGAATGAATGTATGTCATTTATTTCTGAACTGTACTGTGGCGTCCTTAGCACCTACTGTTTACTGTTACTGTTACAGAGATCTCTGTCGGTTCCCTCGTGGAACCACTACTGTTTACTGATTGATGGCCATCATTACTGTTCGGTCTTTTAAGACCTACTGTTTACTGTTATGCTAATGGATGTACCACATATGACTGATTGACTGGAAGACTGAAATACTGATTTAATGAACTGTTTTCATTACTGTAAGGACATTCATTCTAAACCTCTTTACGCATTATGTTATTCACTGGGCTTTAGCTCACTGCGCATATATATATGTAGGTGTACAGGCACCGGATCAAAGCTAGAGGCGTCGGGGTAAACTCTAGTTTTGTCAAGCCGACCAATGTGCCTCACCGCGAGGTTTCGAGCCTGCCAAGCTAAGGCTTAGGGGTGTTTAGTGTTCCTCTCCTGTACTGTTTTGTTTACTGTATAGACTGCACTGTACTGGTTAATAGGGACTTGATCCCTATTCTGAATGTTTGTAAATGTTTTGTATACTGTTCTGTAATAATATATGAAAAATCTTTTTGGCATACAGATTGTCACAGCTCATTGGACATTATTTATTTACTGTACTGGCTTCCGCCATGCCCCTATACTCTGTTATACTGTCTTACTGTTAAGCAGGCCTTCGGTAATCTCAGATTACTGGCCGGTTACGGTGCTAAACCCATAGGGGCGGGTTTGGGTCGTGACAGAGATACATATGTACAAAAAGCTATCAAATGGAAAATCTAACAAGTATAAGAATTGAAGCTAGGAAACACGAAATCAAAGAAATAGATGGAAATCTACATTTATCTCTTTGTTAATAAGAGTAAATTAATACTCAAATCTATGCTATTAATTAGAGAGAGTAGATTGCCATCATTTCGAAGGGGAAGTCTTACATTTCTGGTGATGCAGTCCATTTTTGGCAAAGGTTTTACAATAAAATGGATTTTCTATAAAAGTTGTCGGATCTAGACTCTCATCTATGTTTCACATTGCATTCATGAGACTAGATCAAAGAAATTGAGGGTCTGAGCGCGCTTAGGTAACCCCTGGGGCATGCGACACCAATGCAGCATATATTGATCATTCCCAAGAGAATGGGAGACCCAAATATTGTGAGCCTCCATTGATTGGGCCCATCCCCAATAGAGAACACACTTCAATTCAAACTAATTCAGAGTTGAAAATACAATCCCCGATTTTTCAAAGTTGATAAGCTAAGAGCATCTCCAATGGATTGCTAAAACAGCTGCCAAAGCCATAATATAGCAGCTTGGGCAAAAATGGGCTTCTCCAATGGCATGCTATAGCAGCTGCCAAATCAGTTGCCAAATTTGGCAACTACTTTGGCAGTTGCCAAATCTGCGAAGTCACTCAAAAACCAACTGATTTCTTCATTCCCTCATTCCATCCTTCCCTTTCAGTTGGACTTTTCCAGAATGTTTAAATTTTTTTGAAAAAAAAAAACAAAATTCACCATTTTATTTAAAATGGAATTCACCAATTACTAAAAATAATCACCAAATTCACCAACTTTCCCATACAAATTTCACCAATACAAAAATTCAAATATCAACATATTTTTTTTCTTTCTGTCTTGCTTAAAATTTATTAAAAATAGACAATAGCTATTCAATAGCAACATTTATATATATTGAAGAGGAGAACAGGTACTGAAATTGAAGGTACTAGTGAGAGATTCGAAAAAGACCTAACCTTCATATTGGAGAGGAGAACAGAGGATTCGAGGAATGAGGTCGGGCTGAGAATTGGATCCATCGTGTACTTGGCAGAGCACGATTCGGCGCCGGAGAAGAAGCCGGAGTCGGAATAAGCATCTCGGAGAGGGTCAAAGGAGTAGAATCAGAGGTCATAAGGTTGGTCTTTGGAGAGTGAGAGAGAGAGTGAAGAGAGTCGACTTATGTTTGATTTGGAAGAGAGGGAGACAAATATGTTGTCTTGGAATGGAATGCAAGGATGATTCTAGATATTGCATCTCAATTGTTGGTGAATGGTACGTGGATGGTGGTGATGGTGCCTTGGAAACACAAAAGGCTCTTTTGTCCTTTAAAAAAAAAAAAACAAAATATAATATATATATTTTTTTTATAAAAGGAGCCGTTGTTATGAAATTTCATGTTTTTTTATTTATTTTTATTTTTTTTTGAGTGTTTTCTACTACATAATATAATATTATTTTTGTAATGTATAATGTTGACTAATTTTTAGTATAATTTAAATTTTTCAATAAAGTATAATAAAAAAATAAATATATTTTTTCAAATGAAGGCAATAAAAAGATAAAAGATAATATATTTGACTAATATATTTTTTTGGTGGGGTGAATTATATTTAAATTTTTTTTCCAATTTTTTCATTTTTTATATTTGTCTAGTTGGGAATAATATAAATATATAATTTTTTTTACAAACAGGTAAAAAAATGTCACAAAAGACAAAAAATAAACAAAAATAAAATCACAAAAAAACCTATATCCAAATAACACCTACAAATTTAGAGGAAAAGTTAGTTGAGATTTGCTAAAATAGTAAATGACTATTGGAACATCATTATTATAATTTGACAAAATAATACTAGCCATTACTAAATTATAGCAATGACAATAGCAGGTGGTTGGAGATGCTCTGACCCGAGGCAATGCTATATTCTTCTAGAATGGAGTTGAAAGCCAAGCAATCCCTCCTATTAGCTTTAGCGAAAAAAAGGGTGTCGTCCGCAAAAAATATGTGGGTTAACGGTAGAACACCCTCGTTTGAGCTTAATTCCAGCAAGCTGTCTCTTATGCATTCTCTTTAACAATAAAGGAGATAGGGCATCAGTGACCAAGACAAAAAGATACGGGGAAAAGGGGTCTCCTTGCCGCAAGCTCCGTAAGGGGATAAAGGTAGCCCTTCTCAAGCCATTTGCAAAAATAGAGAAAGACACGGTAGATACAATTTCCATGATCCAACCGACCCATTTTCTATCAAAACCCAACTTTTCCATGACTGCTTTCAAGAAGTCCTATTGAACCCAATCATAGGCTTTGTTAAAATATCTCATGCACCACACCTCTCTTTCTTAGCTTCAAATGATGAAACCCCTCATGAGCTACAATGATGTTGTCTTATATCATCCTTCTAGGTAAAAAGGTCAATTGGTGAGGAGATATATTCTGTTGAAGAATGGGTTTGACTCTATTGGCGAGAATTTTTGAGATAATCTTTAGATTGAAATTACAAAGGCTAATCAAATGATACTATGACAACTTCTCAAGGTTTAGGACTTTTGGAATTAGCACCAGATTTGTTTGATTCCACTCTTTGAGAATATGCCCAGTCCTGAAAAAACTCTTCACAGCTTCACACACTTTATCCCCAACAACATCCCAATATTTATGATAAAACACCCCCGAAAACCCGTCCGGCCTAGGGGCCTTTAAGGAACCTAATTGAAATACAGCTGCTTTAATCTCCATATCACTACTTGCCCCTATCCTAGAGAGAGAAGGCTCCATGTCCCTTGATTGCTCACTTTTGAAAAGTTTAGAGAAAAAATCCAAAAGGTGTGTATTTATCTCGTCTTCCGAAGTCAACCATTGCCCATTCTTATTCAAAAGTCAAACTAATTGATTCCTTTGCCTCCTCTGCTTAACCGATGCATGAAAGAAAGAAGAATTTTGATCTCCGCCTTGCAACCATCTTACCCTCGATCTTTGGTGGAGATACATTTCCTCCGTCAACAATGTCTCAACCATCTCATCCTGAATGGCTCGTTGATTTTGGAAGGACTCTTCAGATGATGGTTGTTCTTGAAGGTGTACCAATTGTGTTTTTAAAATATTGAGCTTCACCTTGTTGTTCCCAAACTCTCTTGAACTCCACTCCTTTAAACCTCTTCTACGGGATTTAAGCCTTTGGCACAAGGAAAACATGGGTGAGCCTCTCTGAAATTCCTCCCATTTTACTGCTATCGCATCTCTACAGAATGATAAGTCTGAATTTGTAGTATTATTGGTTTTTAAATGTATGCCAAACACTTAAAAAGGGTTAATTAGCAATTAGCACAATGTATGTATCAAATGACAAGCAACTTAAATCTATAATTCAGTGGTTGCACGAAACAGATTAACAACTTTTTATTAAAGCTATAATTTATAATCTATTAATTTGTAATTTATAATCTGTTTTAACAATTGCACCAAACATCCCAATGTGTACCTACCAAAACTTTATGTACAAGGTAGTGTATTTTAAAATTTCTGTTGAGGAAGGCACTGTATTTTCTCATTCAAAAAAAAAAAAACAACAAAGAAGAAGAAGAAAGTACTGTATTTTGGCTTCTTTTGGCATAGGTTATTTTTGTTAAGAATAAAATAAGTTAATTTAGTCAATAAGATAAAATGTCACATCTAAATTATAATCATTTTATTTTTTCTCACACAATCATAAAATCAACTATAAAAAAAAGTCAAAATTTATCTCAAACATAACTTCTTTAGCTAGACTAAAATAATCAAAAAATTAGACTAAATTATTTCATCACAAACCAACGTTTTGTGCACAAAAGGTAATTTAGGTGCTCTAAGAAAGTCCTTACCACAATAAAATAATTAAATCCAATTAAGTTTGGGACCAGACTTATGGTCCCTGAATTGACTCAAGATAGTAATTATATAGTTGAGATTAAATTTTGTATAAATAATTCTTACATAGCTAAATCTAAGTTTGTTGTATTAGTGATTAAATCTTGAATCCTTCGTGTCCTTTTAATGACATGCCAAACACTTCAAGTTCCTTATCACATGGCAATGTGTAAAAAAGTGCTTCTTAAGAGCATCAGCATCAACCTTTTTATATTAGTTCTGGAGCTATATTGTAGATAAGGTTTAAAAACACTCTTGTAGCAGACTAATTATAATAAAATAAATTTGATATTGCTACAGTATATCTTTGATATAGCGATATATTGTTGTTTATTACATATTTTGTATAAGTCAATTATAATTCGACGCGTGGCAGAATAAGGGTAATACAGGAAGACTATTTTGTATAAACCAATTACAATTTGACGCGTGGCAGAATAAGGGTAATACAGGAAGACTATTCGATCAGGATCGTACACGTGGCAGTTAGTATTGGTTATTACGAGATCTGTGTAGCATTGGATCAGCAAAGAGATGCAAAGTGATGTGGCTTCAACGGTTACTCACATTCAAATTCAAAATTAGGAGGGAAGCCTAACTGCAAGTGATGGCATAGTGGAGCTAATTATAAGGCAATATGGTCAGCGATCATGGAGGAGCAGTTCGACGATTGGAAATGCAGTTCGATGGTCATCCTTGAGAAGTATAAATAGCAGAGAAGGCCTCAGAAAAAAGTCCAGACTCATATCCAAAAAATCAATCTTATTCTACTTTATTTCCTTTCCAGTTTTACATTTCCTGTTCTTTACATTTCTGTACTTTAAAATTCCTGCACTGCACTTCGTTCATAGGAGTAGTTTCAAGTAGATTGTTGCTGTAAACCTCTACGAGACTGAGTTTGGATCATTGTAAGTTTTTCATTTTAATGAAATACTTCAATTGTTCTTCATTTAATTGTTATTTGCTTAATTCTCCTAAATCAAGCCACCAGTAAAAGTCATCTTCATTGAGGCTGAAAGAACTAAAACACAATTGTCTGATAATTGGTTGGCAATTAATTTTCTGTAAGGACTGATTGATCCTTACTGGCACGCTCATAATTACAAAAGTAACCTTCGAAAGCCAAAAAAGCCAACAATTGTTCATAAGTTACATACTATTTTATTATTTATTCTAGAGAAAATATCTCTTTCATTTGGCAAAACTAGACAATTTTCGCCAAGTGATTGACTGGATATTCCATTTGACAAAACTGGACAATGGTCCGTTGATTTTTTTTTAATTATTTAAATAGAAAAGAAAATGAATAAAAATGAATATTTTATAAAATTAAATTTTAGAATAAAGAGTTTGATGAAATGTGTATATAAAAAAAACGGTAGATAAAATACAAAAGTAGATTTTTTTATTATAATTTGACTCAAAATTTGTTGAGTCGAATGCAGATGCTATTATACAATAAACAACCATAAAAGTGAAGTTCAATTTTGTATATATATTTGATTAATGTAATTAAAATGTATAGCTTTTTGGAAAATTTTATACTACACACTTCATTTTGAAATGTGTACCATATACTCCGATTATAACGTTTGTGGTCTTGGTTATGACTCATTATGATATTAATTTAATTATTATAACTCATTTTTCTAAGTTCTAACTAAAAAAATTAATTATAACATTTGTGATAATCAAGAGCACAAGCGCCATAAATTACATATAACACATACACTATTTGAGATGTATATAATAGCATCACACTAGTTTTTTATTTTTTATTTTTAAAGCTGTGGTAGGTAGGGATGGAATCAAAATTTCAACAACTGGGAACGGTCGAAAGATGAATAAATTTTTTTACCATGTACACAAGACCACCTGTGTACAACATGATATATATATATATATATATAATTCAAGCACCATTGTAGTAATTTTTAATAGGATGAAGAAACAATTTTTGTGCAAAATAAAAAAAGAATATAAGATAAAAGAAAAATAAGATATATATATATATATAATACTATCGCAAATACTATTTTTCATATAACCAAGGGCTTATGGCCATCATAGTTTAATATTATAAATTCAGACTTAATTATCTAAAGGGTCTGGCTTTGGTCCAGTCTGCCATCGAACTTGACCGTGCTGTTGGGCTCATAGAGGCCCACCACGGGTCCCGTTTTGAAAATTTGAACCGCTGAATGTGTAGAACTCGTCGAGTACTTTATGCCTGTGAAAAATCACGTTGATCGGATATCGATAGCTATGTGATCAAATCAGTTTTGTATAAAAAAAAATAGACAGTGAATAAATTAACGGTTGATAAAAAAACTGTTTTGATCACATAGCTATCGATATCCGATCAACGTGATTTTTCACAAGCATATAGTACTCGACGAGTTCTACACATTGAACGGTTCAAATTTTCAAAACGGGACCCGTGGTGGGCTCTTATGGGCCCAACAGCACGATCCAATCCGATGGTGGACTGGACCAAAGCCAGGCCCTTATCTAAAATTTATCCATAATTATTATCTTTTGATTCAAATTTATTCTACATATAAATTTTATAATATACAAATTTAATTTCCATCACACAACCAAACATTCAAAAATTCTGGATGAACATATATGGGTTTCCAAACTTGTCCTTTCTTAATTCTATCTGTGAGGGTGGCCGCTGACATGATTTAAAAAAAAAAAAAAAAAAGAAAAAAAAAGAGTAAATTACAAACACATTCCCTCAAGTTTATTCAAATTACAAATTATCTTATGTGGTTTTAGAAATTACATTATGTCCCTTAAGGTTTCTAATTTCATAACAAATAGGTCTTTTTATTAATAAATCATTAAGCTAATTAACAGTTTTTAATAATGTTAAAATTTTATTTCAATTAATAATTCAGATAATTTTATTATTGTATAGATGAACAATTAGAAATTTCACTTTTTTAATTAATTCTGTTAAATAAAAAATTTTGACAGGAAAGTATTTGTAACTTTCCAAACCACATGGGGCAATTCATATTTTAAACAAATCTCAAAAGGTATATTTATAATTTTTAAAAAAAAAAATAGAAAAGAAAATTACATGATAGTGCATTGCCATCCCTCACTCCTTCCTTAACTATTTCAATCCTTTCATTAATTTTTTATCAATTTTTTTTTAAAAATTTACTTCTTATTTTAAATTTCATTTTTCATCAAATTTGATAATAAAATATATATATATATATCTCCAATGTTTTATCTTTTAAATTTTCGAAAGGATTTGATAATTTCTTAATTTGATAAAAAAAAAATATCTCTCTCTTTGTTTGATCAACATTTGATGAAATAATTAGAGATTATTTTTTAACACTTTTTCATTAAATTTAAGTTTGATTAAAGAAAATGTGAAAGATTAGAGATGCTATGCACTAAATAAGCAATGCCATAAACATTTCTCTTCTTCTTCTTCTTCTTATGTGGTTATTTTAGTTTTTAATATATTACACTTTACATTTTTATACTTTACACCAATCTTTCTTGTTTTCAAGTTACAATTTGGTCATTCAATTACTTTAGAGTTAAATTTTATAACAAAAATTATTATGTGACCTTCACATAAAACATTGTAGGATAAAATATAATTTTCTTCAGTTTTCTTTCCTATTTCTTTACAATATTTTTCTTATATAATGTATTTTTTATATCCCCCAACACCAACAACCCATTCTTTGCCGCTCTCTCACTATTTTTTTTATACGTTGTGTTGTTAGAAAAAATAGTTTTATATAGGCATATTTTTTAGCCTAATTTGGGTGGACCCCAAACGTCTTTTGGGGTAGGTCCGTAGAGGTGAAGTGTTCCTTGCCGCGTGGCAAGTCACACGGTGAAGACGAAACGTCAAAACCATTTATGAGTGAATGGAAAATTGACGTCGTTTTCGGGTCTAACATTAATTTTTTAGATAAAATTCATTTGAATTTTTTCAATAAAAATTATTGTGGGAATTTAATTTAATTCTAAATTCAAATTTTGGTTTCCTAGGTGGTTTCCTAAAATTTGTAATTGTGGGAATTTAATTTAATTCTAAATTCAAATTTTAGGTTCCTAAGTGCTTTCCTAAAGTTTGAACCTTTTCATTTATTTATTAAACTATTCTATTTGTTTAATATATATATATATATATATTCAAATGGTTTAATATATATATATATTCAAAAATAGTTTATGTAATAAAATTCAAACAGTTGCTCTAACAGGCATATGTTTTCCACTAACGGACAAAATCACTATTATAATAGTGAGTCCATTGTTTAAAGTTTGGTGTGCACCTTTTCGCTTTATGGTGGTACCTGTTCGGATCAAATTTGGTTGCCTATAAATACATTCATTTTCAGCAGTTCTTGTATGATCCCAAAAAATTCAGTCTGTTTGTGGACTTTTTGCTATCCAAAAATTCAGCATTTTTTTTTATTCTTCATATTAGTTTTAGTATAATTTTCAGAGAGTTAGAACACAGGTTTGGTTCGCCGAACAAATTTATTTGAAGTGCTTCTATAAATTTGTGAAGATCATTGTATCCTGGGAGATAGACGCCATTCAACCGTAAGCACCGTATCGGGGTGAATCTGTCTTAAGGACAGAGTGTCACACACTCGACTTGGTCTTGTAATTTTTTATTTGATTCGATAAATAAATCTGGTATGTTATTTATTTATTTTGTTTGAATTTATTTCAAGTTATTTTATTTTCTCAGAAGATTGTTCCAACAATCTTAAGACAGATCCGAATTATTCTGTTTACAAAATTTTTCGTTTGTTTCCTTTTCTAAGAAAATTATTTTCTGTGGATTTACAAAATAATATTCTGATTGAAAAAACAAATAGTGATTATATGCTATTTGACAGATAGTAGTAATATACTGTCTCTTTTCTTTAACAACAACTAGTAGTACGATACTGGTGTCATTAACAATTCAGAATATATTTTTGTGGAATTTTGTCAGAAAATTAATTTTGATTTTTTTTTAGAAATTATTTTCTGAGTTTTCATTAATTAAAATTCTGCTTACAGTATTTTAATTATTGAAGTGTTACTGAAATTAATTTTCGGTGTGAAATTAATTTGGTTAAATAAATTTTATTTTATTTCCAAATTAATTGAAAAATAAAAGTTATAATTTTTATTTCTTTTATTTTACAGAATTTAATTTCTTGTGTGGAATTAATTTGGTGAAATAAAATTTTATTTTATTTCCAAATTAATTGAAAAATAAAGTTATATTCTTATTTCTTTTATTTTACAGAATTTTATTTTCTGTGTGGAATTATTTTGGTTAAATAAAATTTTTATTTTATTTCCAAATTAATTGAAAAATAAAAGTTATAGTTTTTATTTCTTTTATTTTCTGTGTGGAATTAATTTGTTTAAATAAAATTTTATTTTATTTTCAAATTAATTGGAAAATAAAAGTTACATTCTTGTTTCTTTATTTTTACAGAATTTAATTTTGTGCATTTGGTTTAATTTTCTGTGTAGTGTAAATTCTAATTATAATTTTATTTTATAAATTAGAATTGATGGCTACTGAAACAAATGCCCAAACAAGTACTATTGTGGTGGCTGCGATTGCACCAACCCCCTCTCTTGTGATGACAGTACTAGTAAATCACGGTGAAAAGCCAGAGAAGTTCTCAGGAACTGACTTTAAAAGATGGCAACAGAAAATGTTGTTCTATCTTACAACTCTGAACCTAGCTCGTTTCCTCCGTGAAGATGCTCCTATCCTGAAAGAGGATGAAACCGACCGGCAAGTGGTTGCTGCGGTTGATGCTTGGAAACATGCCGATTTCCTTTGCCGGAATTACGTCTTGAACGGACTTGACAACACATTATACAACGTCTACAGTCCAAGCAAGACAGCAAAGGAACTTTGGGAATCGTTGGAGAAAAAGTACAAAACGGAAGATGCTGGCTCAAAGAAATTTGTGGTTGGCAGATTCTTGGATTTTGTAATGGTTGATTCAAAAACTGTGATTAGCCAAGCTCAAGATTTCCAACTCATTCTGCATGACATTCACGCAGAAGGTATGTCTCTCAGTGAATCCTTCCAAGTTGCAGCCTTAATTGAAAAATTACCAAAACATCAGAAGGTTATACTTTGTCACAATCTCATTACATTGAGAAAATACTTGACAAATTCAGCCAAGTTGATGATCATCTTGCTAGAACACCTGTAGATGTTAATTTGTATCTTTCTAAGAATATACAGGAAAGTATTTCTCAATTAGAGTATGCCCAAATTATTGGAAGCTTAATGTACTTGATGAACTGCACTCGCCCAGATATAGCTTATGCAGTAAGTAAATTAAGTAGATATACGAGTAATCCGAGAGTAGAACACTGGAAAGCAATTATAAGGGTTCTTAGATATCTCCGATTTACTCGTAACATTGGGCTTAATTATACTAGATATCCAGCAGTACTTGAAGGATACTGTGATGCAAATTGGATATCGGATACAAAAGACTCAAAGTCCACCAGTGGGTATGTCTTTACTCTTGGTGGGGCGGCTGTATCTTAGAAATCTTCCAAACAGACTTGTATTGCTAGGTCTACTATGGAATCTGAATTCATGGCTTTAGACAAAGCTGGGGAAGAGGCAGAATGGCTTCGCCACTTCCTTGAAGATATTCCAATATGGCCAAAACCGATGCCTGCTATATGCATACATTGCGATAGTCAATCAGCTATAGGTAGAGCACAGAGTCATATGTATAACGGTAAGTCATGACACATTCGTCGTCGACATAACACCGTGAGACAACTACTCTCTAATGGAATTATTTCCATAGAATATGTTAAGTCTAAAGACAACATAGCGGATCCACTAACCAAAGGGTTAGCAAGAGAGTTAGTTGAGAATTCATCGAGGGGAATGGGACTAAAGCCTATTAAATAAGAGTTACCACAACGGCAACCCAACCTAGTTGACTGGAGATCCCAAGATCTAGGTTTAAAGGGACAACCGAGTTGTGATTGACTCAGAAGGATCACTGGGGAGTCTAACTCTTACCCATTTCTATGATGAAATAGTGATGTCTGCAGCGATTTAGGTTAAGTAATACTTTTAATGATTCTTATATCTAGGTAAACCTAGTGGAGTATGGCAGGATACTCTTCATAAGAATCACCTATGTGAGTGTGAACTGGGCCGGTTCTGTGAGATTTGTGAAGGGCTACAATTCTCTAGAGCACTCATGAAGACCAGGTTGTTCAGGGCCAAAATGAACACAATAGTGAGAACTAAACTGTGTCTGGGAATATACTGTGTGAGTTCTATTGTCTTGGTTTACATAAACGGCTGAACAGTTCAAAACATCATATTCACTAGTTAGCTAGTAAATCCGATAGTGTCTCACAAGGGAATGTTCAAAGCCAAAAGCTACCTATCCTTTGCAGAATATTTTCAATTTCTGTACTCTCTGTAATTAGATCATGTTGTTGCATTTTCTCTCCGTCAACTTCCATTCATGTGGGGGATTGTTGGAAAAAATAGTTTTATATAGGTATATTTTTTAGCCCAATTTGGATGGACCCCAAACGTCTTTTGGGGTGGGTCCGTAGAGGTGAAGTGTTCCTTGCCGCGTGGCAAGTCACACGGTGAAGACGAAACGTCAAAACCATTTATGAGTGAATGGGAAATTGACGTCGTTTTCGGGTCTAACATTAATTTTTTAGATAAAATTCATTTGAATTTTTTCAATAAAAATTATTGTGTGAATTTAATTTAATTCTAAGTTCAAATTTTGGTTTCCTAAGTGGTTTCCTAAAATTTGTAATTGTAGGAATTTAATTTAATTCTAAATTCAAATTTTAGGTTCCTAAGTGCTTTCCTAAAGTTTGAACCTTTTCATTTATTTATTAAACTATTCTATTTGTTTAATATATATATATATATACAAATGGTTTAATATATATATATATTCAAAAATAGTTTATGTAATAAAATTCAAACAGTTGCTCTAACGGACATATGTTTTCCACTAACGGACAAAACCACTATTATAATAGTGAGTGCACTGTTTAAAGTTTGGTGTGCACCTTTTCGCTTTATGGTGGTACCTGTTCGGATCAAATTTGGTTGCCTATAAATGCATTCATTTTCAGCAGTTCTTGTATGATCCCGAAAAATTCAGTCTGTTTGTGGACTTTTTGCTGTCCAAAAATTCTGCATTTTTTTTTATTCTTCATATTAGTTTTAGTATAATTTTCAGAGAGTTAGAACACAGGTTTGGTTCGCCGAACAAATTTATTTGAAGTGCTTCTATAAATTTGTGAAGATCATTCTATCCTGGGAGATAGACGCCATTCAACCGTAAGCATCGTAGCGGGGCGAATCTGTCTTAAGGACAGAGTGTCACACACTCAACTTGGTCTTGTAATTTTTTATTTGATTCGATAAATAAATCTGGTATGTTATTTATTTATTTTGTTTGAATTTATTTCAAGTTATTTTATTTTCTCAGAAGATTGTTCTAACATGTGTTTGGTATAAAAATTTGAGAAGAGATTTGAGAAAGAAAATAGAAAAAGTAAGTAAAATGTGAGTAAAATATATTTATATTTTATCTAATTTCATACATCTTCTTTTTTCTTTTTAAATTCTTTCCCAAATCTCCGAATCAAACACAACAGTAGTCACTACCTTTTTCCCATTACCCATGGCCATTGCCCACCCCTTATCCCCCAACTAGCCAAACCCCTTCTCTGCCACCATTGCTAATGGTATCATGGGTGAAAACAGTTGTGTTGTATGCAAGGATAGATCAAAGAGGTGCGGAGGGAGGCTATCGCACATCAAAAATTTTTTAAAATATCATATATTATATTAAAAATTTTAAAATAACTAAAAATTATAAGAATTTTCACTTTCAAATATAATTTGTACTTTTAATTTGACAATTCTGAATTCATTCCTGATTGTGTGGTGTTGGACGAAATCAATGAAGAATGAGAATAGTAGTGAGTAGGTGGAAGAGCGCGAGGAAGCAATAGGTGGGGTGACAGGGTGGAGCTAGTTGGCAAGGGGGTAAAAAGCAGGTGATATGTACTTTTACAAAATTATGAAAGTACTAGTCAATAAAATATAACAAGAAAAAGGAAACATCATGTTTTGGCATTAGATACTAGGGGCAATTTATTGAGTTATAATTTATGAGGAATTGATGTTTTGTGATATTTATGTTAATTTATGTAACAAGAAACTTGGGGATTCTAGTCATAGTCAAATTGTTGATTTGGTTTGTTACATTTATTTTCTAGAAAATGCTACAAGTCTCAAAATGGATCTCACATTTATGTGAAATTTTTAATTATTTATTTAATAAAAAATTCAATATAAATTCAATATCTCTAATATTACCTTCATTTTCTGGTGTGCAAACACTATAGCATTAAATGGGTAGTAACTAGGTCTAGTTGGCTTTGTACTTCTGCATAAGCATAAGATATAGCATTGAATGGGTTGCAACTAGGTCTAGTTGGCTTTGTACTTCTGCATAAGCATAAGATATTGTAGTTAGATTGTGTTTCTCTTTTATTTAAATTAAAATTTGAGAGAATTTGAAGTGTTCACAATATTTATAATGGGTCTTATTTTGATAATATTTAAATTTTTTATTTTATAAAAAAAAATTGTGTATATTATTAATAAAAAATATTAGACCGATTCGATAATTGTGATATTTTTATTTTATCATATTTGTCTTTAAAAAAATAAATGGTATATTTTTAAAAGCATATTTGTCATTAATTTTTCTTAAACAAACGTAATAAAATAAAAATATTACGATTATCGGATTAACTTAATTTTTTATAAATAATATACAAGAAAGATTTTACAAATTAATTAATTTAAATTATCAAAATAAAATATGTATATGGGGTGAGTCTCACACATCTAAAGTAAAATAAAAAATAGTAGAGAAAATAATGATTGATTTTGAGGATTTTTAAAATAAAGAGCTACTACCACAATGGAAGTTTATAAGAGTAGCATATGTTTATGGAAATCTTTCTATGTGCATATTTATGTATTTTATTACGTATTTTTATGATATATATTATGAATTTTATAATAAATTTCACGTAATCTTCTGATAGAATTATGATAATTTGTAATTCAGAAATAAAGTTATATATTTTTATAGGGTGAATTACACTAATGATCCCTATAGTTTGATATTTGTGTCGCTTTGGTCCCTAATCTTTTAAATAAGGACAATTGAAGACATCATTGTTCCATTTTAAGGCCAACGTCGTCAATTTAATAAAATATAAACTAGTTTGATAAAAATAAATATCAATTTTTTTTTTTGAACTTTTAAAAATTATTTCTACCCACAAAAGAAAAAATTATATAAAAATGATAAATCTTTTATATATTTTTTTTACTTTTTTAACAAATTAATATTTAGGCCAAGTTTGGCATATAGCCAAAACGCTAAAAAGCCAAAAGTTACTTAAAAAAGTTAAAAAGTTAATACTATTCACCAAAAGTCAATAATTACGGCTGCACAACTCCCAAGTCAAATTTTTCCTTACAAATCAATTTTTACAATTTTTTATTACACATTTTTCCATAAAAAGTAAAAAAGTTAACCCAAACATCCATATTTTCAACCTCCATTTTTTAGTCTAAAAAGACAAAAAGTGCACTTATTTAGGATACCCCAAACAACCCCTTAATATGTGTTTTTGGATGATGATCATGTATTGGGTGATTGTTTTTGTTGATATTTTTGAATGGTTATCATGTATAGATAATTGTATTTGTTGTTAACAAATATTTTTAGATGGTTATCATATAATAGATGGTTATTAGGTTTTTAATGTGCAATTGATATGTTTAATAAATGAAATATTTTTAGTTTTAAATTTTTTGATTTAATGGATTGGTTTAATAATGACATCAAAGTTGCTGCAATGTTTGACTTTTGAAAAAATAGAAACGAATTTAACGAAAATAAATATAAAAAAATTATTTCTACCCTCCCAAAAGATAAAATTATATAAAAATAATGTTTTTTTGAATTTTTTTCACAAATTTAATTTTTAGTATCTAGAAAAAATTTCTTAAAATAGATTCTTAAAAGTAAATCAAACAGAATTTTATAATCAAAAAAGTTCCATCATTATTCATTAAAAAAAAGACCATTACATTTCAAACAACATACAAGTTAACCAACACAAAATAAATTGTATAACGACTTTGCCCTTAAAATCGACTGTTTGTAAAGGAATTATATTTGATTGTCCTTATTTGGAATACGATTCAAAATTCAGGATCAAATGTATCACAATTAAAAAGTTAGGGACTAAAGTGACACAAGTCTCAAATTACATAAACTGTTAGTATAATTCGTCCATTTTTATAATAATGTTATATATTTTTTTATTGGGCAAAATTCATTTTACTTTCCTGTGATATGATTCGATAACACTTTCCCCTTCTGTCTTTTAAAAATAGTCATATACCCTGTGTGATTTTGGACTAAAATGCAACTTTAACACCATTAATGTTAACAATAAAACGACAGTTATATCCTTCATATCTTCTTCTTCTTCTATTTTTAGCTCTCCTTGTAATATATAAATTTACCTCTATGACTAAGAAAAAAAAATTAAAAACATAACACAAAACTAATTTAAAAAACTAGAGTTTCCTAAATAATTTTTTTAATAAACTGAATTTTTAATTTGTGTTAACTTATAATTTAATTTGTTAAATATATATGTATATGTTTAATTTAAAATGTTATTAAATAATAAATTGAGTTAAAAATTAAAAATTAGATTAAGGTAGTTTATGATTTAATTTGTTATATATATGTGTTATGTATATGTTTTATTTAAAATGTTATTAAATAAAAAATGGATTAAAATTAAAAATTAGATTAAAGTAGTTTGATAATTAATTTTTATAATAATAAATTAAGGTATTTAGGTTAATGTAATTATATATAATATGTATGTTTAATTTAAAATATTATTAAATGAGAAATTTAGATAAAACAGAAAGGTAAAACAAGGTTAGTTTCGTCTTTTTATATTGAAATTTAATTTAGACTAATTTTTTTTTTCCTTCCCCACTCTCAAAATAGGCATTTGAGACACACTTTTGGTTAGTTTGGATGGAAAATGTAAGAGCATCCACGATGGATGTGTTAAAAATGTATGTGTGTTATATGACAAAAAGTGATAAAAGTGAGACTAAAAAATGTGTGTTAAGAGTTTGTTAATTTAGTGAGTAAATGGTGATACAATGAATGTGTTAAGATGTGTGTTGAGAATATATATATATACATATAATAAATAAAATATAAAATAATTCAAAAGTGCAGTGGGCCCCCACCCCACTGCACTGTCAGTGCCTCTATCTCTTTCTGTTAGTTAACACATTTGTTTGGTAATAGCCGGCCGGCCAAAAAAAACTCCACAATTTTTTTTCTTTTTCTTGAAGGGCCAAACGTCCGAGGGGACGATCGGCTTGACATCCCCACGGCAGTTCCATCTCTCTTCCTCGCTGGCTAAAACGCTGGCTGCAGTTAACACGGTATTTAGCATCTGACACGAACTTTGACTACTAATGAACAACTTAGCAGCTCCATTGTATGAACAAAATGGAGATTGGCTGGCAAAAGTTTAACATCTGACACTAGTAGAGGGTTAACAACTCCATTGTGGATGCTCTAAGTGTAGCATTAGTCCAAAACCACTTGGGAGGTATATTGTTATTTTTTTTAAAAAAGGATAAAGTGCTATTAGGTCATAACACAAAGGGGGTAAAATGAATTTTACCATTTTTTATTTAAATCACAAAATGTGTGACTTTGCCCAAAAAATACATAACACTATCATAAAATGTATAATTTTATTTTTTAAATCACAAACTATCGTAATTCTATAAAAAAAATTACATAATATTTATTATAAATATATATAACATGTATTAAAAAATGTATATAATAAAGGTACATATTATAAAGGTTGTGTACTGAAGGATTTGCCAGTATTTATACCTCTTGTAGTTCTTTAAGCAATGGCAACCGGTTGGATTTTTCGGATTTTGAGCGTAGATTTTTGTTTTTAGACTCAATTATTTATTATAAACTTGACAATTTTGATCTACTTACCACTATACTTTACCTTATCTAATTAATACTCTTTTAAAATATTTATTTTAAAATTAGTTTAAACAAATATAATCAGGCCACGAAATTTTACCATTGTGTGGCAAATCAATATTTTCATTTTAATGTAAATTAACATCAATACTAGGCCTTTTTATGCATGACACTTGAGAAAATGAAGCTCAGATGCCTTCCATCCAAAATAAGAAATTGGAGCTAACATGGCTTGCATACAAAATAAGAAAGAATATTAATTAACATATAATATAATTTTAGTTATTTTGGGGCCATTTGAGAAGTCAAAAAAAAGGCTAGCTTTTGTTTGGAGTGTCCTAAATAAGTACATTTTTTGTCTTTTTAGGCTAAGTTTGGGAACTTGTAAAAAAGTTAAAAAGCCAAAAAGTTACTCAAAAAGTTAACACTATTCACCAAAAGTCAACAATTACGGCTGCACAACTCCCAATTCGAATTTTTCCCTACAAATCAATTTTTATAATTTTTTATTACACATTTTTTCATAAAAAGTCAAAAAGTTAACCCAAACATTCATATTTTTAACCTCAATTTTTTAGTCCAAAAAGACAAAAAGTACACTTATTTAAGACACCCTAAACAACCCCTAGACTAAAAAATTGAAGAAAAAAATATGAATGTTTGGATTAACTTTTGACTTTTTATGAAAAAATATGTATTAAAAAATTGTATAAATTAGTGTGTAGAGAAAATTAAGATTGAGAGTTGTGGAGCCGTAATTTTTGACTTTTGGTGAATAGTGTTAATTTTTTAACTTTTTGAATAACTTTTTGACTTTTTAACTTTTTATGGACTTCCCAAACTTGACCTTAACTTATTTTAAGTCATATGTGGGTGTTTGGGAAGTGAGTTTTTATGTAGATTTTAGTAGATGTAGATTTTTATGAGATAAAAAATTTTTAGTGTTTGGGAAGATAGTTGAGTTTTTATGTGGTTGGATGTGATGTTTGTGAGAGAAAAAGTGAAATGATTATGGGGTTGGATGTGATATTTTGTTTGGATGTGTTTTTTTTGTTTTGCAAAACTTTTGTCTTTTAGTAGTTTTTATGAGATAAAAAATTTGGGATGTTGCTTCCCAAACACCACCAATTATCTATGATATTTTTTACAGTCCCGTTACAGAGTTCGAATTTCTCGAGCTTGAATTTGCCCGAAAAATCAAACGACGTCGTTTGATTTTTTTTTTTTTTTTTCTTCCTTTTCTCTTTGAAGATGAGCAGAGAGAGGGAAAGCTGAGAAGATGAACATAGAGAGAGATGAGAAAGCTAAGAGAGAAGAGGGCATTCATCAACACAACAACAACACATTCAACAACAATACATTCATCAAAAACACATCATCATAACTTTTTTCGAATCTGGAAAAAAAAATTTCAACTACACAACATACATTCATCAACAACATCAATCACAAAGAAAAAAAAATTAAATTGTCGAATTTAAAAAAAAAATTAAAAAATCCAACAACACAACATCATCATCAACAACAACAATCATCAACATCTTCATCTTTCAGATCTAGATCCACTAGAAAAGAAAAAAAAAAAAAAAAAGTAGAGAGAGCAGAGGCAAGAGACCCACCAGCATCACCGTCGAATCATCTTCTTTTTCTTCAGATCCATATCCAAATCAACAAATCATCTTCATCTTCCTCTTCGTTTCTTCCTCTTCTCTCTCTTTTCTCTCTTTCGCCTGTGTCTGTCTTCAAACAAGAAAAGGAAGTAAAAGGAAAAAAAAGCAAGAAAATGAAGAAAAAGGAAAAAAATAAATAAATAAACCCAACACGATGTCGTTTTGGGTTTCGAGTCACTTATTTCGAACCCTCAAATAATTTTCTATTTTTTATACACAAAAAAGTAAAAATATTTATATAAAAAAAATTTAACTTTTCAAATCACCTTTTTATTGTGAGGTAAAATTTGACTATGAGTTTGTTTGGAAAGTAAATTGGTTTTTTAGTTTTTAACTATTTTAATTAAGATTAAAAAATTTCGTTTGAGAAAGGTTTTTTTAAATTTTTTAATTTTTTATAAAAAAAATATAATAATTATGAATTAGATGTGATATTTTATCTTATTAAATTAAAAAAATTATTTTATTTTTTTTTAATTAAAATAACTCCAAACCCAACCTAACCTCTCTTTCCAAACGAAACCTATAGATAATCTGAGAAGATCATCTCCTTCGGGATATGGCAAATGTTGACGGCACCTATGATGGATTCTTTGAGCTCTACACCTACAAAGTCGAGGATAGTACTTTGTGACGATTGGATGTCAATCAGGGGTTAGAGTGATAAATCAATTAAATAAGGTGGTATTACATATATTAAATAATATATTAATAAATAATATGACATAAATTTAAATTTTTTAAATATTTATAATTTATATAATAAATAAGGTTTATAATAATTACATAATATTAGTTAATATATTAATTAATAATATAACATTATTTATTAAATAATTTGAATTAGACTTATGTTCGATTTGTTAAAAATTTATTTAAATTGTTAAGTAAATAAATAAAGTTTGAATACAATTTAGATTGGTTAAAGTTTTCAAACTAAATTTAAACCGTTTTTATTTACTCAGTTTGATAAGCTCAAAAATATATAAAAATACCAAATTACTCGAGCTTAATATTACTGAAATCCATTTAAAATCTACTTGAAAATTTTACAAATTAAATTTAAACAAATTTTAAAATTCTATAAAATTTTCAAATTAGGTTAGAACAATTAACTTTTCGGCTTTCACCCTTAATAAAAAACATAGCTTAAATGGGATAGAACAAGTTATCATTTCGCCAATGGTGTAGTTCTACTCTTTGAGTGTTTATTTTGACGGATTAAATAAAGAGGGATTGAAATTTATCGGATTATAATTCTGGGAATATTTTGTTAGATAAGATATGTATTCCATTTTTTTATTTAGTCATGGAATTAAATGTCAGGAAAGGATTATTTGGTTGAATAGAATATGAATCTTATATTTGTTTGAGATATTATGGAGAATAATAACTGCTCAAATAACTATTTTATCATTTTCAATTATTTACTAACTAATAGTAATATTAAACATATCTTTAATATTTTAATTATTTTTAGCAAGATTAAATAATAAAAAAATTTACACAATTAAATAAATTTATTTTTTAAATTAAATAAATAAAATATCAATAAAAATATATGTTATTTTTTTAATTAAAATTTTAAATAATTTATTTTAAAAAATAATAATAATTAAATAATGAAATTAAATAAAACGTCTATTAAAATTTAAATAATGAAATTAAATAAATATAAACAAAATTTTAAAATAAAACATCAATAAAATATCTATAAAAAATTATTTTAAAAAATTAAATAAATAAAACATCAATAAAAATTAATTTTACTAAATATAATACATAATTAAATGGTAAATGGTCAAAATAGTCATTTCACCATCTAATTCCCATATTCCCTCCTTATTGGGAAATTCTATTTCCACCCACTTAAATAACATCTTTTCTTAATACACATTCCTATTAATTTATATATTGATTAATTTTCTCAATATACACACTAAAAATTACAATTACAACCTTCACTCAATATTATTATACACACACCAAATACCCTTCCTTCCCTTTTCTACACACTGTTTGAAAACTAGAAGACCAAATTCTGAACTTCCACCATGCCTGGTAGGGTTTAACGCTTGGGAAGGCGTGTTGGGCTAGGTTAAGGCATTCTTCGAAGACTGAGTCACAGGCTGAGTTGAAATCCGGCGATGAGTCGAAGCTTCGAGAGACTCGTTTTGACGTTGATAACCCCATCGCCTCTCTCTCTCTCGATTGATCGAGAAATCTAGTGAGGCTCAACGACGATGATGATAAGGTTTACATTTTGCGTAACAGATGAGGAGTAAAATTGGAATTTTATGGCGATTAGACCCTGTTTGGTTTTGCTTAATTTCAGGGAAATTCTACAAGAGTGCTGTGAATCAAATGGGTCTTTGATTGTTTGCTCTGTTATTCATCCATTCTCAACACAAATGGGTTTTCGAACAATCATCCCTTCTTTGCTCCTGTTCGATTCTTTGCTCTTGAGCGATTCAAATGTGTTGTGAATCAGGTACTTCACATCTATACAAATGGGTCTTCAAACAATCATCCCTTCTTTGCTCTGAATCAATCGTATCCATTCAAGAGTGTTGTGTATACATATTTGTCGAGAAAGAATCAAACAAATGGGAATAACGGAGCAAAGAAGGGAAAAAAACTATGAAATAAAAGAATCAACAGTGATTAATTCACATATAATACCCAAAGTTGGAGGAAAAAAAAAAGAGTATAAAATAAGAAATTGTGTACACAGACCTCTAGCTTGGATGTTTAAGTGTGTGGATGGATGTCTATTTTGGTCATTTTATTTAAAGGTAAATTTGTAATAAAAATAAAGTTCATTAAGTGTATAGACAGAGACAATATGGTATGTGGAAATAGAATTTCCCCTCCTTATTTGTGTCCCAACCCCCTCCCCCAATGGGACACAATAGTCCAACACATTTGAGACTAATAATTCGGGGCAAAATTGGAAAACTAAACATCGGATATAAATCATATCCTACCCTCTAATTCTATCCCACTCTCCAATCCCTCCAAACAAATAACATCTTTGGGCTCATTTGGGAAGGGAGGGTTTGGGTTTTTTTCGCTAAAATAGTCACAAAAAATAAAATAGGCTTTTTAGTCAAATAAGACAAAACATCACATCCAACTCATAATCATTATATTCTTTCTCTCACAAAAAAGTCAAAAAAGCCAAAAGCCTTTCCCAAACGAGGCTTTTTAGCCCCAGGCTAAAATAGCTAAAAAAATCAAAAAGCTAAAAAACCAACTCACTTCTCAAACGAACCCTTGTGTTGAACACTGCTTATAAAAGAAAATTCAAGCTCCGATGCTTATAATAAAATAAATTTTTAATTTTGTTAATTTAATTATTATTTTTTGATTTATTTTTAATTTAAATTGTTTGTTTACTTTTGTTAAATAAACTGATGGAAAAAATAATATGTTTGTCACTAAATTCAATATAAGTCTATATAAAATGTTTAAAATGTTTTTTTTCATTAAACTTAATGACTAAAATATCATTTTCAGTGAATTTTACTTAATAAAAATAGATGAATTAAATTAAAAATAAATCAAAAGATTAAGAATTAAATTAATAAAATTAAAAAATCAGAATTTATTTTTTATAGTGGTAAAACTTTGAATTTTTTTTATAATTTTTTTTATTTATGTATCATTATGTAAAAATGTTATCTACACTTGTCTTATGACTACATTAAATAGTTAAAATATGTTATGTGCTGCTTTGAAGTGGAGGAGCATATATTATGGGATTATTTGGAATGATTTTAATAAATATATTTTTGATTTTTTATGAAAAATATATATATATATAAATATAATATAATTCAAAAAAATTAAAAATATATATATATATTATTTTAGTTCATGTCAAATCTATTATATAAGGAAAAAGCTTTTTTTAACCTACAAATCTTATGGGAGCTTTATTATTCTAATCTTAATTTCTTAATTTTCTGATTTTAAAAATAAAAAAAAATTTAAAAAAACTTTCCCACCCTCTGATTTAAATAATATATAGATATTTACCTAAATCCTATCATCCCCTATAATAGTAGTCTAAACTTTGGGAGAGAGAGAATGACCTAAACCTTACGCAGCAACCTAATCTTTGGGAGAGAGAGAATAACCTAAACCTAACGCAGCAGCCTAAACCTAAACCTATCATAGCAGCCTAATTCTTACGCAGCGGCAGCAACCTACACAGTAGTTTGGGAGAGAGACTAAAACAGAATTTTGGAAGAAAAACATTTTAAAATCAGTAAGTAAATTATTTATTTTTTAATATGGTAATTATATTTTCAAATTGATTAAGAATGATTGTATTCATTAGCTTCACATAAAGTATTAACTAGTGATGATTAAAAACGATTGTATTCATTATGTTCACATAAAGTATTAATTATTGATGATGATTGGATTGTATTTTGTGAGTGTGATTGGACTTAATTTATTTTTCAATACGGTGATTGTATTTTTAATCTATGTTTTTCAAAAATAAAAAAATATATATTGTATTCATTATGTTCACATAAAGTATGCAGTATTGATGATAATGATTAGATTATATTTTGTAATTTGATTGTATTCATTATGCTTTTTAACTATTAATTAACTTAATTCGTGGTTGGGTTTTTAACTCATTATGTTTTTTGAAACATAATTGTATTTTTTAATTATCAATTGACTTCATTGCTTCTTTTTTTTTTTTTTTTATGACCAAAAATGTGATTTTGTTTTTTTGCACTCCGTTTTGATTATACAGTGATTTTATTTTTTTAAATGACTGTGATTTTTTACATTCCATTTAATCTATGTTTTTTATAAAAAAAAAACTATTGTCTTCATTTTTTTGAATACAATCACATGGTGATTGTATTTTTAATCTATGTTTTTTGAGGAAAAAAAAATTAGATTGCATTTATTAGACTCACATAAAGTGCCCACTATTAATGATGATTAGATTGTATCTTGTGATTGTGATTGAACTTAATTTAATTTTTAATACAGTGATTGAATCTATCCTTTTTGGGAAAAAAAAAAAAAAAAAAAACAAATTGGATTGTATTCATTAGGTTCAAATAAAATACCCACTATTAATGATGACGATTACATTGTATTTTGTAATTGGGTTTTTAACTCATTGTATTTTATTTTATTTTTTTAAAATGGCTGTGTTTTTTAACTATTAATTAACTTAATTCGTGATTTTTTTTTTTTTTGATTAGGTACAACGTTAACATTGTGATCAAAGACAATACTGGTTCAATAAATCTCATTGTTCAAGATAAACGGACAAAGTCCATCTTACGATGTCAACCATTATATTTGAAGAATATGAGATCAAAGGTACGAAACTATACAATTTATTATAAATAAATTATTCCTACATTTTCAAACACAATGTTATAATTCCAAAATTTTAGAGAATAATAGAGTTAGAATGATTAAAAATTATATTACGTCATGCCAAGATCGTACCTATGCATTTATCATACATGCACCAACAATGCAACGTCAATTAGATTGTGCACCGTGCGTTGTAGACACCCCATTTTTTACGGTCCTTAAGATTTGGGCGCAACTGATTGATCACTCTATGATGAATGTGTACGCTTGTCAAATGCTTGACTTCCTCAGCAGGAAATCTTAGTTTTGAACCTACAAACCTTGTGCCTTGTTTTGAACCAAAGCAGTGGTTTTTCAAGCCTGAGCATTCAGGGACTTGCAGACCCACCAATGTGGCATGCTGCCCACTATTAGTGGCCTGCCGCCCATTAGTGCAAAAAAACAGATATTTTATGCCAGCTATCTCCACAGATACATGCATCATTCCAGCTGTGTCTGTAAGGATATTTTCGAAAGTCTCTCATATATTTCTATATATAGATGACCCTCTCTTTTGTTAGAAGGGTTAGAAAAGATTTTGAATTTAGAAAATTTTGGAGAGCAAAATTTTGGAAAATTTCTCTCTCTCTCTCTCTTGCAACTTCCATAACCTTTGCCTACATACTCTAAACCAAACCTAGAGAGTTTCTTGCTGAGGTGATTTGAGCTTGTATTTTAGCACTTGAGGCACTTGAGAGTGTGAAATAGTGGTTTGGAAATTCAAGGAATCATTCCTCTTCAAGAGGTATACATTCTAGTTCTTTTGTACCATCTTCTTCTCATCTTTTCTTGTTGTTTTTGAGCTTTTATTACCTGTATTTTTTGGCTGAAACTTGTGATTTAAGGCCATTAAAGGTAGAGGGGTTGATAACCCTTCTTTGAATCATACTTCTAAGGCCTTTGCCCTTGTGTTTCCCATCTTCTCATCAACTATTTTTGAGCTTTTTACCACTAATTTTCAGAGACTAAAATCATGTTTTGAAGTCCCAAAAATGGAGGGGTTAACCTTCCCTCCTTGGGCTTGTGTGCTAGTTTTAATCCCTCAATATTTTAGCTTATTGTTGTAGTTGTTTTTGTCTTAATTCCAGCACTTTTTTGGACTGTTTTAGGACTATTTTAGGACTGCTTTTATGAGTTAGTTTCATTCATGCTTCGTATAGTATGCTTGTAGTGTAATGGTCCTCATAAGCTTGGTGGTTTAGGCCTTAACCACCAACGTATTTGAGTTGATAGCATTTATTTCTTGCTTTCCATACTTGTGTTCACCTCTAAGTATCTCTGCAACCTCCTTCATTTCTTGGTCAGGGTATTTTGATAAATAGAACATAATAAAAAAAAATTAAAAAGAAAAAAAAAGAAAAAAAGAGTATAGTCAGGATATTTTTGGGGGGAAGTGAAAGAAGAGATAAGGAGAATATTATTATGAAAATGTTTTTGGGTGGAAGAAAAGAAAAGAGAAGATGGGTCAGGAAGATATGATTATGTTGTTAGTACTGAAGAATACAATTATGAAGACAGGTGGGTGGAAAATGATAGATTAAAAAAATAAATGGGGGTCAGTAGGAATGATAAGGTTTTGAGTGGGAATATATGTGGTGAGCACCGAATATGAGAATGAGGGAGCATGCACGATCAGGGAGAAGGTGGAGAGTATTTGTTTGGAGGAAAAAAGCTGAAAAGAGAGTGGGGGCAGCATGGAGAAAAAAAGAAAAAAATGAGTTTTGTTTTTTTTTAAATATCTCTCTCTCTCTTTCTCTCTTGAGAATATGGGGGGTTGGTGGCAAAGTTGTATAGATTTGATTATTGGTTTTGATAGAGTGATAGAGAATTTTCAGCAAAAGGGGCTCTGAGTGGGGGATGAGTGATATTATGTTTTAGAGAGAAAATCTAAGAAAGAGTGGAGAAAAAGAGTTTTTAAAATATATATCTCTCTCTCTGGTCTGGGGGATGAACAGACAGACTCTCTCTCTCTCTAATTTCCTTTCCTTTCCGGACTACATGGCTTTCCCTCATTTGAAAATTCATAGAATTCTCTGTAAAAATTGTTCTTTTGTGGACTAACGAACAATAACCACAATCTCTCTCTCTCTCTCTGGTGGAGGAGAATAAAAAGGAACAATGTTTTTTCTCTCTCTCTCTCTGGAATTGAGAGGAGAACAAAGCCTTGAGTTTGAGCTACACACACATATGGAGACAACACACAAGCTCTTTCTCGCGGGTTTGATGGTAATGATCAACACACAAACTCTCTCTCTCTCTCTCAAAACCGAGAGACCAAAACCGATTGCTTTTCTTCAACAAAACCAGAGGCTGTTGCCGTTTGGTAGACGGACCTCCATTGTAGCTCCAAAACACTGCTGTCGTCTTTATCACCGAAGACCCACGCCACTTTGCATACCGTCGGCCTATGCGACAGTCAATCAAAGCCTTACTCTGTGTATGTGACTACCCGGCTCACACAGCTTGCACAGCTTGCTTCGCATTCACCACCGTTGGTTCCTGCCTTGACCAGCCAACGCCGACCACATCGCTGATTCAGCGCAGTGTTGGTCTACCCAGCTGCATGGGTTAGAAGGCTCGTTACGCTGTGTTATGAAGCTCCTACAACCCCATTTGATGTCATCCAAGCTGTGCTTAAAAATGAGTTGGGTCAATGTGTTGATGATTATCAAAAGCCTTCAAAAAAGATAGCAGAGGCGTTCAAAGACCTCGCCAACATGTTGAAGTCAAAAACACCAAATGCCCAACTCGAAACTGACCTCTGCTCTCTATCTCTCTCTCAACCTAACCTCTCTATCTCTCTCTTGCTGGTTGGGCATGAGAAGAGAGCTTCTCTTGATCTAGGGCTCTTACGCACACAGACATTTTCAGAGAAGTTCAAAGCCATGAAGCAAAAATGTTCAAGGCAGCAACGACTCTCCTTCTCTGATTGCAGCCTTTACTCTCTCTTTCAGATGCTCAAACTTATCTCTCTCTCTTAATTTTCTCAGTGTGGCTACACTGTCTTATATTCTCATCTACCTCTCTCTATATAGATATATATACATACAGTGAATTTTTCTGGAGGCTTGATCATCGTCATATGCAATCGCCAATTGCTAGAATAACTGCGCAAAATGGTACGAGACGAACAAGGGCTGTACAGTGGCGAAAGAAGGTGCATATGAGGAGAGGATATCAGGGAGGCTACTCACTGTTGGTTGATGAAGAAGATAATACTAGTCAAAAATTTTATTATGGAGCAACGGGTACATGAAGAGGGAGAAAACAGAGATCAGGTGCTGATGGTCAAAGTATTCCTACGGCAGTGCAAGGCTCCTAATCGGGTTACAATATGAAGGCAAGCTCGCTTGAGACTCGTGAGCAATATCAGATGGGTAGACCGAACCAAGAAGCTATGGACAGATTCTATGTGGAGGATTGAGGGAATTCTGTGTGGGTGCTAATTTGGCCCACTGTTGTGTTCAAAACCAGCACATGGTTTGTGTTGGGGTTTTTTTTTTTTTTTTTACCCAAGATTGTGGGAGTTTGGTGCTGCAGAATGATAACTCACGTGGATATCACTTTTGTTGGGTTGGTGCATTTTTTATTCGCCGGTGAGTTGGTCTTAAAGAGGTTTGGGCCGGCTTGACAGTGGGCTGGTTTTGAGTGTTGGTATATATATAATATATATGCAACTTCAAAGTTCCATTTTGAGTGGCTTAGATGGGACCCTCCATTGAAGATGAGTTTACATAGGCTGAGGCCTACTGGATTGAAGAAAACTGATTTTTGCTAATTGTCGACTTCACGAGGGGTCGGGGGTTTAAAACGCTAGGCTTCATAATTTTTTGGCTTACTTGTTGGCCCAATTTCCAGTAGAGAAAAGGAGTGAAAGGTGCCAGTGGGTTATTGAGTTGGTTTATTAATTGTGGGCAGTCTGTTTCTCCAAAATACATGAAGTTCTTCATTTTATTTTTATTTTGAGTGCTTGTGAGGATTTTATTCCATTCATCTCCCTCAGATCCGTAATATTTAAAGTGTTGTAATAATTTCCCACCCCGCTTTTTTCTATCCTATTCTTTAATCGCTTTCCCTAACTGTGCATATATATATATATATATATATATCTTACATGCCATGCATATCCATGCTCTTATATACATGATTCATGCCTAGATCCAGCTAAATTTGCATCTTAGTGCTTTAATTGATTATTATATGATTTTGTGCGCTATAGCATGTTTTGCAATATTTCACATGTCATGTTTTAGAAGCCAGATCTTTAGAAGCATTCTTGTGTATGTATTGCATTAGGATTTTGTATATAGGATCATGCATATTTTACTAATTTTGTTTTGTAGCTGTTCGCGGGACGTCGGTAAATATGTGAGTTGTTATACTTTAGCATCCCACTTATACATAATTTTCTTATTATGTTTAGCATCTTACCATGTGGCTATTTGCTTATGTGATATAATTGTATGAATGTCAGTGGATGGAGGTTGTGTCGCTTAATTTGGAATAATGTTGATTTTCATGTTTGTAAACTCAATTTATTTGGGTTGTGCATCTTCAAAACTCTTTCAAAACTATATGAAATCAAGTTGTTCCAAAATGGGTGACATAGTCTATACTTATATGCTTCACATAGTAAATTTTAGGATTTATTAAATAATCAAAACATGAACATATAAAGAAAATAAAATTCATATCGTGGTTAGTAAAGGCTGATCTTTTGATTAGGTGAGCGGGGGTGCTCAATTAATGACCTTCTCCTCTCACACCTAAGGTTCCGAACCGGGACAACTTTGGCTATGACGAACAATGGTCTTGGCATGAGTCATAGGTTTCCTAATTTCCCAAAATATTAGGTGGCAACTCTGAGATCTGATATTGCAGTCCATTTCTGGCAAAAAGTTTTGTAATAAAATGGATTTTCTAAAAGTTGTCAAATCTAGACTCTCATCCGTGTTTCACATTGCACTCGTGTGACTAGATATCATGGGTCCGAACTGTTTAACGCACATAGGTACCCCCCAGGCATGTTACAGTTTCTGGTGACTCTGCTGGGGATTTTATAAAACCTTGACTCGAACTCCATGATATGATTTTTATTTTCAATTATATGTTTATTGCATTGCATGCATTGATGCACTTAAAGTTCCTGTGTTGCCCAGATACTGGTGGGAGCACATGCACACTTTTTGTGACACTACACCTATCTCTACATTACTTTGGAGGCCTTGTGTTATAACCTTTTGAGATCTGAAGGTTATTAGACTTTGAAGAGGGGCTATGTTGACTCTTCTGATTTCCTAAAGATTTTTAGCGGTTATGGCCCGAAGGACTCTTTGGTAATGTCACATTGACTTTAACCCCTAAAGTAAAGCCAACCTTATACATATACTGAGCTATAGTACCTTTCAAAATTAGGACAGAACGCTCTCCCATTTCTAGGATATATGATACCGCTTGTTTGAATAATGAACCCTAGATCATTTCGAAAGCATAGGACAGGATAACCCTACCCTCCATAGGGGTGTTTGTTCTCTTTCCTGCTATGTGTTATGTGCAATGTATTGGATCTATACAGGGGTTCTCAAATTCGAATGAGTGGTTCAGGCATTTCAATTTGTGGGGTTCAGTGTGTTTTTAGTGAGGGCATAATTGGAAGTTCCGTTTTGTTTCTGTAATTGGGGAATGACCACCTGTTGATTGCACCAGATTTTTTTTTAATATTGTGGATGACCCACACTTTGACTGGCAATTTGAGAATGGTTGTATTCTGAGTTCGGAATTGAGTATTAAGTCTAAGTTTGATTCCACCAAGTTTGTAGAGTTAGGATTAAGCTCGAGTCATTCTAGTGAGTCAAAGTCTGTTGATTCTGAGAGTGCAAACCTAGGCATTTATGTCCTGTTTAGGTCTTTTTTTTGTCATTTTCTTTTGAGTCTGTTGTCATCGTTGAGTCGTAGTTTTTTTTCAATAAAAGTGCCATAGATTATGCCTCCTTCTGTATGCCTTTAATTCATTACATTGACCAAAAATTACAAAATGTTTTTCCAAAACTCTAATAAAAATGAAGAGAAAGAAATTCCTCGGAATTTGTAAATTTTGATCGACTGAGAGGAAGAGAGATATGCTAAGCCCTTGATGAATGAGATCATTTCTGTTAATGTGGGTATTGAGAAGGATCCTGGCTTGGTCCAGATTAGTTCTATATTATCTTTGTAAGAACACGAGTGATTAGTCACTTTGTGAAAAAAATTCAAAAAATATTTTTTGCGTGGTCCTATGAAGACATGCCTGGAATTGATCTTAAGATTATACAGCATAGGATCCATCCTGGCTTGAGGTCTGACCTCCTTAGCTGTAACACGAAAGTACCATCCTTGAGAGGGTTGTTGGGATGAAAACCCGGAAGGGCAACTCAGGCAAAAGTTAGAGTAGAAAAACAAAAAAAAAAAAAAATGAAAAAAGATTTTAAAAAAAATGAAAAAAATGAAAAAAGATAAAAAAAAAAAAATCAAAAGCTCGCAAGGTTGAAAACCCGAAACGGCGGCTTTAGCAAAAGTTAGATCACAAAAGGAGAATGTCAATACCCGAGTGAACCTTAGCCGGAACTACGTATGGCCTGATTCCTACAAAGTGTGAGGCTTGCATAGCCAAAATGGAGGCAGCCCTTGAACTAGGGGCAATGATATGATTCAGATTGGAAACAGCCCTTGAACTAAGAGCAATGATATGATTCAGATTGGCAACAGCCCTTGAACTAGGGGCAATGAGGTCGGATGTGATTCAGATTGGAAACTGCCCTTGACCTAGGGGCAAGAAGGTCGGATGTGCTTTATATAGGGAGAAGCCCTTGAACTATGGGCAATAAGGTTAGATATGATCAAAGATGTAAAATTGGATCGTTTCCAAATGAAGACCGCCCAGAAAGTCAAAACCCATAATTTGAGAGAAGAAGGACACTTGAGTTCCTATCCACTACACTAGGGGCAAATTCAAACCCAATTAGCCTAGTACCTACATCATCATATCTACTGGTCAAGTGTAGCAGTCGTTCTTCGAGATTTAGATGGCCTAGAGATTTCACAACCAATCAACATGGACAAGCTAAGCTAAAACGAAAGTACCGTCCTTGAGAGGCTCGCTGGGCTGGAAACTCGGAAAGGCGACCCAGGCAAAAGTTAGAGCAGAAAAAAAAAATTTGATGAAAAAAATGAAAATAGAAAAAATGAAAATGAAAAGCTTGCAAGGTTGAAAACTCGAAAGGGCGACTTTGGCAAGAGCACAAAAGGAGAGTGTCAATACCCGAGTGAATCTTAACCGGAACTACGTACGGCCTGATTCCTATCTTTAGGATACGTAGGTAGCTTCATCTTGAAGTTCAGCCCTAATAATTTTTCAACTCATTCATCTCGTCCATGTTTGATTGGTGTATCTTTAGTCGACTTGGTTGTCCTATCCGCGTTTGCTTGGCTCGTCTTCGTTATGCTTGGTTCAGTTGATTCGATTCAACTTGGCTCCGTTTGGTTCAGTTCGGTTCGATCCAGTTCCGCTCAGCTTCATTCGGTTCGGTTTGGATTGGTTTCATTTGGTTATTACCATTGCTACAACAGAACCAATTCGGGACTATCTGGTTCGGGGCTATGCATCCCAATGGTTGATTCCATGTTGGTTGGGTAGTAGCCATTTGCAGAAATAGGTTTTGATTATTTTGAATGAAGCTAACTAATTTTGCTCGAAAATTATTCCATTTTTGCAAAACCAGACCATTCTTTGGACTTAAAAAGGGAAAATTTCCAGTGCTCAGAACTTGACTTACATGATTTCAAAACAGAAAATGGAATAAGTATGCTAATCTAGAATAAGTATGCTAATCTAACTCTCATGTTGATCAAAACATTTTTACAAAAAAAAAAAAAAAATCAAAAAAAAAAAGAAAAAGTCAAGGTAAGGAACTAGGGGCATAGTCGAGTCAGAGATTCTGTCTTCCCACCGCTCGAGTCAACTATTCACCGCCGGAATTTGCTATTCATCCGGCGGGGTTCGATTCCAACCTTTTGGTCAGCCCACCAGTGTCAATTTCAACCCATCATGAAAAACTGCAGAATCGCTTAAGCTCAATGGTTGTGTTTCAGATTCTTGTTTTTTTAAGTTCCTTTCATACCAATCAGTGTATATAAGTGTGTTTGGATCGTTTTTCTTTCGTTAAGTCATTCTTTGATTTAGGTCAATATGGGTTAGTATAGAATCAATGTCCAATTCAAAGTTCAAAACTCAATCATTCTCAAATTCAATTAAAATTGTTTTCAAACTCAAAGTGATATGCCAGTCACGCCATTGATGTGCAAACACAAAACTTAATTTTATTGCAGTCAGGAGATGACATCCCCGATTACATAGACAAAACCCAGAAAAACAAACAAACAAACAAACAAAAGAAAAAAAGAAAGAAAAAAGAGTTGAAGCTGTACTTGCCCACTCCAAAACAAAACAAACCCAGAAAAAAAAACACAAAAACAAAACAACAAAAACAAAAACATAAAAAAAAAAAAAAATAAAAGAGAGTAGCATTTTCTTAATTTTTCGGCAGCAGCTCGGCGGCGAAGATTACAACCGGCTTCATTTGCACACAGCTTCGCTACTTGACTTTACCATGAGCTGCCTCGCTTCATCTTTACTCCTTCGAAGCTCTTGAAGACTCTGCCTCGGCCTTGGCAGAGCTTCCGAAAGAGATTATTCCTCCCCGGCCATCAAATTGATTGTGCGAAGAAACTCCGAATCGAGCCACGGAGGTGGCCTGTCATTTCAACTCTTTGTTCTGCTTCTTCCGCGCACTAATTTCTATTCGAGCGTCTTTGTACATACGTTGAAGGACGGAGAGTTGTGCATTTAACTGATGTACCTCACACGTCCTGTTCTGCAGTCGACGGGACAAGTTGGAGGCCGCAGTCACGGTCTCCGCACATGACCTCAGCGTATACGAGCTTGCTTCGATGTCAGACTATGCCGCCATTATTTTTTCAACTGACATCGCTGAAAAGCTGAAAACAGGGGAAGGAGGAGGAGCCCATGGTTGAGGTTCAGGAGAGTCGGAATCAGTTATCTTTATCGTGGACTCGTTCAGGTCTGGAAAAAGAGTGAGAGAACCGTGTGAAGAGGCCATGGCAGAGGAGAGTAATGCAAAAGAAAGAGGTTAATGATAGAGAAAGTTTGCAGGTTTTCACTCTGCCTCTCTCTCGCAGGCCTCAATTTAAGAATAGAGCGAAGAAGAAGAAGAAGAAGAAGAAGAAGAAGACAAAGAGGGAAAACATTGGGATAAGGTGTTGAAGAATTGGGGTAACCTGTCGGTCAGGCGCCACGATTGTTGAAATCGCGCGCCAGACACGACGCTCGAAGAAGATAAAGGAAGAGAGAGTGAGACAAAAACAGAGAAAGAGGCGGGAGAGTTGTATATGTATATATATTGTGCATCTATGTATTATATATATTTGTTTGAATATTTGGTCACAAGATATTTGGTTACAAGAGTGGCTTGGGCTCAGTGGTTCAGCTCAGTGGTTAAGAATTGAGGGGCTGAGCTTGAGGTTAAAGGTTCGAGCCCCCATAGCAACGAGTGTTTCTTTTGTTTTGTTTTGGTTTTATGTATATATATCTCGTATACCTATGTATTATATATATATTTGTTTGAATATTTTGTCACAAGAGTGGTTTGGTTCAGTGGTCCGGCTCAGTGGTTGAGGACTGGGAAACTAAGCTTAAGATCAGAGGGTCGAACCCTCGTATCCATGCATTTTGTGTTTTTCCTTTCTTTTTGCGTGTTTTGTATACGCGCACTGATGTCAGCAAATGGAATATGCCTTCTCAGTAACGGCATCTTCCTGCTGATGGCCGCAAATGAAATATTCCTCGAATCTATATATGTATACTGTATGTACATATCTGTGTGTATTTTGTCAGTATATGTATATATGTATACCGTATGTTCGTATCTGTGTGTATTTTGTCTGTATATGAATATATGTATACCGTATGTACATATCTGTGTTTATGCCCGTATCTGTATGTATCTTGTTTGTATATGGTATATGTATATGGTATTTGGTTCGAACTTACAATTCCTCATTTCATTTTGTGCATCTATCGCACAATAATCTCATTTTGAGCATCTACCGTACAATTTCAATTCAATTGCACTATCTTGTGCACTCCTAGGGTCTAGGAGACCTTAAATCCTCTAGAGGTGCAATTCCTTTGGTGTTTGTCGTGCCCGAACGACTTCAAGCAATCTGGTATAGCCACCTGCCTGCGTTTGCAATGAGTTCCTAGGAGACCAACTGCGACGGTGGAAACTAGAGTTTGAATGGCGATGCCTAGAACGCAAAGGTTTGGAATTTCTGAGACTAAAGTCTGGTTTAAATACCCAGCGGTGTATCTCCAGCTTGAAATCTGTATGGTAGCCCCATAGGTTGAGGTAGCATGCATGCGTCTCAATTCTGGATACTAAATCAACCTAGTCTGTCACCCCGTTGGAGAATAGGAAAAGTTGTGAATATGATCAGGAAGGAAAGCAGCATTTGTGACTTCTACATGTAGAGATTACCCCTTATCAGCAAGAAATCATTCTACCATTCTTTCACTTGCATGAGACGTGTTTGGACTTCGAATCCACCTTTGCATCTTTCATGTGAAACGTGTTAGAATTTGATGTTTACCTGGTTAAAACCTTCCCCCTTTCCGTATAAGATACGGTTAGGTACGTCTGTTGGTTATACCACATTTGTTCCTTTCACGTGAAACGTGTTAGAATTTGATGTTTACCTAGTTAACACATTCCCTCTTTCCGTATGAGATACGGTTAGGTATGTCTGTTGGTTACACCACCTTTGTTCCTTTAACGTGAAATGTATTAGGATGTGACGTTTACCTGGTTAAAACCTTTCCCCTCTCCGTATGAGAATACGGTTAGGTACGTCTGTTGGTTACACCATTGTTTTTCTACCCAATTAAAACCTTTCCTCTTTCCGTATGAAATACGTTGAGATACGCCTGTTGGTTACACCATTGTTTTTTTCTTCGATTAAAACTTTCCCTCTCTCAGTATAAAATATGTTGAGATACGCCTGTTGGTTACACCATTATTTTTCTCCTTGGTTAAAACCTTCCCTCTCTCCGTATGAAATACATTGAGATATGCCTGTTGGTTACACAATTTTTTTTTTCTTGGTTAAAACCTTCCATCTCTCCGTATGAAATACGTTGAGATACGCTTGTTGGTTACACCATTGTTATTCTCCCCCGGTTAAAACCTTCATTCTCTCCTTATGAAGTACGTTGAGATACGCTTGTTGGTTACACTATTGTTATTCTCCCCAGTTAAAACCTTCCCTCTCTCTGTATGAAATACGTTGAAATACGCCTGTCGGTTATACCATCGTTATTCTCCTCGGTTAAAAGCTTCCCCCTCTCCGTATAAGATACGGTTAGGTATGCCTGTTCGTTACACCACATTTGCTCCTTTCACATGAAACGTGTTTGGATTAGATGTTTACCTGGTTAAAACCTTCCTCCTTTCCTTATGAGATACGGTTAGGCATACCTGTTGATTACACCACCTTCGCTCCTTTCACGTGAAACGCGTTAGGATTGCAAGTCTACTCAGTTAAAACCTTCCCCCTTTTCGTATGAGATACGGTTAGGTATGCTTGTTGGTTACACCACATTTTCATCTTTAACATGAAACGTGTTAGGATTTGTGTTCACTTGGTTAAAACCTTCCCTCTCTCCGTATGAGATATGGCAAGGAACATCTGTTGGTTACACCATTATTCCTCCTCTCGCGTGAGACACGTTTGGATCTTAAGTTCACCATTTCTCCTCTCGTGTGAGACGCATTTGGATCTCAAGTTCACTATTCCTCCTCTCGCGTAACACGCGTTTGGATCTCAAATTCACTATGCCTCCTCTCACGTGAGACGCATTTAGATTTGTTCACTTTCCTTCTCTCGTGTGAGACGCGTTTGGATTTGTTCACTTTCCCCTTGCATTTGTGCGATATGCACATTTGTATGTGACGCGCCTCCTTCTCTCATTTGTGCGATATGCACATTTGAATGCGATGCACTTTCCCTTTGCATTTGTGCAGTATGCACATTTGTATGCGATCCACCCCCTTCTCTCATTTGTGCGGTATGCACATTTGAATGCGATGCACTTTCCTGTTGCATTTGTGCGGTATGCACATTTGTATGCGATGTACTTCCCTCTTTTCTCGCGTGTGACGCGTTAGGATTGCAAATCGGTTAAAAACAGCAAGTGAGCCTGTCTGTTCACACCACCCCTTTCTCCTATCGTGTGCGACGTATTAGGATTGTAAATCGGTTAAAAAACAGTAGGTGCGCCTGTCTGTTCATACCACCCCTCATCTTCTCGCATGCAACGCATTAGGATTGTAAATCGGTAAAAAACAGCAGGTGTGCTTGTTTATTCATACCACCTCTCTTCATCTCGCGTGCAACGCGTTAGGATTGTAAATCTGTTAAAAACAGCAGGTGTGCCTATTTGTTCACACCCACCTTTCCTCCTCTCGCGTGAGACATGTTTAGATCTCAAGTTCATTTTCCTCCTCTCGCGTAAGACGCGTTTGGATCTCAAGTTCGCTTTTCTCCTCTCGCGTGAGACGCGTTTGGATCTTAATTTCACTTTTCTCCTCTCGCATGAGACACGTTTGGATTTGTTCACTATTTCTCCTCACGCGTGAGACGCGTTGGGATTTGTTCATTATTTCTTCTCTCGCATGAGACGCATTTGGACTTGTTCACCATCTTTCCTCATTTCCACGTGAGATGCGTTAAGTTGTTGTTTCACTCGGTTAAACACATCAGATGTGCCTGCTGTTTACACCATCTTTCCTCCTGTCGCATGAGACGCGTTGGGTTGTTGACTTACTCAGTTAAAAATATCAGGTGTTGCAAAATGATAACTCACGTGAATATCACTCATGTTGGGTTGGTGCATTTTTGATTGGCCGGTGAGTTGGTCTTAAAGAGGTTGGGCCGGCTTGACAGTGGGCTGGTTTTGAGTGTTGGTATATATATAATATATATGTAACTTCGAAGTTCCATTTTGAGAGGCTTAGATGGGACCCTTCATTGAAGATGAGTTTACATGGGCTGAGGCCTGCTGGATTGAAGAAAACTAATTTTTGCTAATTGTCGACTTCATGAGTGGTCGGGGTTAAAACGCTAGGCTTCATAATTTTTGGACTTACTTGTTGGGCCCAATTTCCAGTAGAGAAAAGGAGTGGAAGGTGCCAGTGGGTTACTAAGTTGGGTTATTAATTGTGGGTAGTCTGTTTCCCCACAGTACATGAAGTTCTTTATTTTATTTTCATTTTGAGTGTTTGTGAGGATTTTATTATATTCATCTCCCTCGGATCTGTAATATTTAAAGTGTTATAATAATTTCCCACCCCGCTTCTTTCTATCCCATTCTTTAATTGCTTTCCTTAACTGTGTATATGTATATATCTTACATGTCATGCATATCCATGCTCTTATATACATGATTCATGCCTAGATCTAGCTAAATTTGTATCTTAGTGCTCTAATTGATTATTATATGATTTTGTGCGCTATAGCATGTTTTGCAATATTTCACATGTCATGTTTTAGAAGCCGGATCTTTAGAAGCATTCTTGTGTATGTATTGTATTAAGATTTTGTATATAGGATCATGCATATTTTACTAATTTTGTTTTGTAGCTATTCGCGGGATGTCGGTAAATATGTGAGTTGTTATGCTTTAGCATCTCGCTTATGCATAATTTTCTTATTATGTTTAGCATCTTACCATGTGGCTATTTGCTTATGTGATATAATTGTATGAATGCCAGTGGATGGAGGTTGTGTCGCTTAATTTGGAATAATGTTGATTTTCATGTTTGTAAACTCAATTTATTTGGGTTGTGCATCCTCAAAACTCTTTCAAATCTACATGAAATCAAGTTGTTCCAAAGTGGGTGACATAATCTATACTTGTATGCTTCACATAGTAAATTTTAGGATTTATTAAATAATCAAAATGTGAGCATATAAAGAAAAGAAAATTCATATCATGGTTAGTAAAGGCCGATCTTTTGATTGGGTGAGCGGGGGTGCTTAATTAATGACCTTCCCCTCTCATACCTAAGGTTCCGAACTGAGACAACTTTGGTTATGGCGAACAGTGGTCTTGGCAGGAGTCACGAGTTTCTTAATTTTTCAAAATATTAGGTGGTGACTCGGAGATCTGATGATACGGTCCATTTCTGGCAAAAGGTTTTGCAATAAAATGAATTTTCTAAAAGTTGCCAAATCTGGACTCTCATCTATGTTTCACATTGCACTCGTAAGACTAGATATCGAGGGTCCGAACTGTTTAACGCACACGGGTACCCCCTGGGCATGTTACATCATTCTGGCAGCAAAACATGGGACTTTTTCGGGTGAAAATCCGCGTGCATACATGGGTCAACCCTCATTTCCTGGGGCTCATAATAGTTAATTAATTGTGTATTGTAATTAGCTAGTTAGTTTTTGTATTAAGCTAAGTAGACTAGCTAGTTAATTTTGTGTTGTACTTATTTAATTAGCTAAAGTAGTTAATTAATTCGTGGTGTTGTAATAATTAGCTAGTATAGTTAATTTATTTCTTTTGGTTTGCAACAATTAGTTAAGTAGCTTAGCTAATTTATTTATTCAGACCCTCCTGCGCAAGGGCAAGTATGTAATAATGTGTATGTCTTCCAACCCCACGTCTTTCTCCTTTTTATTTACTTGCTTATAATGGGTAGTTAAGAACATCATGTTTCTTTTAGCATTTCCCATGTTTGTATTTACTTGTCTTGCACACATCGAGGCTCGGTTCATCATTCTAACAAAGCATTGTAGTTTACATACTTCATTGAATACGTGTTTAAACCGCATGCTATCAAGTTGTTTCAAATGACATAACTAGTAGTTGAGCTTATTAGTTGCATATTGCATGTGTTGCATTAGTCATATCGCATTAGTTAGGAACATGTATTTTTCTAATTATTTTGCTTTGTTTGACTTGCCTTAGAGTATTAGGTGAGCTTTTATTTGCTTTAGCATATTGCATAAGTGTGATTGTTGCCATGACTAGCATGATTACCATAAGGCTAAATGCTTAATTGATATAACTCTTGAATGCCTGTGGATGAAGACTAAGTGCTTGAATTAGAATAAGTTGAGTAATGTGCATATGTAATCACTTTTTCAAGTGGTACATATTTGAAACAATTTTCAAAATAAACTTGAAATCAAAATATTCCAATTTTTGCAAATTAGTCTATACTTGTGTGCAACACATAGTGCCTGTTTGGTGCAGTTTAAAAGCTGCTTATTTCAGCTTTCAGCTTAATTTAAGCTATTTTGATGTGTTTGGTTTACCTTATAGCTTATAGCTTATAGCTTATAGTTTTTTAGAAGTCAAAAATCAGCTTATTCTTTGAGTGGGGCAGGAGATGCTTAATTTATAAGTCAGAAATCAGCTTGTGTTCATAGTTATAAGCTATAAGCTGTTTAGGCATAAACTATAAGCACTTTCCCACAGCTCTACCAAACAGGGCCATAGTAAATTAGCCTAATAAACCGGAACAAGAGCATATGATGTAAATAAGAATCACATCATGATTAGTAGAGGCTGATCTTTGATCGGGCGAGTTGGGAGCTCAATTCATGACGTTCTCCTCTCGTACCTAAGTTCCTGAGCCGAGACACTTTGGTGATAACGGATAAGTGGCTTTTGGCACGAGTATCGAATTTCCTAAATTTTCCAAAAAAATATTTAGGTAGCGACTTTGTATCTGGAAAAGCAATCCATTTTTGGCATTTTGATTCAAAATCAATTTTCCAAAATATTTGCCAGATTTGGGCTCTTTTGTGTTTATCTATTTGACATTGCACTTGTGAGATCAGATTCAGAATCACGGCAGTCCGAACTATAAGGCTATCGTATCTAAAAGGAGCACGAAAATCAAGCTACAGTTTTTGACAACTCTGTTGGGGAAAGTAGAGAACTTGACTCAAACCTCATGATGTGAAATTTTATCTACACTTATATGTTTGTTGCATTGCATTTGCATTGGTGCACTTAAGTCACTGTGTTTGCCATTTGCTATTCCTAGACGATTTGCAAGAGGCTTGCCCAAAAGCCTGCCAAAAGGATGACCGATCGTAGGCTCTGCCATGATGGGAACATAACCCTTGGATCTGGACTACCACTGTACTGTTTGATCCTCCTTTCACTTCTCGGTATTAGGTGTGAGAGGTATATTAGGTAGTCTTGCTGAGGTACCCCCTTTGACCATTCGGCCTAACTGCATATAGTAAAGCCTTAGTGACTGTTCCAAACAAGGACATGATGCTCACCCAAAATGCAAGATTCAATGAAACTGCTTGATTAAAATAGTGAAACCTAGTTCATGATAAAACTAGGACAGGGTGACCCTACCCTCTCATAGGGGTGTTTTGGCTCTCTCTTAACTGATATGTGCTTTACAATGAAACTGTACGGGAATGTGTATAGCAGTTGCAAAATTGGTATTTGTTTTGGGGGCAGAATCCAATGTAGAGTACAGTCCTACAGCTTTGATCATGTCTGTGTTGATAAACATCTTAGCTGAGGTGTTGTGCGATTTCTAATTACTGCTCTTTTACTTTATTTCTTTTGCTAGGTAGTTTAAAACCATAGTTTCTAAAAGTTCAGATATCCCCCAAGTACTCTGGACCCGATTCAGAAGACTTTGCAAAGCCGGGGATCTTGTTCGAGGACAACCCGTGTTTACCTCACTCCCACCGGTTACAAGACGGAAGAGAATCAAATAGAGTTCAACAGTTCAATTTTTGCAACAGTCACTCCTTAGCTCACTTGTGTTCAGTCTGGTTCAGTAACGGTCATCTACTTCCAGCCCAGCACGAGATTAATCACCTATTCCAATGACACAGTATCCCCCAGCCAATATGGAAGAATTGATACACCATTTGCAACAAACAGTTAAAACCCTACAGCAAGACGCGGCTCGTCAGGCCGAGGTTATAACCAGCAGGACGCGGCTGCGGTCTCTGCATCCCATGCACCTACCGCGGCTATATCAACACCCGGAGCCACCGCTCATACTACTAATGTTCAAGAAAACCAAGGCAATCTAGCAGAGCCAATCCCAACACAAATCTCCAAAGCCCCGATTTATCAAACCGAGGCTCCATTCGAGTTCAAGGTTGATCTAACTGCACTCAAGGTCAACAAACTGGAAAAGTTGTTCAAAAGAGCACAATGGGTCAACTCCACCTAGAACATAGAGGATGGGTACACCGATTCTGCAGTTACATTATTGGATTGGTTTAAAATGCCACACATTGACCGTTTTGACGGTTTCGAAGATCTGATGGTTCCCCTATGACTATTTTCGGATATCTTACGGCCAATGGGCTTAACTAGACTACAGAAGCTATCTCTCTTTGGGCGCACCATGCCATTTGGTATGCTAAGTTGGAAAATTCCGTCAAATAGAATTAGGAAGAGATGGCCAAGGCCTTCATTGCTCAGTATTCTTACAATACACAGATTGAGGTTACAACTCATGATCTTGAGGCAACACGCCAAAAGACGAAGGAGGGTTTCTCTGAATTTGTGACAAGATGGAGAGCTAAAGCCTCGATGATGACCACGAGGCCTTCTGAGAAGGACCAGATTAGAATGGTTGTCTAGAATTTGCATGGCAAGCTACTGCAAAAGATGATTGTCCTACCTCTATTTACATTTACAGAACTTCATGAAATGGGAGTGCAAATCGAAGATGCCATGAAGTAGGGGCTTATTACATATGAGAAGAAGCTGAGAAAAAGGCCGTCTGTTCACAGTTCCAATGCTACCAGTGTGGAGGCCGTCAGATATAAATGTTGTCACCACAACCAAGACTGCTAACCCCTTTGCCAGCGCAAGCTCACAAACATCGTCCAACCCTACCCGATCCCAGAGGACTTTTAGCCAACTGTACATGACTCTCTCTTAAGCCATGAAGGTGCTAGTCAAGAAAAGGCACCTCAAACCCTTAGAATCTCGCCCATTGCCTAACCTTCTTCCACCCAAACACAACCCCACAAAATACTGTGCGTTTCACCAACAACATGGTCATGATACCGACCAATGCTTTCGATTGCGTCATGAGATTCAGGATTTCATTGACAACAAGATTATCGCACCACCCCAGAAGCCAAACGTGACCACCAATCCGCTCCCAGCCCATAATCAAGTCCCCCCACCTCAAAATCTTAACTTGATCCATACACTCACCACCTCTTATGACCCCAACGTATATATTACTCTCTCCCACCTACCAAAATCGACGTTGTTCATTCCGAAAGGTGAAAACCTATGCATGATGGACACGACCAAACCTCAACCCAAGCCTGTGGTGACGAGACTTACAACGGAAGGGGGGTTGACCTTGGAGGAAGGTACTGGCCTGTTGCCAAAGTGTCTTGAGGACTTATCTGATAAGGTATATGATCCAAGTTGCTATATTATGTCAACTGGTCAAATCAAGCCTGAATTGGTACTTCCAACCTTGGTAAACATCAATATGGTCAAGGAAGATGGCTCGAGCCAGAGATTGGATGATTCAGTAGAACTCGAAGAGGATTTGGATAATTTGTAGTTCTTTGATGAGCAAGATCAGGGAGATGTACAGATCAGGTGGTTTAACCTGAAAAGATTAATTGATAACACTGGATGGCTGAGTGATGAACCAGATAAAGAAGAAGAAACTGGAATGAAACAGAGGGAAAAGAAGCAGAGATAGCTGTAATAGCCGGACGGACTTATGAGAAAGGAAAGCTGCCGGAGAGTGCTAGTGTGGAAAACACAGCCTAGGAAGTGGGCGTTGTGAACATTGTAAATACTCAACAGGAAGCTGCATTGAGGCAGTTTAAATGAGAAAGAATTGAAGACAGCCGCGAAACCGTAATTTCATGGCACCCTGTGGAGGACACCTATGATATAAAGGTTATACAAGCAGAACCAGACAACTGTTTGTCGGCCGCTGAGGGTGAATGGTGAGACGATAATGATTTTCATCTACCCTACTGACGAAGACTGAGGTGATTGCATTCCAAACAATACGTGGTATGCCGAGGAAATAGATCATCTCACCCGCAGTGGACGATATTTTAAACTGCCGCACCTAGATCAAGCAGAGGCGTCTGGAAAAGTCAAAGAGGCCGAGAAACAGAAGAAGAAACAATTAGAAGAAGAGATAGTATTAAAACAGCTCAAGTAAATCCAATCTGACATCTTCATCTGGGGTCTTCTTATGGCCTCACGAGTACACTGGCAAGCAGTGTTGTCGGCAATGGACACGGCTAAATTATCCATTGACATCATGCCTGAGCAGCTTGTGGACTTGGTTTTTCCAGGTGGTGCCAGGCCAATACTCACTTTCTTTGACAAAAAGTTGCCGCTGGAGGGCTTGGCTCATAATAAACCATTGTACATATCTGTGGAATGTAGGAAGAAATAGGCACTAATAGTGTTGGTAGATACCGGTTCGGCCATTAATGTCTGTCCTTCCCGTACCACCTACGCAATTGGCCTCAAGCCAGCAGACTTTGTTCCTACAGCCCAAATAATACGGACATATGATAACACGAGTAGAGAGGTCATGGATACAGTGTAAGTGAGAGTCCAGGTGGGCCCATCAGGGAGGCCCTGGTTACACCATGTAAAGGTTGTTTCTTCCACTCTTCATCAAATGTTGAAGTATCCTCATGGGGGAGGAGTGGCAATCATTTTTGGAAACTCCTCCATCTATCTGCCGCCAGAGGTGACCACGCTAGTGCTAGAGATCAAACATGGTGAGGAGGATGTATTCCTTTCGGGATTCACTCTAGCCGAAGCCTAGATAGTGCAGACAATTTAGGCCATTGATGAACGCATGTACGTCAGTGTCCAGTCCATCTATTTTATGAACAAACTGCAGCACGTTCCAGGAATAGGACTTGGCAAGAGTGGTCGGAAAGGTGTTGCAGCACTGGTGAAGGTGCCACACAACCCGCATGCTTTTGGACTGGGCTATGTACCCATTAGAGAAGACTGGATCAGAAAAGGGAAAGAGATGGGAGGCAAAGCCAAGGCCAAGCAAGCCGGAAAACACTATGAACTCATCCACAGGCCAATCCAGGGGACACTAAATGGTTGTTTTGTTTGGGAATGAGAGGATTTCCCTTTTTGTGGCTTTCCCGAGCCTTGGGTAAATTCCTCGAAACAACGTGTCCTCGGGTTCAAGAACTTCTTTGACCATCAGCTGCAGGACAATAATGAAAAGGAAAGGGTTGAACTAAGCATCAAAGCTGAATAGAGCACAGAAGGTGATTCAGATGACAGTGAACTTAGAGTAGGGGCAGCACTGGCTAGTCTCCTGACAGATCCTGCAGCTGACCTAGAGAACTTGAGGGATAACTTTACTGTCTCCATGATCGGGGAAGAACTGGGTGTAAACCCAACTGGTGGAATTTTGGATGCATCAGGGGCACCACATCTTACTTAATAGCTGGAGGAAGGCTATCTTTCCAGTTCTGAATCGGGTGATGAGCCAGAATCTGATTCCACTGAGGCTGTGGGGTCGGGATCAGATTCAAATTCTTTTGAGTCTGAGTCTGGTATTTTTGGAAGTGGTAACCCAGATACCAAAGTCCTGTCTAGGTCTTCATTCAGCTTTTCTTTTGAGTCTGTAACCGAAGATCTAGACCTTTTGAATGAAAACTCTGCAGATTCTGTGTACTTTTTTGTGCCATTGGTTTATTGTATTGACCAAGATTTTCAAAATTTTAATGAAAACAAAGGGGAAGAAATTCCTCTGTTTTTCAAAAACTTGATTAATTGAGAGAATGAGAGGTTTGTTAAACCTTGTGCTGATGAAATCATTGCCATTAATGTAGGTACTGAGAAGGATCTGCGCCTGGCCCAAATCAGATCCACGTTGTCTTCGGAGGAGCACGAGCGTTTAATCGCTTTATTAAAATATTTCAAAGATGTTTTCGCGTGGTCCTATGAAGACATGCTTGGAATCAATCCAGAGATTGTACAGCACCGGATCCTTATTGACCCTAAGGCCAGACCAGTCAAGCAAAAATTGCATAGAATTCGTTTGGATTGGGTGCTGAAAATCAAAGAAGAGGTCACCAAGCAGATTGATGTAGGATTCTTGTTAGTATCCGAGTATCCGGCCTGGTTGGCCAACATCATCCCAGTACCAAAGAAGGATGGTAGAATTTGAGTTTGCGTCGACTTTCAGGGCTTGAATAGAGCTAGTCCGAAGGACAACTTCCTATTGCCGCACATCAATGAATTAGTAGATTTCACTGCGGGCTATACCTTGCTCTCATTTATGGATGGGTTTCCTAGTGTAACCAGATTCTGATGGCACCCGAGGTCAGAGAGAAGACTGCATTCACCATTCCGTAGTGTACCTACTGCTATCGGGTTATGCCTTTTGGGTTGAAAAATGTTAGAGCTACCTATCAGAGGGTTGCGACCACCATTCTGCACAACATGATCCACAAAGAGATTGAGGTGTACATGGATGACATGATTGTCAAATCCAAAGAACGAGAAGGCCACCACACCGCGCTGGAAAAATTCTTTCAACGGATCAGAGAATACAGATTGAGGTTGAATCCGCAGAAATGCACCTTTAGGGTAACGGCAGGAAAAATGTTGGGCTTTCTGATCATGCAAAGGGGAATTGGGGTAGATCCTTCCAAAATCAAGACCATCTTAGAAATGCCACCACCAAGGACCGAAAATGAGGTGCGCGACTTTCTAGGTAAAGTGCAATTCATAAGACGATTTATTTCCAAATTAACCTTGGCTTGTGAACCACTATTTGGTCTCCTGAAGAAAGGGAAGAAATTCTGATGGGATCATCGATGTCAGTTTGCCTTTGAACAATTTAAGCAGTACCTCCAGAATCCGCCTGTGTTGTCATCATCGAAGCCGGGGAAACCTCTGATTCTGTACTTGTCAGTGACAGATACGACCATGGGATGCATGTTCGCTCAGAAATCTGAAGATAGGGTGGAGAAGGCCATCTACTATTTGAGCAAGAAGATGCTAGACTATGAGACCCGCTACACTCCTTTGGAGAAAGCTTTTCTAGCCTTGGTATGGGCTACCAAGAAGTTGAGGCACTACTTGTTAGTTCACTCTATAATCCTGGTTTCGAGATTAAATCCCATCAAATATCTCTTTGAGAAACCAGCGCTTACAGGTACCCTGGTTCGTTGGTTGCTTCTTCTCTTCGAATTTGATCTCAAATATGTCACTGGCAAGTCAGTTAAATGAAAGGTTGTAGCAGAGTTCCTGGCAGACCACCCGATTGAAAGAGATGAGGCAGTGAAATACTTATTCCCAAATGAAAACATTCTGCAAGTTGAAGAGGAAACTTGGATGATGTACTTCGATTGAGCGCCCAATCAATACGGTTATGGAATAGGTGTGTTTGCTGATAACACCTGACGACTCCCATATACCTTTAGCCTTCAAACTCTGATTCAAGGTGTCTAACAATGAAGCAGAATATGAAGCGTGTATTGCTGGTTTAGAAGCTGTCCTAAAACTAGGGATAATATGGTTGGATGTCATCGAGGACTCGAACTTGGTTGTTTCTCAAACAAACGGAGACTGGAAAGTCAAAGAAGAGAAGATGAAGGTTTACCATCAGACCTTGGATGTTCTGATTCTGATATTTGAAAAGTTGACATTCATGCATTTATTAAGAGAGAACAATAGGTTCGTTGATACTTTAGGAACTCTATCTTCTATGGTAGACATCCTAGTTGGGGTCCAGATGTGTCCGATTATCATCGAACAGAAATACACGCCAGCTTATGAAACTATTGCCGCAATAGATGAAGTGCAAGACAAAAACCCCTGGTATTACGATATTTGGAACTTTTTGGAAAATAAGACGTATCCACCAAGGGCAAATGCCAAGGACAAACGGGGAATACATTGTATGGTCGTCTAATTTATCATCTGCGGGGGTAAGCTATATAAAAGAGGTTATCTGGGAATGCATAAACTGTGTATGGAGGAAGAGGAATCGAAGCGCCTTATGGAGGCTATCCATGGTGGAGAATGTGGGACGCATATAAATGATGTGATGCTAGCCCGGAAGATCCTCAGACAAGGCTATTATTTGTTCACCATGGAGGAGGATTGTATTGGTTTTGTGCGGCGATGCCACAAATGTCAAATTCATGCCAATCGTATAAATATTCCGCTATAAAAGCTCTACAACATGACTTCGCCATGGCCTTTTTCAGTCTAGGGAATCGACGTTATCGGTGCTGTCTCACCAAAAAGGTCGAATGGACATGAGTATATCTTGGTGGCAATTGATTATTTTACGAAGTGGGTGAAAGCTCAATCCTATGCAGTGTTGAAGGCGTCGCATGTGGCCAAATTTATCATAAACAATATCATCTATCGGTACAGAGTTCCGAACAAGATCATATCAGATAACGGCTCACACTTTAAGAAAGAGGTTATAGACTTGTTAGAGAAATACAACGTGGCCTTTCATAAGTCATCCACATACAAACCACAAGCCACAAACCAATAGAGCTATTGAAGCCGTCAATAACAATATCAAGAACATCTTGCAGAAGATGGTTGAAACCTACAGGGACTGGCCGGATAAACTACCGTTCACACTCTGGGGTTACAGAAACTCGATTCAAACATCTACAGGGGCAACACCTTATTCTCTCGTCTATGGGATGGAAGCCGTTTTGGCAATTGAAATTGAAGTGTCGTCGCTGCAAGTTATGGCTGAGTGTCAGATAGCCAAGGCAGACTAGCAATAGAGCAGATTTGAGGAGTTAATGTTGTTTGATGAGAGAAGGCTAAAGGCATTGTATCATGTTCAGGGCTACCAGCGCAGAATTGCCAGGGCTTTTAACAAGAAAGTTAAGTCTAGGAACCTCAAAGAGGGAGACATGGTGTTGAAAGACAATCGAGCTCCCATCCATGACCCTAGGGGAAAGTTCAAACCCAATTTGACTGGTCTTTATATCATTAAGTCAATCTGGTCAGGAAGGGCGATTATTCTCATGGACTTGGATGGCTTGGAGTTTTCACAATCGATCAATATGGACAAATTAAAGAAATATTACCCCTGAGAGGTTCGCTCGGCCAAAAACCCGAAAGGGCAACCTAGGCAAAAGTTAAAGCATGAAAAATTAGAAACAAAGAAAAACTGAGCTCGCAAGGTTGAAAACCCTAAAGGGTGACTTTGGCAAAAGTTAGAGCACAAAATAAGAGAGTTAATACTCGAGTGAACCTGAATCGAACTACGTAAGGCCTGATTCCCATCTTTGGGATACGTAGGCAACTTCATCCTGAAGTTCGGCTGTAACTATCTCCAACTCAACTGTCCTGTCCATTTTTCTGAGCAAGTCATCTTTGTTCATCATCTGTTAGTTTGGTTGTAATCTTCATTTTGGGAAAAAAAAGCTGGTTACAATCTAGAGCAGTAATGGTATGCAATCAGGGGCAATTATGATCTTTTGATTTGAGGTTGTACATCTTGAGGATTTGATTCTGTGCGTGTCAGATAGTGATCATTTTCGAAAATGGTTTTGGAAATTTTTAATAAAAGTTGATTTTGTTCAAAATTTTACCTTTTACAACTTAGACCATTTTTGGGGCCAAAAGGAAAGTTTTTAGTGCTCACAACCTTAATTCCATTGATTTCAACACAAGTACATTTTCCAACTCTTTGATACAAATCAAAGTTGCTTTTACATTATAAAACTTGAAAAGAAAGGTCAAAGCAATAAACTAGGGGCATAGGTGAGTCAAGTGCTCTTGCGTCCTCTACTCGTGCTTGCGGAGGCTTCTGTAGGCAAAGTGGGCCCGGCTTATGCCACATGCTCGAGCTAAGCCAAGCACTCGCCAGAAAGGGTATAATTGAAACTAGGGGCAGGGACCAGAAGTTCTCTCGTCCTCCAGGTAGCAAGGTACAGAGCCAAATGTGAAGCACGAATGGGGAATAAAGTCGAGTATTCTACCCCCTCCTCGGGGCAGGTCTGATCATGCTCGAACTGGCGTCTAAGCCGAAAATGAAAGTAAAACACGTAGTGCGTGAGGCCAATCAACTATATACCTGGCTGCCGGGTCATGCTGTAACTCATTTCAGTCAGATTGAGCCAGGAGCAACGCCAAGCTATGTCAGCTGCAGATCTACTGCACATCCAGTTACACCACCATCCCTTATTGAGAAAGTCCACTAGTCGCTGGCGGAAGAAATATGCTTGAGCTAAATACTCAGGACAAGGGTCCACCACCTTCAACTTATCCATGAGCCATACCTGGGAATAGATGAAAAATAAGAGAGATTAAAGAAGAAAGAGATGTGCGTGGAGAGAAAAGTAAAGAAAAGGCTTTGAGAGAAAATGAAGCATGAGTGCCGAGTGATGTGCAAGGCATATATTAGAAAGGATGGGAAACAATACCTGAAGAAAGAGTGGACTCCCCGTAAATCTGGTAATCTCTCGTCGATAAAAACCATCTAAGCCCATCAGGGTCTCGGCCAACATCAAACCAATACAACTCTTACCTTCTTTCAGACATTGGGACACTTCGATCAATCGAATGCTGGTTTCGCCTAAACTAGAGGCAAAGAAGGAAATGTGCAAGCATACATAAACAGAGAGCATATTGCCAAAAACCTCACCAGAAAGGGTTGCCTCTATCACCGATGTCAAAAAATCGATGAATCAAACAAGGTATATCTAGCTCTTCGTCATGGGCCAACGATCGAGCTTCGTGCAAAGTGAGCCCACATATTCGTCCCAAAGCCTGGGCATGACCAAAACAGGGCTTAGGCATGATTTTTTCATCACGCCGGGTTTTCATCAATGCTCAAAATTCTTCAAGAGTCAGGCACATTTCCTGTGTTCCGAAGCGAAATACATGCATAATTGGGTCCCAGCATCGGGTCGTAGCATGGAGGAATGGAAAACAAAGCAGCGTACGACTTAACGAAAAAAGTGCGTTTATGTTGAAACCTCAAAAATTTACCTTTTCTGTGCCATCTAAAGTGGATATCTAATCCGTGAGCTTCTCGACAAGGAATATCTCCATTTGTGGAAGAAACAGCAGCAAAAATGAGGTTCTGGTGAAAAAATCATGAAGAAAGACTTTTTGTAGAAGATAAGGCTGTGAGTGGAGGCCAACTGTCAGTCGTTTGGTGGATCCATCACAAGTGGCCGGCCGCCCACTTGTGTGGCCTGCTATCCACTTGTGGGCCTGGCAGTTTTGGCAATCTAGTTTTCTCTTAGTCTTTGTGTTTTGAGGTCTTGTTTTGAATCTTTTGGTTTTAGCAAGTGTGCACATCTGTGTTTGAGTTGTTTTCACTTTGTTTATCGAGTTGTATTTTGTATTTTGGTCGTTGGTCGATTCATTACCAGATTAAGAACATCGTGCCAATACAAGTTTTTATTTTTCGTTTCAAATTCAACTCCATTTTCATTCTGCGAATATGGTGCTCATAATGCAAAAACAATAATTCTTTTCATAAAACTGCAGGGTTTTCCTCCGATCATAGTTTTTACAAAAGAGAGTATAAGTTTTCGAAAACAAAAGTAAAAGCCTATCTGAAGCTATACATGTGTTGAACTAGCAAAATAAAAGAAACTAAGCAAAAAGTAAAAAAATCGGCGCCAGTCATCTCAAGCTCGAGAGGCCCTCTTCGTCCTCTTTTTCGGAAGGGAATCAGGGGCACTATCTCTGTCAACACTGCTATCAGAATCAGACTCTAAGCTAGAGCCAATCTCATTATCTCCGCTCCCTACCTTAGAGCCAGCTTCGGCGTCATCTCCGCTTTTTGACCCCGAGCCAGCATTATCACCTCCGCCCTCAAACTCAGAGAGTCAGCATCCCCGCTCAATACAGACTTGGACTCGCTGCTCTGGCTTCGAGCACCCTTGCCTCTGTCTCGACCTCGGCGCTCATCTCGACCACATGCTGGGGCCTGTCTACCTCTCTTCCCTACCGCCGAAGAAGGTGCCATTGGTGCCGCTGGTGCTGGTGTCCTCAGTACATATGGGATCTAAAAAACAAGTGTTGACATATTAGATACAGTGTATGTATGCGAAATGAGTGCAAAAGGTATAGTATAAGTACAACGTGTCAGTGTAGTGTGGGGTGGTGTGAATCTTACGGTATATGTATTAGTGTACTAGCGGGAATGTGATGGTGTGGTGCACAACAGTGTGAGGTAGCAGTGAAATGTATGTGGAAAATGGAAGAAAAAAAATAATACCTGGATACCATGGAGATCAAGCAACGTCTCTCTCCTCTGCATCATGCCAATCAGAGAAGCAACCAGCTGGAGTAGGCCCTTTGGGGGTGTTTGTTTTGGAAGGATTGAGCATGGGATTGGACTATTAGTCCGGATGAACTAATAGTCCGTTGTTTGTTTCAAAAGTTTTGGATAGAAACCATGGGATAACTCATCCCATGGGATTAGCTAATAAAATTATATTTTTGTCCCCTGGTATTTAATTATGTATTATATTTAGTAAAATTTAATAAAATTTAAATGCCTCAATTTAAAATTAAAATAATTTTATTTTATTTTTATTTTTGTTTTATTTATTTAATTTTTTAAAATAACTTTTTACAGATATTTTATTGATGTTTTATTTTAAAATTTTGTTTATATTTTATTTAATTTCATTATTTAAATTTTAATAGATGTTTTATTTTATTTCATTATTTAATTATTATTATGTAAAATAAATTTATTTAAAATTTTAATTAAAAAATAACATATATTTTTATTGATATTTAATTTTTTAAAAATAAATTTATTTAATTGTGCAAAAAATAAAATAAAATAAAATAAAATTTATTTAATATAGCTAAAAATAATTAAAATATTAAAGTTATGTTTAATATTGCTATTACTTAGTAAATAATTGAAAAGGATAAAATAGTCATTTGAGTATTTATCTTTCTCCATGATATCCCAAACAAACATGGGATTCAATAAAAATATTCCAATCCAGACATCTAAACCCATGACTAAACAAACATAGGATCCAAATCCAATCCAACCAAATAGTCTGGGGACAATGTATCCCAAGACTAATAGTCCGATGGATTACAATCCCCCATTATCTAGTCCGTCCAAACAAACACACCCTCTGTGTATTCAATCGGTGCCTACAAGTGCATTTGAATGATTAGTGGCTGGAGTAATTAATATCTAGAAAGGGAGAGTGCGGTTACAAGCTGTAAAGTGCAGTGCATACCTGTGATGTGCCACGGGCTCTGACATACCCGTGCCCTGCCTAGAGTGACTCTATCGAAATCTAATAGGCTGACCTAGTCGGCCGCCAACATGTAAGCACAGTGGGAATCGTCGGCCAACCAGTAACCTGCACAACGGGAGAGGCCCCCCAATATCGGCATCGATCTTCTGAGTAGCCTCACCCGCCAATGGAGCACCTGCTGCATCGCCTGCGTGAATGCCCGTCAGGGGTGGCATGAGGTGCGTCTGGATGAAAGTCGCATAATCGCCCTTCGCTCTGAAATAGTCGACATCTAGCCCCACCATAAACTAAATAATAGCCCCAGCTGGGAGGCTGTCAGCTGTCCTCATGGATGTTGGGGGTAGCATAGGAACGACTAGGACAGGTGAGCCCAGAGTCTGGCGTATGAAACGCTCACCCAAGAACCAAGCCCGGCAGAGTGGGCTTTCAAATAAAATCTGGAGTCGAGACGTGGCCCAAGCCCCGGCATACTGGTCTCTCACTCCGGTTGGCATTGTCGTCCAGGACTGGCACATAATTTGCAAACAGAGAATGTACAAATTGTTAGTTGCCGTCAGTTGTCGAAGTATGAATCAAAACAGTAGTAAAGCACAAATGACTGTGAGTTTCAGATTACCTTATAGGCAACCACCATATCGAAGTATTGGCGGTAGAAGGCGAATGTCATATCGTCGCGGCTTCAGCGATGGCACCGGCCATCATATCGTCGCGAGTAAGGCACGACAGGAGGGATCTCATCCACTGGTTCTGGAGCCAGAGCCTAAAAATAAGCGTAAACCCATAACTGCAAGAAAAGGTCAACAGTGTTAAGCACAATGTGTCAACAGATATAAAACAAAAAATGCAAAGCAGAAAGTACAATGTGTCAACAGATATAAAATAGAAAGTGTAAAACAGAAAGCACGATGCATGAACAGATATTGAACAGAAAGTGCAAAAGTAGAAAGGTGTGGTGCATATCTCCCAGGCTCTCCAGTAGCCTCCGACCCGCTCTCTCTTCATGTGGGGAAGTGGAACTCATATAGCCGTAGAGTGTGGCGAGACCAGCTCCACCTCAGTCATAAAATCGGACTCGGGGCAAGGTCACAAGGGCGCTCAGTAAATACAAACTTATGGTGTTCCACCTGTTCGCAAACAAGGTGGTATTGAAGAGGAACATCAAGAAGCCCCAGACGTATTACTCTACCTCTTCATGTGTCTCGGGCTTACTCCCGCAGAAGTGCTCAGAGAACCAGCTGTATCTCACTATCACTGGCCTGTATAGAGGTGGGCGCACTCCAAGCAGGTAGATCCAAGTCACCTTCCACTCGCCCATATCTATGTCAAAGGGGATCAAATCACCCCCTACTCCTAAACCTGTGATCATGGAGAAGTCATAGGAAGGCATCGTCATCTCCCAAGAGGAAGAGAAATAGAAAAAGTTGGTGGTGTTCCACCACCTCTCCACCAACGCTTCGAGTAGAGCCCGGCTCGCCATGTATCGTGAGAGCTCGGTGCAGAATAAGCCAAAGTCGGCCTCATCAACAAGGTCACGGACCTCGGGTGGTAGCTCATGATACCAATCTTTGGCTGTCACTGCCCCGTAACCCCTACAAGAACGGGAGTCCCCCTGTGGCAAAGAAAGAGTGAATCAGATGAAAGACAATGATAAAAGAGCAATTAGATGAAAGAGGGTGTAAGAAATACAATCAAATGAAAGGCAAAAAAGCATGAAAATAAATTTTGTACCTCAGAAGTGCTGTAGGAAATGTGGGAGTACGACTCGCTCAGCAAAACGTTCTTTGGCATGCCACCAACAAAATCATCAAAACATATCATGCCTCAAAGCGCTAGCATGTGTGTGCGAGGGTGATAAGTGACTGGATCAAAATGCTGTATCCTCAATGGTAGTGGCTCAGGCTCGAGCCCTGGAGCGAACTCTGCCTCAAAGTCGGCCGCAATGCCCTCCGCTGTCTCGCCAGCCTTAGTGACCACCGGCTCCTCGACCTCAACAGGTGGTGAAAGTGTAGGTGTAACCTCAAGAGGGGCGTCATCATGAGGAATGTCATCTGTTATTTGAAAAATAGGTGAAAACTGGTGAAAAAGTGAAGGAAATTAAGAAAAAAAAGGCAAAACTTGGAAAAAGTCAACCCTAGGAGAGAGAAAATGGGAGAAAAAGTCAAAACCCGAGAAAGTTTACAAAACCCGAGAGAAACTCGAGGAAAACAAGCCCGAAGTAGTGAAAATGCAAAAAAAATCAATGAAACCAAAATCTGATCAGTTCAAAGTGTAGAGGATCAAAGAGGGTTTACGAATAAAGTTTGCGTGGGGTGATGGAAAATGCGTACAAAGCACAAATCTATAGAGAGAGAGATAGAAGGATTTCGAACTTGGGTGTGTGAGGAAATGAGGTTTGGATGTGTATTTAACGAAGACCCGAGGCAAAATGATGAATTTGCCCGATTTTTACATTAGTGGCCGGCAGTCCTCATTTGTGGCCTAGTGCTGGTTTTGTTCCTCTTTTGCCCTAACAGTGTATGGAAGGTTCTCTTCTAGGTCCAGATTGATTTTCGAGAAGCTCGAAACTGTGTTTCGATTGTGCCGTTCCCAATACCCGTTGTGTTCTAGTGCACGAACGTGCCCCACGTGCAATATGAATGAGGTGTATCCTTTTTAAGCATGTTGCAAAGTCTCTGAAGGGTAAGTCGGAGGTTGTTGCCGAACATCGCTTTTGTTCGTTTTGTCCAGTTACATATTTGTTCTCCTCTATTGCATAGAACTTGCATTTTCACATACACTTATGTTGCACGCGTGCCTTGCAACGTTCATGATTCACATGCTTACATAGCACATGCATTCAATTTTGCATAAAACATGCTTTCATTTGGACATGCTTTTGATTCTTACATAGCACAATCATGCATAGAACATGCTCTTGTTTCTTGCATAGAACATGTTTTCAATTAACATCATATGTCGGTTGTCTATAATCTTGTATGAAACATTGCATGAAACATGCGTTATCACTGTATTGATTTTCAATCTTGTTCACTTTGTGCATCTATCGAACTTGTTCACTTTGTGCATCTATCACACGCACCTGTTCACTTTGTGCATCTATCGCACCTGTTCATCTCGTGCATCTATCACACACTTTCACTGTATTGCATTTTTATCATACCATCTCATACTTTTTACATTTATCTCAGGACGCGTGAAACGTGACCCTGAGCGGTTTTTATCTCAGGACGCGTAAAACACAACCCTAAGCGGTTTTTCTCCTCTTCTCATGATTTCAGTGTGATTAGAGTATTTCAAGACACGTGAAACGCGATCCTGAGCGGTTTTTATCTCAGAACGCGTGAAATGCGACCCTGAGCAGTTTTTTTTTCTTCCTCTTTTCATGATTTCAACGTGATTAGAGTATCTCAGGACGTATGAAACATGACCTTGAGCAGTTTTTATCTAAGGATGCATGAAACGCAACCCTGAGCGATTTTTATCTCAAGATGCGTGAAACACGACCCTGAGCAGTTTTTCTTCTCTTCTCACGATTTTAACGTGATTAGAGTGTCTGAGGACGCGTGAACGCAACCCTAAGCGATTTTTATCTCAGGACGTGTAAAACGCAACCCTAAGTGGTTTTTTCCCTCTTCTCACTATTTCAGTGTGATTAGAGTATCTCAAGACGCGTGAAATGTGACCTTGAGCAGTTTTTCTCTCCTCTTTTTATGGCTTCGGCGTGGTTAGAGTGCGCGTTTTTAGTTCTTTCCACGTGAAACGTGGTTAGACTTCTTGTTATTGCTTATTACATCTGTTATTGCTTAGTGCATTGTCATGTATGATCATGAGCATTTAAAATAGCCAGCTTCGCGTGGCATGTGAGTCCAGTTTTCAAAGTATATTTCTCATACATATCATTTGTATCATGCCCCAAAACTACAGTGATTTGATTCCCTGCAAAGGGATACGTGGGCAACTTTCGGCCTCAACCATTTTATTTTATGTCTTGATTGCTTGCCCAAGTCTTATGGCCTTGTCAAAATGGGTTGTTTCTAGGCTTTGACATTCACTCACGTCATTTCTTGACTTCGAACTCTGTCAAAGAAGGGCAACTGTAAACACCCCATTTTTTATAGCCCTTAAGACTTGAGCGTCACTAATTGATCACTCCATGATGAATGTATACACTTGTCAAATGCTTGACTTCCTCAGCAAGAAACCTCAGTTTTGAACCTACAAACCTTGTGTCTTGGACCAAAGCAGTGGTTTTTCAGGCCTAAGCATTCAGGGACCTACAAACCCACTAGTGTGGTCTGCCACCCACTATTAGTGGCTTGTCAACCACTAGTGCAAAAAAAATAGATATTTTCTGCCAGTTGTCTCCATAAATACACGTATCATTCCAACTATGTTTGTAAGGATATTTTCGAGGGTCTCTCATATATTTCTATATATAGATGACCCTCTCTTTTGTTAGAGGGGTTAGAAAAAAATTTGAATTTAGAAAATTTTGGAGAGCAAAATTTTGGAAAATTTCTCTCTCTACAATTTTCTCTCTCTCTCTCTTGCAACTTACATAACCTTTGCCTAAACACTCTGAAACAAACCTAGAGAGTTCCTTGCTAAGGTGATTTAAGCTTGCATTTTAGCGCTTGAGGCACTTGAAAGTGTGAAGTAGTGGTTTGGAAATTCAAGGGATCATTTCTCTTCAAGAGGTATATATTCTAGTTCTTTTGTACCATCTTCTTCTCATCTTTTTTTACTGTTTTTGAGCTTTTTATTACTTGTATTTTTAGGCTGAAACTTGTGGTTTAAGGCCATTAAGGGAGAGGGTTGACAACCCTTCTTTGAACCTTGCTTCTAAGGTCTTTACCCTTGTGTTTCCCATCTTCTCATCAACTGTTTTTGAGCTTTTTACCACTGATTTTCAGAGGTTTTTCAGAGGCTAAAATCATGTTTTAAAGTCCCAAAAGTGGAGGGGTTAACCTCTCCTCCTTGTGCTTATGTGCTAGTTTTAATCCCTCAATATTTTAGCTTATTGTTGTAGTTGTTTTTGTCTTAATTTCAGCCATTTTTTGGACTATTTTAGGACTATTTTTATGAGTTAGCTTCATTCATGCTTCGTATAGTATGCTTGTAGTGTAATAGTCCTCATAGGCTTGGTGGTTTAGGCCTTAACCACCAACCTATTTGAGTTGATAGCATTTATTTTTTACTTTCCATACTTGTGTTCACTTCTAAGCATCTCTGCAACCTCTCTCATTTCTTGGCTTTTCCTTTGCTTTGAGAGTTGTTTCAAACCAATTACTTGTTTAAGTTTGACATAGAGGTATTGTGTTTAATGGTTTAATCCCTTTGGATGTTTATTACCAACGGCATGGTGTCTCTCTCATGCCTAAAACAACACTTTGTTTGACACTTCCCTCATTTAGTGGACTTAAAGCTCATTATTGGACTCAATGTACTAATGAATGGAAGGTAATTAAAATGGAGTAATAAAATTGGAGTTAAAATGAAGCAAGATAATAAAATGATTTAGTGTTCAATCAAACGTTAATTGAACACACGGAGACTTGGCTAATTTCATACTTGTTAGTGATAAAATGGTCTAAGTTTCTAACGCCAACCACTTCCCTTGATTAATTCATGATAGGGAAGAGGTTTTGTTGGTCTTTCCTTATCATTTATTGAAATTATATCCCTCGGTTCATAAGCCATCACACAACGAAATTACGTCGATTGGTGGCTTGCGAATCAAGCCTATCCCTTTTTTGACTTATTTGTTGATAAGGAGAAGTAGGGTGGACAAACATCCCTAAGAATACTCTAGTTTGTGCTCTATTTATTCTCTATTGCTACAGGAAAGAGCCAACATTAGTGGCCGGCAGACCACTTTTACTAGGCAGCAAGCCACTTTTAGTGGCTGGCGGGCCACTACTTTTGGGTTGCCGGCCACTTTTTCCAGCCAGGTAGTGTTCTTTTTCCAGTAGAGCAGAGCAGAGGATGAGGTGAAAAAAACAGTGCAATTTTCTAATTGTGCAACAGAGGCATTCTGGCAGCAAAATATGGGACTTTTTTCGGATGGAAATCCGCATGCATGCATGGGTCAACCCTCATTCCCCAGGGCTCATAATAGTTAATTAATTAGCTAATTAATTGTGCATTGTAATTAGCTAGTTAATTTTTGTATTAAACTAAGTAGAATAGTTAGTTAATTTTGTATTATACTTATTTAATTAGCTGAAATAGTTAGTTAATTTGTGGCGTTGTAATAATTAGCTAGTATAGTTAATTTATTTCATTTGGTTTGTAATAATTGGTTAAGTAGCTTAGCTAATTTATTTATTCAGACCCTCCTGCACGAGGGCAAACATGTGATAATGTATATATCTTCCAACCCTACGTCTTTCTCCTTTTTATTTACTTGCTTATAATGGATAGTTTAGAACATCATGTTTCTTTTAGCATTTTCCGTGTTTGCATTTACTTGTCTTGCATGCATCGAGACTCGGTTCATCATTCTAACAAAACATCGTAGTTTACATACTTCATTGAATACGTGTTTAAACCGCATGCTAGCAAGTTGTTTCAAATGACATAACTAGTAATCGAGCTTATTAGTTGCATATTGCATGTGTTGCATTAGTCATATTGCATTAGTTAGAAACATGCATTTTTCTAATTATTTTGTTTTGTTTGGCTTGCCTTGGAGTACTAGGTGAGTTTTTATTTGCTTTAGTATATTACATAAGTGTGATTGTTGTCATGACTAGCATGATTACTATGAGTCTAAGTGCTTAATTGATATAACTCTTGAATGCCTGTGGATGAAGGCTAATTGTTTGAAGTAGAATAAGTTGAGTAATATGCATATGAGATCACTTTTTCAAATGGTACATATTCGAAACAATTTTCAAAACAAATATGAAATCAAAATGTTCCAATTTTTACAAATTAGTTTATACTTGTGTGCAATACATAGTAAATTAGCCTAATAAACCGGAACAAGAGCATATGATGTAAATAAAAATCACATCATGATTAATAGAGGCTAATCTTTGATCGGGCGAATGGGGTGCTCAATCCATGACCTTCCCCTCTCATACCTAAGTTCCCGAGCCGAGACACTTTGGTGATGACGGATAAGTGGCATTTGGCACGAGTTCTGGGTTTCCTAAATTTCTCAAAAAAATATTTAGGTGGCGACTCTGTATCTGGCAAAGCAGGTCATTTTTGGCATTTTGATTCAAAATCGATTTTTCAAAAGATTTACCGAATTTGGACTATTTTGTGTTTATCTATTTCACATTGCACTTGTGAGATCAGATTCAGAACCACGAGAGTCCGAATTGTAAGGCTATTGTATCTGAAAGGAGCACGAAAAACGAGCTACATACGTGACCTTTGTTTTAAATATAGATTGATCTGAAGAATATTTATACATTTTAGAAGGTAAAAAAATATAATAATAATAGAAATATAAATATGTAAGTATAACATTTTTACTTTATAATATTTTATAAATACATAATATATGTGTTGTTCATCAATTATAATACTAATTATCATGTTGACAATGTAGGAATGTTGATGGAAAATTCACAACAATTTAGATTTTAGTTGTACTTTATTTTATTTATTTACTAAATTTCGAATAAATATAATAAATTTTTATTTTTATTACTTTAATTATGTATTGTCAATATTTTTTTTTAAAATGATGTATATTTTATACTAATAATTTAAAAATATATTTAACATAATTCTAAATAATTTTTTAAATTCAATAGTAAAAGTTATCTATAGAAACGAAATTGGCTTCACATCTTCTAGTTCCATTTGTTGTCATTAATTTTAACTAGATAAGGCAAAGACCAAATTCAACACTTCCTCTCTGATTTTAACGTCTGAAATGGATCAAATTAGTTGGGGGAAATAAATTCTTTTTTAACCTCAATACATCTTATAAATATTAATAATTAAAATATTAATAAAAATGAAATATTATGTATATTCTTATAAATATTAATAATTATAATTATAATTTTTTTTTATAAATTAGTATTTTTCTTCTCCTGCCATCACTTGGATGTAATTTTCCCAATTAGCTATAATAATAGTAGAGGTGAACATAGTTTGGATTGGTTTGAATTTGGATAAAATTAGGATCAATCAGTTATCTATGATTTTTGAAAAATCAAAACCAATCCAATCCATTTAAATCGTAGAACCAATACGAACCAATCCATTTAAACACAGATTGAATTGGTTTAGGATTACGGATTCACATAATTAAATAATAAAAAAATATATATAACATTTTAATTTTATAAAAACATAAACATAGCATCAACTAAAAACAATAAACAAAAGTAACAAACAATAATAAAATTGGATACACATTACACAAAGCAAAGTTATTTTCTATATTAAAACTAAACATAACATCAAACAAAAACAATAAGAAAACTGGTTTGGTTTTTATATGAAATAAGAAACGATATTATGTGGGAGGGTCTATAATATAAATATAGACTATTTGTATACAGTCCGGATTGGTTCCAATCCGAAATCGTGGGATTCAATCCGTAGCTTATGAATTTTTAAATTTTCAATCCGAAACCGAATTACGAATTTAAAAAATCAATCCAAACTTACTGAATTAGACCAAATCAGATTAATACGAATTATACGAATTTATTGTCCAACCTTAAGTAATAGTAACCCTTCGATATTTATATGAACTTTAATCACAGATCTATTCTTCAAGGGCTTTTCTTAAGTGTGCAACCCTCAAGGGTGCACACCATATGCCACTTACACAAAAAGTGTAAGTGGTAGGTACAAACATAAAACAGGACGGAAAACAGAAAGGCGTAAGTGTAAGGCGTAAGTTGCACACCATAACAGGACCCATTCTTCAAATACCCAACCAATCATGAAGAATTTAGTAGCCTGATAACCTCTTTTTTTTCTTTTTCTTTTTTGGTAAATTACACTAACACCCTTAAAATTTTATTTAATACAAATTTTCTCACATTTAAAAAATTATATTTTTCTTATTGAGATTTGTAATCTCATTACAAATTTTTCCCTGAATTACTGATATCATGCTTTAAAATTTTCTAAATAACCATCTTGTCCTTTCTCCTATTATTTTTTCTTCCTATCATCATACTTACATTCTACAATTTTCTATCATTAAATTATACCTGAACATATTCTTATTGAGTAATAATATACAAATATAAATTTTATATAGAATTTTCAAACACAATGATATAACTTAATATTGACCTTTCACTTAAAACAGAGCACCTATAAATTTACATCTATAAACATGATTTTTTTTTTGTATAAATTTTTATGTATGAATATAATTTTTCAATTTTATTTCCACCATTATATCTAGATTCGATTAATTTAATATAGATATATTTAAAAAGTATAAAATTTGTACAAAAAACTTTTAAAAAATTCATTGAATACAACAAAATAAGATAATATATTGAATTTTTATATATATATATATTTTTTGAATTTGGTGAATTTAAAAATAAAATTACAAAATATTATACTTAAGTATATCTAAATTAGGTGTATCTAAAAAAAAATTAAAAATTGTTTAAAATATTTAAAAAATTTAGCAGAAATAAAAAAACACAAAAAAAAAAATCAAATTTTTTGTGTGAGTTAAACCAAAGAAAATGATTGTTATTTTTCTTGAAATAACATGAACAAAATATCTGTATTATTTTATATGTATAAAGGTTAAGGGGACAAATACGTCATTTTAATCTGACAGAGGGTAAGTGTAATTTTCCGAATATAAAGGATGGATCTTTATTAAATAGAAATCTCAAGAAATGTCAGTGTAATTTATCCTTTTTTTCTTTGTTTTAACAGAGCCTCATAACATTTGAAAAGTAAAAAAACTTAAGAATTATATTTAAAAACTCAAAACTAAACATAGTGAGTAATTTTAATATAAATTAAAAATTGATAATCATAAAATAAAAAATAAATAAAATATTCTTTCCTTAATCTCTAAATAATCAATTTTTAAAATTTATTTTTATCTAATAAATTGTAAATAAAATTGCACCAAACAATAATCTGGTATAGATTTCCAAAAAAAAAAATTAATAAAATTATAAAGGGCTTAGAGCATCTCCAACGGTGCATTTCTTTTTTCATCAAATCTGAGTCAAAAATGACCCATTTCACCAAATCTGATACCGAGTGCTCCAACGGTTGATTTTCATCAAATTTTTATCAAACCTGCACCGGGACAACCGGTTGGTTGACCAGCCGGTCGACCGGTTAAGCCAAAAAATATATATTTTTTTTTTGAATTTTTTTTTTTAACTTTTTGAACCTTTTAGTGGTCGACCGGTAAGGAAAAAAAATTAATTTTTTTTTTTAATTGTTTGAACTTTTTTTTGGAACTGTTTGAACCTTTTGGTGGTCGACCGGTTGGTCTCTCCAACGGTCATGCACAGTGTTTTGGTGAAATGTGGAGCCTGTTCTCATTTTGGTGAAACGTTTGCTGAATTTTCGATTTGATATCGATTTGGTGCAACCGTTAGAGCACCAAAAAGTGATTTTTTTACCAAAATTCAAATCTAATACTGCATTTGATTAAGCGTTGGAGATGGTCTTATATAAATTGCACCAAACTTAATGGGGGCGTTTGTTATAATAAAATAACTTGCTTATTTTAATTTAAAAGTCCGTGGGATACTATTTGATATAGTCCTTATTTATAATTTATTAAACATAAATAATTTAAATAAGTTAAGAAAGCTATCTTAAGTTAGGTTTGAGAAGTTGGTTTACAACTAAATAAGTACAAAATGACAAAATAAACTAGTAAGTTAATGAGATAAAATATAACATTAAAACCATAATTATTTCACTTTTTCTTTCAAAACCATTATATCTAAACCAAAAAAAAAAAAAAAAGTTAAAAATTTTTCCTAAATAGAGCTAATTTAGCCACACAAAAAAAAAAAAAGCAAAAAATTAGGCTAAATTAGCTTTCCCAAATGAAAACTTAAAAATTGAAAAATAAATCTTTTTAACTTCTATTTTCTGATATAAACTTTTATAAGAAAGCCACACCAAATAATTTTTTCCACGACATGAAAAATTCAAACCTGCTAAGTCCATCATATAATTTTCCTGACAAGTCCATCAGATAATTTTCCTGACTTTGAACTTATCTTTTGGTTTGATTTGGATTTGAGAAGAACTTATCTTTTGGTTTGATTTGGAGGATGATTTGGATTTGGACACATCTCAGAAACATCATCACCATGATTTGCATTTCACTTTTCAAAATCTCTCAAGGTCTTCATTTTACAATTTTAATTTTTTTTATTTTTTATTTTTACACCGAGAAGTGAGAAAAGAGTTACCATCTTGGGTCTTGTCATCCAGCATTTACACACTTCACACAGGAGAGGAGAGAGAGAGAGAGACCCCAGGAAGCTAAAGCCATACACTTTGAGCCACATGGTTAGGGTTTTGGAGGTTCTGGGGACATGGGCTATTGCTACTAAAACTTTTGATATATTTTTTTTTAATTTATTAAAAATATGCTAAAGCTTAAGCATTACAATAATATTTTAATTTATTTCTAATTTAAACTATTCATTTATTTTTGGAAAAATTATTTAGAAGTCCTATTAGAGAGACTTGTGCTACATTTGGTCCCACAAAAAAACTTATGTTCCCATAAGTCCTATGGAAAGTTTCTTGACATATTTACCCTCAATATTAGTTGTTAATATCATAAATAAGTAATAAAACCATATATAGGAAATTGATATAAACGTAACGTAACGTGACACCTACATAAACGTAACGTGACACCTATATAAACGTAACGTGACATATCTACATAAACGTAACGTAACGTGACACCTATATAAACGTAACGTGACACCAATATGAACGTAATGTGACACGTATATAAACGTAACGTAACGTGACACCTATATAAACGTAATGTGACATTTACATAAACGTAACGTAATGTGTCACGTTACGTTTCGCAAACTTAATAAATTTTTATTTTTTTAATCCGTTTGTTTTGAAATAGATATATAATCTTAATTGTATAAAAAAATATGAAAATAATTATAATTTTTTCAAACATGAGATCATGAGTGTAATTTATTAAAAAACAATAATAAAAGATAAAAGAAATAAAAATAATACGTCGCAAGAATTTCTCGTTTCGTTGGTTTGTTTATAGCAGTTTTTGATTTCGGGCAGTAATTCGAGAACGTAGGGGGAAGAGACAAAGGTGAAGATGCACAGAAGAACCACCACCAGAGAGGAGAGAAGAGAGAGAGAAGATTGTGAAAATCAATCATCTTCCACGATTCCCGAGGAGAAAGGGGAGACCCATGCTATTTGAGGAATTCGGATCCACGGCGCCCTACCCGGCAGCCATCCCAGCAGCCCCCCAAAACGACGTCGTTTTGGGGGTTTTTTTTTTTTTTTTTTTTTTTTTTCCTTTTCTTCTTCACTGGTTCGTTCTCTCTCTTCTCGTCGCCGACGAACAGGAACCAGAGGGGGGGGAGGGGAGGGAGGCCGTCGCCCGCCGTCGCCTCGCCGTCGCACCTCGTCGCACCTCGTCGCAGCTTGCCGTCGCATCTCCGAGCTCGCCGTCCAGCCCATGGTCGCAGCTCCGAGCTCGCCGTCCGGCCCCGCCTCCTCCTCCCCCGGTGGTTATGGCCCCCTCCAGTCCGGCCCTCCTCCCTCTTCCCTCTCCCTCCTCCCTCCTCCCTCCTCCCTCCCTCCCTTCCCTCTTCCTCTGCGTTTTTTTTTTTTGAAAATTTTCCCCCCAAAACGACGTCGTTTTGGGGGGCTGATGGAACGGCTGCCCAAAAAGGGGCGGCCGAGGATCTTTGCTCCTATTTGAGGGTCTTGCTCTGATCAACATCTACAACAAAGAATCAGATTCAGAAGACAATTCATTATCAATCGCTCTCTCTCTCTCTCTCTCTCTCTCTGTGTGAAAATGGGGTAAAAAGATTAAGATCTTATGGAATCTATACTATATATTAAGCAAAAGGGGATTTTTAACCCCAAGGCCTGTGGGAGCTCCAATCTCCTAATCCTAATTTTCTAATTTTTTCATTTAAAAAAAAAAAAAACCTCAGCATTTATTGACTTCTCCCAACCCAACCTCAGCATTTATTGACTTTTCCCAACCCACAATCCCTTTTGACTTCTCTCATAATTATTGCAACATCCTTTTCAATTTCTCCCACAAACTATGGTTACCCAAAAAAATAAAAAATAAAAAAGATAAGAATTTAGCTATAGATCTAAAAAAGATATAACATCTAAATTTGAATTATGATTTAATAATATAATTATGTATTTTTTTTATGTATATCTATCAAAATTTCAAATCACTTAATGGGACAAATTAATCAAATTTTCAAAATTATTGATTTTTAATTTACAAAATAGATAAAAAAACTATTGACTGATGATTTAATAATATAATTATGTATTTTTTTTATGTATATCTATCAAAATTTTAAATCACTTAATGGGACAAATTAATGAATTTTCCAAAATTATTGATTTTTAATTTACAAAATAGATTAAAAAAAACTATTGACTGATTTATTTATTTAATAACAAAAATATTTCATAATGTCTCTCTTCTAATCTCTCTCACAAATTTTCAAAAAAAAATATTAAAACTTGCATTCATTTTCTCTTCCCCAAAAAATCAGATAGGAGCTTCAATCTCCTAATCCTAATTTTCTAATTTTTTGATTTAAAAAAAAAAAAAACTCAGCATTTATTGACTTCTCCCAACCCAACCTCAGCATTTATTGACTTTTCCCAACCCACAATCCCTTTTGACTTCTCTCATAATTATTGCAACACCATTTTCAATTTCTCCCATATACTATGGTTACACACAAAAATAAAAATAAAAAGATAAGAATTTAGCTATAGATCTCAAAAAAATATAACATCTAAATTTGAATTGTGATTTAATAATATAATTATGTATTATTTTTTTTTATGTATATCTATCAAAATTTTAAATTACTTAATGGGACAAACTAATCAATTTTCCAAAATTATTGATTTTTAATTTACAAAATAGATTAAAAAAAACTATTGACTGATTTATTTATTTAATAACAAAAATATTTCATAATCTCTCCCTCCTAATCTCTCTCACAAATTTTCAAAAAAAAAAATATTAAAACTTGCATTCATTTTCTCTTCCCCAAAAAATCAGATAATATTTTCTATTAAAGTTGTAGATATTTACATATATTTTATATATTATATTATAACATAACAAAAAAAAGTAAAAAACTAAAAAAAAAACTTTAAAGTTTATCTAAATAAATTTTAAATCAATAAAACTCACATGTCTATCACATATCTAACTCACATCATAACTTACCTAAATAATAATAATTAAAAACAAATGGAAACCATAGATAAATTAAATTTAAAAAAAAAAGATACCCACAACTCCATCTTAAATAAATTGAAAAAAAAAAATACCCGAATAGAAACCACACAAAAATAAAAATAAAAATAAAAAGATATATCTATCTATCTATCTATCTATCTATATCTATACTATATATTAAATAAAATGAGGTTTTTAACCCTCAAAGCCTATGGAAGCTTCAATATCCCAATATGAATTTTTAAAATTTTTTATTTAAAAAAAAAAAAAAACTCAGGATTTATTGATTTGGTCAAAATCCTTGATTAACATTTATTAACTTTTTTTCAATCCATATATCTTTCCACATGCCTGCAATTATTGATTTGATCAAAATCCTCTGATCAGCATTTAAAATCTCTTTATACAAATAATTATAGATACAATTCGTGTATAGTTACTGCAGTACCCTTTTCAATTTCCTCCATACACTATGGTTAGTGATAAGAAAAAAATCTTAAAAAACATAATTTATATATTAAAAAAAATCTAAAAAAATATAAAATATCTATAATTATCCTGTGCATAGCACGGGTGATAGGCTAATAACACTTTAAGCAAAAGGGGTTTTTAACCCAAGCCTTATGGGAGCTCCAATCTCCCAATCTAAATTTCCTGATTTTTTTATTTAAAAAAAAAAAAAACCTTAGCATTTATTAACTTCTCCCAACCCCCAAGTCTTACCCTCATGATAACACTTTAATGCATTAAAAACAAGTATAAAAAAAAAAATTGAAATCCAACACATATGAATTCCTTAAAAAATCCCAACACATATGATTATTATCAAAATATTAAATTTTAATATAATATAATAAAAAAAAGACATTTAATTCCTTAAAAAGTTCAACACATATGATTATTATCAAAATATTAAACTTTAATATAATATAAAAAAGGAAAAAAAGAAGACATTTAAAAATAAAAATAAAAAGACATTTAAAAATTACAATTCACATATATAGTTAATTGTAAATATATTAAGGAAAATAGGGTTTTTAAACCCCAAGCCTTATAGGAGCTCTAATCTCTGAATCTTAATTTTCTAAATTTTTGATTTAAAAAAAAAAAAAAAAAACTCAGCATTTATTGATTTGGTCAAAATCCCATGATCATCATTTATTAACTTTTTCCAATCCACATGTCTGCATTTATTGATTGGTCAAAATCCTTGATTAACATTTAAAATCCCCTCATATAAATAATTATAAATACAGCCCGTGCATAGTTACTGCAGTAGCCTTTTTAATTTCTCCTGTATACTATGATTAGTGATAAGATTGTTAAATTATTTTTATAAAAAATCTTAAAAAACATAATTTATATATTAAAAAAATTAAAACAAATAAATATCTATAATTATCACGTGCATAGCACGGGTGATAGGCTATCTATTTATACTATATATTAAGCAAAAAAAAGGTTTTAAACCCCAAGGCCTGTGGGAGCTTCAATATCCCAATCTGAATTTTCTATATTTTTAATTTTTATTTAAAAAAAAAAACTCAGCATTTATTGATTTGGTCAAAATCCCCTTATCAACATTTATTAACTTTTTTCAATCCACATGTCTTTCCACATGCCTGCATTTATTGATTTCGTCAAAATTTCCTGATCAGTATTTAAAATCCCCTTATACAAATAATTATAGATACAATCCGTATATAGTTACTGCAGTACTCTTTTTAACTTTTCCCATACACTATGGATAGTGATAAGATTGTTAAATTATTTTTATAAAAAATCTTTAAAAACATAATTTATATATTAAAAAAAATATAAAATAAATATAAATATCTATAATTATCCCGTGCATAGCACGGGTGATGGGCTAGTACATTCTTATGAAAATAGGACTTGAGACTCTATAAGAAATTACACAGGACTTAGCCTAGTATAAGGTTCTGAAAAAGGACATATAAATAAGTCTCCCTTTATTTTTATTAAATAAAATAGTAGAAAAAAAATAATGTTTTAAACATTTAATTTAAAGGTATCTCTATTTGTAAAAAAACATTTTAAAAAATTAATAAATATATAAAAATACAGAATATATACTGAATTTTCATATTTGTTTTGTATTTTTTAAAGTTTTTTTCACAAAAAACTTCAAAAAAATTGCTTAAAATATTTAAAAAATTCATTGAAAACATTAAAATACAAAAGATAAAAATGTAGAATTTTTTGAAAACTATAACCAAACAAGTGTTTTGGACACCCATATCATAATCAATCTCAATATTCTCCACTATGTTCTCGTCTCACTTTTTTCACTTTGCATTTTTATACTTAACCCTGTTTCTCTTGAATCCATCATTCTTGTATTCTATTTTATATTCAAATAACAATAGGCAATAAAAAAAATATTTCCAAGTTATTTTTTTATTTTTATAAAAGAGGTATGTTGCTCTACATCTTTTAGATTTTTAGTAATGGGGCTGACAAAATTTTCGACACTGGGTATTTACATATATTTCATTTTTTTTTTTTTTTTTTGCACTGAATATCTGAATGGAGATATTGAAACCAATTTATGACATTCGAAATAGAGTATTGGCATATATTTCATCTGTTTGGCACTAAGTATTCGGATAAGATGTTGGGATCAATTTATAACACTTGGAACTGAGTAAAAGTGGTACAGAAAATAAGAATGTGACAACTGAGTTGTGCATAACATTCATGCATCCATTCATGTTAGGAAATTCTGTTATTTCATTTGCATTATGCATGTGATATGTTTGCTATGGAAAATTTTATAATTTGTTGAGTATGAGTCGGAAATCTAAGGCCTGGTTTGGCTTATACTATATAAGTCAAAAAGTTACTTCAAAATTCAAAAAGATATCACTATTCACCAAAGAAAAAAATTTAATTTTTTTCTGCCCAAGTACACACCGAATTGACAACAAGCCAGCTGCCGTGCAGCGGCAGTGCACCTAAATGAAAGGATTGGGTGTGATTTGCACACACACCGTTGTTCGGCCTGTGGGGCCTATCACGGATTCCGTTTTGATAATCTGAACCGTTAAATGTGTAGAACTCGTCGAGTACTATCTGTCTGCAAAAAATCACATTGATCGGATATCGATAACTATATGATCAAATCAGTTATGTACAACAAATGGATGGTGTTATAATTAATGATTGAAAAATAAATAAGTCTGATCAGATAGCTATCGATATCTGATTAACTTGATTTTTTATAGATACATAGTGTTCGACGAGTTACACACATTGAACGGTTCAAATTATTAAAATGGGACCTGTGATGACCCCCACGGGCCAAACAAAACCGTCCAGTGCTTTGTACAAAATTAGGCAATAATTTCCATAGCCAATTCACTCCAGCCGGTTGTACGGCTGGGGCCCACCTCTCACTAATCATCTCTTACACACTTTTTTTATACAATATTTTAATACACATTTTTTCATAAAAAGTCAAAAAGTTAACCCAAACCTCCATATTTTTTTCTCAACTTTTTTAGTCCAAAAAGATAAAAAGTGTACTTTTTTAGGACACCCCAAACCAACCCTAAGTAGTTTTGACATCGAACCTTAAGATAGAAAACTTAGCAAATATTGAAAAGTTAGGAAAATTATTTAAAATTGAAAATTGAATGTCAAGATGATTTATAAAACTTTAAGTGTAGAATTTATATATTTTGTGCCTTTAGTTAAGAAATGACTTTAGACTTGATTTGTGATAGCTAGGGTGTGCCTATGCACTAATTGAGGAGTTTAAAGATTTTAGATTAATATGTTCGTTCATTTCATGTTAAATGTTACTTTACTAATCGGGATTAGTGGTAATTAAGTGTGATTAGTACAAACCTTGGTTAATTAGTTTAAGTAAGTAAGAGTAGATAAATCAAGCAAGCAAGCACCTCACTTGTGTCCTTACCATCCTTTGTCTTCCATACAACTCAACAAAACCAAACAAAAAAGGGGAATTCTGTAGAGAACTAGAACAAACTAGAGAGGAAGAACAAGAAAAGAGAGAAAAGAAGGGAAAGGAGAAAGCTCAAGGGAATTACCCCCAAAATCTCATTCTTTAAGTGTTCTAAGGTAAGAATTAACCTAGTTCTTGTAATAAAACTTCCTACTACCTAAAATTAAGGAGAAACTAGAATTAATTGAATCAAGAATGAAGAAACGAAGAAAAGAATGGAGAAAGTTGTGATAGATTGAAAAACTAAGAAGATGGCTTGGAATTTCACCACCTTGATGTGATATTTGATGTTCTTGTTATGGAGAGAGTTGTATTTTCATGTTTTCTGTTAGTCTCAATGCTTTTATAAGTTCAAACTTAAGTTTTGGAAGAGTAAAAGAAAAAGGTTTTGGTTAGGAAAAGAACTCATGAATTTGTTGGAACTTCTTGGATTGAATCTTGTTTTTTGTTGGTTTAAATATTGAATTCACGCATTCAAATGAGTTTTCATGGATTTTGCATCATATTTTCAAGATTTGGCACATCACATATAATGTTTTGAGGCTTTTAGGTGGAAGAAATGAAACCAAGAATATCAAGAACACCAAGAATAGCTTCAACTTGTCTAACCCAGATTTTCCCGTACATGCCCTCAGATTTCCCGCATACGTGGAACCCCTGTGTCAATCCAAATTCAAATGGGCATATCTCTCTCATCCGAACTCATTTTATGCAATTCTTGAGTTTAAATTCAAGCTCCGGAAGTCTAATTTCTAATGGTGGTGGTGTCACATCGAAATTTAAAGTATACAAAAAGATATGTTCAAAATAGGGAAAGATGCTCACTTTCTTCTTAACCATTTCATGTTAATTCCTTTCCTAGCTTAGTTCTCTTTCATTTCTTTCTATTTCCTTAATACCTTAAACATCTAAATATGATATCTTCTAATGCAAATCATATAAATTGTTGTGGAATACTTAAGGCCTTTCAACATACATCTTTGGCACATTTCAACATTGATCAAGCCTTGATCACCTAGGATGCTTCTAGGCATGCATTCGACACTTGTTTGATACTTGATTTAGACTTGAGTTGAGCTTAGAGAAGCCTTGAATAATCTAAGAAAAGATTGGGGAACACTAAGTTAAGTTAGAACAGTTGAAATGAATTTATAAGCATGCTAATCTATATGTTTTCAATGTATTGTTTATGCCTTGTGTAGGTTAATCTTTGGAGAAAGGGAAAACCTCGTTATTTGCGAGCCATTTGTGAGTAATATTATTGTAAAATTATGTTCATTAGTTTTGAAAACTTGATGATATGTCATGATTTGAGAAATCTTTATTTGATTTTGAATGAATGAATATCCTGTATTTTGTTTAAAGTTATCAATGACATCCTTAGATAGTCTCAGCCATTGGGGGACAGTCTAAAAGTACCATGGCTATATTTGAGCTCCATCGCCACCTAAGTGTGGATTGTCTAATCGTAGCCGGGTCGATTATTCCATTAAGAGACTCTAATGGATGTAACATATATCATGCTTTGATTATGAGTTATACTTATGAAATATTTGAATGATTGTAAATGCTATATGAAGTGACTCTTTACTGATGAGCTTGGGATTCATTCATTTACCACTTTATTTTGATATTATTCACTAGGCTTGGTTCATTGTCTTATATATATATATATAGGTGATCAAGATGAGGAGCATCGATAGAGGTCGTGGACTTGAGAAACCCATTTCAAGGAGTCCTTTTCTTTTATTTTCTCTTTTGATTTTGTTCTTTGGAAGGCAAGTCTTGACGGGTTTTGTTATAGTTAACAAGTTTTTGTACTTGTGGATGTAAATATTTGTTCTTTTCTTTTTGTCTACATACATAAGAGTTAAATAATAAAGATTGTGGGTGTGTTTGGTTTGTATTTTGAAACATGTTTTTGGAAAAAAATTTCCAAAAACATGTTTCGTTACAAATTTTCTCAAAAAAATTTCAAAATTACTTCTCTCTCTATTACACATTAATCAATCACTTTTTCTCTCTGCTCTCTCTTTCTCAATCACTTTTTCTCTCGCACATATCTACTCAATTACAACAAAATATCAAATCATCTCAAACTCCAAAACTATTTTTAAAATATATAATCAAACAAACCAAAAAAAATTCTAAACTCTCTCCCCAAATTTTTTTTTGAAAATTTATCTCAAAACACAAACCAAACACACCCTGTATGTTTCATTTCATATTTACTTATACATTGCTCTATGAATTTGATGGATTAAAAATGACAATTTCCACTATTAAGCCCCATTATATCTATAATGCCCTGAAAATATAACAATAAAACCAACTCACAATATTAATTAAATAACAACATGAGACGAAGTAATCACCTTTCATTCATATGATTCCATTTTACAAAAGGGATAACACATGCAGTAATACATTCATAAGTCCTAATCTTGAATTTATAGCATGTGTCATGAGTAAAAGATATGAAATAAAAGCTAATCAAATAAAGTAATGCCTTATTGGTTACAACTTTCTAAGACGACACTTGGTTACAACAAAAGTGAGTTTAAAACTTAATACAGATAAAACCCTAGGCTTATACAAAATAAATACAACAAAAGCAAAACAAGAAGCTCTCGGCTCCAAGTCCTCCAAAGCTATGGCATTGGTGAAGACATATCATCAGCACCTGAAAATGGTTTTCCACATAAGATGAGCCAAAGCCCAGTAAAGATAATCTAACACAGTGTATGAATCTTAATAGAGTTATACTCATGCCAAAACATTTTATCTCTCTTTCCAAAAACCATGTAATGCCAGCTTATATCACAATTCATGAAATCACTTTATTTACAATAGAAAACAGGGCAATGGATACAATACTAGGAATATCTAG